>OX419695.1:16602500-17171670 GCA_948474745.1 Oligia latruncula | reverse complement strand
CACGTGCGTCTGTCTGTACGGAAGGACACAGGGTCCTTCAAAACGACCTTGACCTAGTTAAGATCGTATATTGGAATACCTTAGAAACTTAAGGGAACTTTGTACAACAATTATATCTACTTCATTATAGTATTTTTGCTGTTTCTGTATCTTCTAGCCATGTGACTAATATGTTGTTCCTTTTCGAATTAATTGGAACAACTTGCGATTGCATCGGCGTGACTTTGTGGTTTCTTGTAAGTATATCTGCATTCGTAATATTTGCAAGCCTTATCTTCAAATCCGGTCTGCTTAAACACGATATCCAGTCTATCGCAGAATTACAAAGATTTAAATGACGAATGATAAATTCTCTTTTATATGTGCAATCTCGGTATCACTTGTTTCACTTTCGAAATGAATCAATCAATTCCTTGAAATAGAAAGACCCAAATGTTTGTTTAGTGTTAATTAAACCTCATGTTTGTATCTCCTGTTTGTTTCTCCTTATGGCATCAAAAGAAAAACATTAATATCAAAGTTGTACCATTAATCACGATTGACATGAATCGGGTTTTAAAATCGATAAATATTCTCTATGAAGTCACAGATGGCTACCCAATAGCTGTATTTGCTAATAAAACAGTGACCCTTTACTGCCATCGCCATTTACAAACGGCACGGGTTAAACCAGCTGATATTTCTACAATCTGTTTATATTCACTCATAGGTCAGAAAAGTCGTTTAATAAATAATACAAAACGAAAAAATATAAGCATTAAGAATCGTGGGATAAAATACCAGTTTAAGACACTTGACCGAAGGAAACAGAACTTGTACCAAAACCAGTCCTAAAATGTAAAGTCCCTCAGTTACATTAAAATGTAAATTCAAAATGACGTCTTTTGATGCTTGTGGATTTTTATTATTGTTGGTCCAGAGCATCCCATGTTATGCAGCGCGACAAGAGACCTTAATAACGATTATTATGATGATTTTATAATGCACAGGTTTATTTGGATGTCATAGGCATAAATGGCAGATATTAATATGTTTAGCCAATGATAGAAGAAGTACACAAAAAGGACGATTTAATGGAAGGAACATAGATCATACATAAAATCTTTAAAAAAATATATATTTAAGTGACTGGAACAGCAAGTAGCATCAATGATGATGAATGATGAAGCAATATGTATGTAGATACAATGCTCAAATTTGAATCGTTACTAGTTCAATTATTCTGTTACTTAATTATTCTCTAAATGAACACTGATCTTCATTGCTTAAATCTGCTCATTCATCTCAAAAATCAAAACAAAAGTATCTTCAGGCTTTCTGGCTTGAAGAGACTTTCTTAACACGATGAAAACCAACATATCTTTATATTTATAAACTAAATTGAATTTTAAAATTCTTACAATTCAGACAACAAGCTGCTTCAAGGCTAGAGGTAATAAATATTTAAAGTTGCGTACTTAACATTTGTTCAGCCTTCTGAGAGCACGTGAACGAATAAACGTTATTAAGGGGCCCGGCCAGTTCATACAAACGTAATACTAAAATAATTTGTAAATCAAAATTATTCCTAAGGTAGTGTTTATTTATTCCGATTGGATTACAGAATATCTAGGTTCCCAAATATATATTTTGAAAGGACACTTCTAAGAAGTCATTGTACTCATCATTATGAACAACTTTTATTATGGGATATAGGACATGAAATCGCGAAAAAAAATCAGCTGTTCCCTACATTTATATATTCGTACCTATAACTCTTCAAAATGTAGGGAACAGCAGATTTTTTTTCGCGGTTTCAGGTTTTGTCCCATAGTAAAAGTTGTTCATAATGATGAGTACAATGACCTCTTAAGAGGTTGTTAATGTTTTACCAATAACCCTGTATATTAATTCTAAACTGTCAGAAAACATCCTCTTGATAATCCATAATAAGCAATTGCTGAATCAATTTATTAACATAAACGTGTAATGTTTACGATAGATTAAAACATCACTCCAATAGATACTGACAGAATCCAACCTAAGTCTGAACATATTCACTAAAAGCCTTTGACACTTAAGTGCGAAGGACGCACTCGAATTGATCACCGGTTCAATGTCCTAATAATATCAATTAATATGCAATGCAAATTAGTTTAGAGAAGCTTTGCGCATTTAAGGGTCTTTATTACCGAATTTTCGAACATTCGTAATGAATGTAGTAAATTTAAAAAAAAATGCAGTACAATTTCTTAACGTCATTTACGACAGTTTTGTCCTTTGGACCCAATTTTTCGTTTTCATTTCTTTTGAGGTTTTGTAGTTATAATAAATAACAAAATGCGAAAAAGCTGACTTATATTCCCAAGTCAAAATGAAGTTCAATATTTTGTTTGACTGTGAGTCTGTGACGAATTCTTAGCTCTATAATAAAGACTGAAAGAAATTCATAAGGGCGTTAATGATCTCTTACTACAAGACTACTATGAAAAATGTATGAGTAACCAGTTGCAAAAGAACCGCGCAGCAGACTTAGAGAATCCACTCCAACCATGACGAATCTGACAGCTCATTGTGGAAACCATTCGACCGTTGAATGACTTTTTCCATTATACATTGAAACATGGTAATGGAAAAAGTCATACATATATTATAATAAATACATTATACAGACGTCAAAAGTTAATGGCACAACCTTGACTTCATATTATGCTGTTTTATTCAGCCATATGATATTAAAATGGTAACATGAGCATCTTGGACATCATATTTTTGACACAAATGAGTCAGTGAGGTATACATTACCAAAGGATTATTATGGTGTGACGCACGACAGTTACATTGTTCTGATGTAGACTTGATAAATACTTTGATAAGAGGATATATCCAAAAGAAAAACGTAGCTTAAAGATGGAATCTAGAGCAATATACTTTACAGCTACAGGTGGTGACAACTTAGAAGCATGCGCCAGTTTACTTACAAGAAAAGTTTAAGGAAAACAATACGTAGGTACTAAATAATACTCTACGTGTACAGTATGTTGAGGAACTACTTAAAGAACCACTTAAGCCTGGGCATATATAATATAACTAAACTAGCTTTCAATAGTTTATTTGAATCGATAAAACATATTGCGATGTAAGTAATCTCGCTTGCTTGCCGTAAAAGTAGAACTGATTCGGATATAAAAATATGATATGTCAATCTTCTTTTTCGCTAATACGCATATCACGCAATAGTTTCATCTGTACTTCAGGAATGTAACTTCACCCATTCATGCCCCCATTCCAGGACTAGAAATATTATGAATCAAAATGATTCACCTTTCATCGTTGCATTGTTATCTACGTCAGTACCTACTTCAGAATAGGCTGTCCTGCATGCCATACATGTAGGTCTGTACACTGTATGAATTACCTATATAGTCGATTATAGTTTGAAAAACTAAATCACTTGTTATAATATGTTTGTTTATGACTTTCTCCCAAAGTATGTTTTATGTTTAGTGGCCTTTTCTATTGCATGGAAAATATGAGATTTATGAACTTCAATTCCACGTAATTTAAAAAAATTGTGGATTTAAAATTGTCTCAGAACAATTTCAAACTTAAACTTTACTGAATATAAGAGAACTTCTAGTGCTGTTTCATATTCCAAAGTATGTTTTATGTCTATAAAAGTCAACTCACAGAAAACCGTTTAAATATTTACGTAACTTCAAGGATAATGGCGGCACGCGGCAGTAGGAGTAAGTTTATTGCAACATCTCAGCAAGAAAATTATTATTTGAAAAAGTCCCTTCGCCAAGGTATAAATAATAAATTCTTTCTTGAAGCGTCACTCGTGTTCATTCTCGAGTTATAATGAAAAATATACATATATCTAGTCTTCGGTTTTCCCTGCGGCTGCACTATACATTTTGATCCTTACGAAGTCACGTACACCAATAAAAAAATAACAAGACTTGGGTTCGGGTACTAGTATTTCTTTCGCTACAATAAAATGTTTCCAATAAACTATCATCGGCTGCCTAGCCTTTGCCCAACTAGGTTGGGGTCGGCTGCCAGTCTAACCGGATGCAGCTGAATACCAGTATTTTACATGGAGCTACTGCCTATCTGACCTCCACAACCCAGTTACTGGGTAATACATGATGTATAGACTGTGGTAATACGATACCCCTTGTTAAGATTGGTTGTCAGACTTTCGGGCTTCTGACTACCCGTAATGACTGTCAAAGATCCACGAATGACAGCCGGGGCCAACGGCTTAACGTGCTGTCCGAGGCACGGAGGGGTCTCGGTATGTAAAGATGGTCATCCATCCACAAACCAACCGCGGCAGGCGTAGCTTAACCTGATCGATCGACCTGTGCGGCTGTTATTATTTAGCCACGGGCCCTCTCTATGCTGTCATATTTCTTTCCATTGAAAAAATAGCTAACTAACCATAAAGCGTCTTATTTATTAAAAACTAGCTGCGCCCCGCGGTTTCACCCGCATAAGTGTCGATCCCGTGGGAATATCGGGATAAAAAGTATGTGTTATTTTAACTAATGTATAAGCTACTTATATTACTGTAAATTATCGTGAAATTATGTTCAGTAGTTTTTGCGTGAAAGAGTAACAAACATCCATCCATCGTCACAAACTTTCGCGTTTATAATATTAGTAGGACAGGATAGGATTTGAAATAAATCGAAAACGTCAACATATTCACCGGTCATGTAATAACCATAATTTGTCCCAAAATCAACGAACGTTTTTTTAGAGAAGTAATTTAGCGGATTGTTCAATAATGACTTAATTGAACAATCTGCTAAATACTACCTCTGCATATTGATTGACAGATGTAAAAAAAACATCATCACGCGTACTATTATTAGATACTACTACGATGTAGACGATGTAGTACTAAAACCTTGTATAATCGTACACTTCCATACCCAAACACTTTATATTCATTCACCAACCCAAACAAAAAGCACAAAAAACTTGTGTGGCCACATCGAAGAATGCCAAAAAAAACCGTAGCTAATCTCGTGACTACGACCCAAAAAAAACTTGAGAAGGCCATGTGGGACATCATAACAAATTATTGTAGAAAGGACCTTCAGAAATAATTCGAGTACGATGAATCTTTTTTGTCGTAGAGGTCCAAATGTATTCTGTTCAACATATACATAAATTATTGAGCTATTTGATTTGAATATGAAATTCGAGGCTACATTATATGATCGTTAATCTCTCACGTGAGGGCGTTTACCCTAACTGGTTCATTAGCAAACTCTCCATGTACGTAGGGCCGCCATCACCTAAATTACGGGCCCCCGGATAAAAACTTCAAAAACCACAGACATTTGGGTGAAATAAAGATTGTTCCCCAGAATCCCTTGAACAAAAAAAATACAATATAATGAAAACATCGTTAAGTATCATATTATTATTTTTTTGAAAATCAACTTAAACCTCAACAATACAAATGAAACGCGTAATTTACTAATCAATTACACACTCTTCTCTATGTGAGAGGTATTCTGGTAACAAAAATAAATAGAAACGCTCTTCTTCTTGGCATCAATTCATTCATTCTCCTGCCCTCATCCCAATTTATTTGTGCTCGGCGCAACATATATTTTTCTTCCATACTTCTCTATTAGTCGTCATCTCGGTAGTCACCCCCTTTCTGACCATATCATCATTCATTCAATGAAAATTTAAAAAAAATGATAAATCAAAAGCAAATTATGAATTGTCACGAGAGCACGGGTATATTATGCTTTAATTTATTGCAAATCATACAAAGTCGGATTTCCTCAACACAGAAAGTGTCCGGTTTTCACCCTCATCACACACACGCCCGGACGCTCCCAGGCGACGCGGCGACGCCCTCCAAACTAGGACAAATCCCAGCCCTACCTGTACCTACGTTGTGTATCTATTTCGTTTTATACATTTGTGTCAACAATAATATTTTATCTATTCTTATTTCAATGCTCTCATATTTATTGCTTGTAGTCTCCTACAGTCTAATAAATGAGATTGTTTTTAAAAGATTACGTTACAGCTTTAACCATGGGAAGCCATAACCCTTAGTCTTGTACTGAATGAATACATACAAACTCAAAGATAATCTCCTAGCTATACATAGACTCCGGTCTATATCTATTATCGAGTTCAATCTCATAATCATCACCTCATCATCATACCTACTAAGAGTACTCAGGCGACTGGGACTGCTGTCAATCTGGGACCACAGACGCCACGGTATCAATCGCCTAAGCCATTTTTTGGTGTTTGTACTTATAGTATTTTCTTATCAATAAATCAAATCATTTATTTGCTGATCAAGGGTATACAGTGGTGTTAACATAACATGTGATAACGTTCTCCTTGATCGGCCTTACTGGCATGCAAATTTTGCTTATTATGTTTTATTTAATATACACAAACAAATTCGTGCTTAGTAGATTTAAGTAGGTACAGTCAACAGCAAAAGTAGATGATCAAAATCAGAAATTCAATACTAAATAACGGAGTTAGCGTCAGAACTGTATGGCAGAGCTTTTGCTGTTGTTGAGCTGTGTGCAGAGACGGTGTGGCTGTGGCAGAGTTCTGACGCGAACTCCGTTCATTAGTATTGAATTTCTGATTTTGATCATCTACTTTTGCTGTTGACTGTACATGCATCAACATAAAATTAGTATATATTAACATTTATAACAATATTATATATGTAGTAAAAATTAAATAGTTCCAATGATAAATTCAAATAATAAAGAATAGCACAATTTTATAATACAAAGAAGATAATAGATGTGAGATGTCTTATGAGATTTATAACCTTCAGAATTAGTTTCTATTTCAGTTCAAAGTTCATGAGCTGAATAATAAACATCTGTTACATTTTCTCGTTCTCACACATAGTAACAATAATCATATCACAATCCATTTTATGTCCCAGGGCACCACACTCGCTTTCGACGTTCGTATAGGATATGTAGTTGGCGACCTCACAATGTAAAACTGACCTTCCTATATATGCAGAGTAAATACTACTTTATCATTGTGTACTCATCTGATCGCTCTTTACACTAAGTGCATTGTTTTGCATATTTGATCATCATCGTGCTAATCACTTTAAATAATTAACGTCTTCTCTATAATATTTAAGAAATTAATAATATTATGCAGATGTTTACAGCTTGGTTGATTTTGCATTTTCTAAATTCCAATAAAAAAAACTACAGAACAAATAGCTTCTTAAATCGTGATAGTTTATAATTCTCCCCTTCATCTAACATCTATCTTCCAATCAAAATACAAACTGGTACTAACATACTGTCTAGTATGTTAGTACCAGTTTGTATTTTGATTTGTTTGTATTTAGCTACTACGTAACATAATTATCACACTCCCACGTACGCCCACAGCCAACATACGTGTATATGGACGTAAGCTACATTCCATTTGCCACGTATGTGACGCCTTCGTAAATTGGCCTTACTATGCGGGCCAGCCCATGTCTGAAAAATTACCTACGTCACAACGGCACACAAGGGGTCTGTCCGAGTAATGGAGCAATGGACGTAATTCGTTGGCATTGAACGGTTAGTGGCCAGTGTTGCTATGGAGACTTTCTGACCAATGTTTGAGGCTGGCTTTACATATTGGCATAACAAAGCAAACTTTAATTGTTTTTCAAATGCTTAAATTTACCAATGAAGGTATACGTGTTTCGGAGTCCAAAGTACGTCATTGTATAGACGAAACCGTGCAATTAGCAATTATAAAATTGAAAGTCATTCGATTTTTCTAGTGAAAATAAACAGAACCTCCTTTTTGAAGTCTGTTAAAAATTGGTTAAAATTTTTTCTCGTAATAGTTCAATAATAAAAATCGTGCCCACCTACATTTATATGAAGAAGAAAAGTAATTGTTTTATGTTTAGCGTTCTTTGATGAAATCAAATGGCGCTTACCATGTCATTATTGAATGTTAGCACTTATTGTATTTTATGTTTTAAAAAGAATATGAACCCTCGTTAAATAAATAAAGAATAATAAGGAATACTAATGCAATAAACATAGTGCCAGTTGTTGAGACTTCTCTCAATCTGTATGGTTTACACAAACTACAAATTATTCTAAGCAAAACAGTGAACTTGAACTTAAAACACCTTAGAAAATAATATGTTTAGAGTGTTCTTAGCATTGAAGGAAATAATAAACAAATGAAAGATGTACAAACGAAAACAAGTCATTCCAAATAAAAATATTCTATTCGTTGATATCGGATATCTATGGTTGATATAATTAGTAGAAGCAATAACAAGAGTATCTGCTAACAAAATAAAATAATGCTCGCAATTCGCTTAAACGGAGACATAACAGCGAAAGGTCATTTGGATGAAGTTTCAATATTAGTTCAAGTTGTTATGGCAAATAAAATAATTCTAGAATTTTCTTTGGAGCATCTCTATCGGTTTGATATGTGTGGTGTTGTGAAGATACATTTACAAATATTTATCATTTTATATTGCTTCGAAATGTACGCCCCGCTGTATTTCATTTTGTACCTTTAAACTTTTTAGTGTCATTAAATCCAGTGCATTAAGTATTCAGTGTATAGAAAGGAATGTTACTTTTGTCCTCAGTATTAAAGAAGTTTATTTAAAAAACAAAGAAAGAGACGAAGGAATGAATCTGCAAGTCCACATTTCTCAATGTTTACACAAGACAGCTAAGCAAGATGCAGAGATGTTCAATATGCAAACTTGGCTCGAAATAATCAGAAAAAATAAACACAAGACTTGTGGAATGAAAGTATTATTATCAGGACCGAGGGAATCAAAACAAACAACTAAGGAGCCAATAATAGTCGTGATCAAACAAAGCAATTCTTCTTTATTTTCGAATTTAATTAAAAAAGGGACACAGGCTGTAACTTTCATATCGCGTGAACTTTTGCAAAACGTGTATGTATTCAAAATGACAAAGCTGAAATAAACAATTTTGCAAGTGTCCGGAAAGGAAAATGTTTCTCTCCTCAAGGCTGAGATATAGTACTTCATAAATAATGCTCTAAAGACAGAATCTTTTAAAAACACTAGGAAAGTTACTGAAGTGAATGTTGAAATTCCGACCATCAATCACGCTTGACAAACGTGACAGATATGAACTAAAGTGACTTACAATTTTATTATCTTGTGATAATTTCTTTTGATATCGGTAATACGATTTGTAATCGTAATGCAGATAATTATTAACTTTATGACCTTGATGCAGAAATTGATTGGAATGCTGACAAAAATGGGTGTGTAGAAAAGAACTCAATGGGTGACTGTCATAGCTGATAAGATAAATTGCGGATCTTAAAATGACTTGTTTATGGATGTGTAAAAATATTCTGCAGTTTTCGCGGCCAGACTGCAGTCAGCTTGAGATCGAAAAGTTTAAAAATTAAGAGACTTTTCCCGCAAGAGGATGATACAAGCTAAGAGTATCTGATTAAAAATTTGATGAACTATCTAATTGACATCAGAATGGAAAGATTTCAACATTCAACCAGGTTACCAGGTATTGAATAAACCCATGGACCAACCAACCTATGGACTCCTGTCTGAAATAAAAGTTTTCTATTCTATAAGTCAGTGCAAAATAACAATGACTTCATAAAAATCACGTGTAATCCAGTAAATGTGTCATTTCCATTTTTTTTCTAGAACCACCGAATTATTTACCATTTAGATTGAAGTGACAGCATTTTAATTGCAAACGAATTCTGTATCGGACCATAGCGAGCCTTCGCTCGTATTGTTTCTATTCCGTAATATAATCTTATCTATTTACGGCGCATTTTCCATTAAATCTGAGTCATAGGTGCATCGTGTGTAATACGGTTTCCCTTTTAATTCTTAGAAACTCAATAGGGTTTCATGTCATAGGGTTTGATGCAGAAAAACCAGTTGCGTCATATCAAATATCGGCATTTATTTATTTATTTAATCATTTGAAGGACACTGAACGTAACACGAGCACGACATGATAGAAGTTTTATTTTTATTACGTCTATAAACTCTATTCTATTTTGATTTAAAAGAGTGTTCGTGTAGTTTCTTGCCCGTTCTTCTCCATAGGCATCTACTCGCTTTGGAATGGGCAACTCGCTTCATCTTTCTGACTGACCGACCCCTTGACAATTCAAAAGTGCCTGTAATTGGTTTATTTGAAATAAATGCTTTGAATTTGGACGTTGAGTGTTCTTCAAAGTGTTAAACCTCTGGACACAAATAAGGTACAAAGGCGGACTTAATGCTTTAGGCATTCTCTACCACTCAACCAATGATTGTGAAGAGTTAAGATGTCAGGTGCTCTGTTTGAGAGGCATTTATAGTGTTGTTTATTAGACATATTATTGTAAGTACCAAATTGATAGTTGAAGTGTTCTTGTATATTATGCCTATGTGCTTCATAGAAATAGACACCTTGTCATACCAGCGCCCCAAAGTCAGTAATGAATTTGGCATATAACGGCGACCAACGATCCCCAACAATGAAAAATATGAATCAAGACTGGACCATATAATAATTTGTCCACAAGTACCTCTTTTTGTACTAGATGATGATGATAGATGAGTAGTTTAGTAGTGACCGCTTGTCTATTTGACCTTAAGCTGGCCTACGACGGTAGTAGGTACGTAGTTTTAATACAGTAAGAGACTTGCTGATACTGGTTTTGTTTACACTGACGTTCGGCCTACTGTACTGTGTTCGCCACCTCTGGATGCCCTAAATTCAGTGTGATCTAGATCACTGCTTTTATCATAATAACGTTTCAATCAGTTTGCATTGGTGACGTAGTATCACACTAGATAACAATATTGTTACTCGTAAGGGGATTGATTTTATTCATGACTGCATAATCTGACTTTATGAGTTTGTCATTTAAGTATACTAATATGCATGAGTTTAACACTTATTTATTGATGAGGTTTGCATATTCTATAAATTTCTAGAAATAGTACTGAAATTGAATCAGCATTTTTTTTTCTAGTTAGCTAATAGTATTTGCATTTTTTGTCGCTAAGCTTAATGTGCGAAATGTTTTTCTAAGTAGTGCATAACATAGATGCTTATGTATGTGCATTTATCACCGATCTGTGAATTAAACAGTTGCACGGAGCCACACAGCTCACAGATTAAAAATAAATGCTGAATGAACCCAATTAGCAGGTAGCATCACTAAAGTGTTTTTATGTATGCCTGCCGACTGGTCAATGAATTAATTTAAATTTTGCTCCAAGATATTTAAATAAACGTAAAGTCCTTCAAAATCTTCATAACTAAACAACAACTGTTCTTTACCTACAGGTACAGTGTACCGCACGTCAGAAGTAGCAAAACCAGTACATATGAGCTGTCCTCTTATTCTCAGATCAAGGTGTTAGACCGACAAGAGGTCAACTGTACCTGACCTTTGTAGTTAGCATATAATCCAAGGACATCTAAAAGACCTTAACTACGAAATCACTTTATCCCTGCAAGGACTCGACTCCTTCATTTAATTAGTCTCAAGGATGTTCTTTCGCTTTTTTTCCAACCTTGATTCTCTCAGCCTTGTTAACAATCAAAGTAAAAAAAAATGCTCTACTGTAACATTTTATGACCTATGAGCTAACGACTTTTACCCCACAACTTTAATTAATTCTGGTTCGACTTAACTTGTAATGTAATATATGATAACAAAAAACATATCCAGTAAAAATTTTGCATTTGGCTCAAATTGCCAATAACGTCCCCAATTTGTGATGTGAATTGGCAATTGGGAGCTCATTTGGCTTATTTGAATTTCCAATAAAACGTTATTTTCAATCGCCCCCATCGCATCGCCTCCTTTCATCATTCACAATTTAGGGGTAGCTTATACAAATTAGGTGGGTAAGTTCATTACAGTTCCTTCATTTGTTAGAATAGGTACTTTGTATTTGTCACCTCCACGTCACGTTGTCACTTGGGATCTGCTTACGAAATAGATACTTACAGATAAAGACAAGAAAATTCAGAAATTGACTGAAAGCAAAAGGGATATCAGTTGCTCTGTTTATAGTTGTTATGCCAAAATTAAACCATGTTTCGAAGTAGAAAAAGTAAAATATGACAGACAGACAGCCAGCCACAGAAACACGTCAGCTCCAAGAATCTACGAGAACATACTCCATCTTAAGAGAATGTAAATGAAGCTACCACAAGTGCATTCCTCTTGAATATAAACATACCTAAGTGTAACCTCAGTTGATCGAGTTCTATCTGGTTCGAGGCACTACGGAAGTGGAACACCGTCGACTTCATATTACTCATGACAATTCGTATTTCATTTCATACTTCTTATCTACTGGTTACTCTACTTGTGAGTGGTTGTAATATCATACTTTGTCTTGTTGATAAATGTTTTGTTTATTCAAATTAATATTGTACGAAAATAAGCCTCTAGCTCAGATAAACTTAAATGCAGAAGATAGCTTAAGTTTATCTAAGCTCTTTAGGTTGCGGCTTTACTTTAGCATAGGTATCTGTAGAATCCGACAGGAGTACTGTTATTCCTGAAAGATTAAGAACAATAATTAAAGAATCAGAGCTAGTGTTGAATAAGTGCCGGCAAAATAATTAATATCGATAAAACACTTTACCACGTGCGTAGTTCGAATCCAAACTAGGTCACCGTCTCGTTCATAAGGAGTGTGCTAAAACAATTAAGGGGTTATGTCTCCAGAAATCAAGATATAAATAGACAAGACGACAGTAGCGTCCTCCTGTCTGGTGTCTGCTAATAACGGTTTAGCCACTGCGATCATAGCATTATGATAACAATCGTCATCATTTCAGCTGAAAGACGTCTACTTCTAGACATAGGCCTCCCCCAAGCATCGGTAGTTCCACCGATTCTTTGCTTCTTGCATCCAGTGAATTCCTGCGGTCTTCACAAGGTTTTCGGTCCATATTTCCATATGCGATAACAATATGGCTGCTATTACCATTCGTAATATAATAGGGCAAAATTCAACGACTAGGGCTGCGTACAAATAGTCCAAAATGTAATTTAAATGCACATACACGTAGCAATTTGTCTAAAGATGTTGAAATCGCAGCGAAGTCGTGATGAGGAAAATGTTCGAAGAGCTTTGCAATTTGACATGAGTCATATATCTGCCAAAGGGTTGTGTTTAACTATTATATAGACTTTAAAGCGAAGTTGATCAGGATCAGGGTTACTACCTATTTTTTCTAAATGAACAAAGCCAAACGTTCTAAAATAAACGGTAAAAATCGTAATAAGTCAAAGTCAAATCATTTATTTCAAATAGGCACATTAAAGGCACTTTTGAACGTCAAAAAAAAAAACTAAATAGAAATGATTCTAGTCGCCCATTCGAAAAGGTAGTTTTCGTATGGAGAAGAATGGGCAAGAAACTCCACCGTTACTCTTTTAAAAATGTTTTACAAGGTCTTGTATACATATTAAAAATTATATGTGAACACGATGCACCCATAATAAAATTAGTCTACCACAAAAGGTAAAAAGAATTAAAAATTAAGCAATGACAGGTAAATCAAATAAGTGATAGATACATGGTGCTCACATATTTACAAGTTATTTAAAAAAAAAAAAATGCAAAAGTAGTTGAACTTTAACAAGTGTGTGAGCCACTGTAGTCGCAGATTGTAAAAATGAATTAGAATAAGATGTCATAATTAAAAATATATATATATAAATTAAATTAGGAACAAGTTTGATTTTGTCTAAACTTTTAGATTGTCCTATGGAGCAGGACCAGCATGTTTCCAAACATTCTTATCTTGGATATAATCCTCTAATTTGTAATATCCTTGTTTACAAAGTGTACTTTTAATATGAGTTTTAAATTTTCTTTCATTTAATTGCAATATGTCACAAGGTATTTTGTTGTAGCATTTAACACAGTACCCCATAAAAGATGTATGTACTTTAGATAATCTAAAAAAAGGTTGATCTAATTTATCTTTATTTCTAGTATTAAAATTATGCCTATCACTTATTTTATTAAAAAGATGTTGATTTTTTCTTACATACATAATATTTTCATAAATGAATTGGCAAGGTACCGTCATGATATTAACCTTTTTAAATAGTTCCCTAAGAGATTCGCGACGACGTAGATTGTAAATGGCTCTGACAGCTCTCTTTTGTAAAATAAAAATGGATTCAATGTCAGCAGCCCGACCCCATAGTAAAATGCCATATGACATAATACTGTGGAAGTAACTAAAATAGACCAAACGCGCGGTTTCTACATCTGTTAACTGTCTTATCTTTCTAACAGCATAAGCGGCGGAGCTTAGCCGTCCCGCAATAGATGTTATATGAGGTCCCCATTGTAATTTCTCGTCTAGCGTGATTCCTAGGAAAACTGTCTGATCAATAAATTCTAGTTTTTGGCCATTCAATATGATTTCACATTCGCTACTTCTAACATTCGGTAATTTAAATCTAATGCATTTGGTTTTTTTTTCATTAAGTACTAAATTATTTACCGTAAACCAATCTTGGACCTGAAGAATAGAGTTATTCACGTCGTCAAGATTTTGTGACCGTCGGTCTATTTTAAAGATTAACGATGTGTCATCTGCAAATAACACCATCTTCGGTTGATTTTGAAGTAATTGGGGTAAATCATTAATGTAAACTAAAAAGAGGAATGGACCCAATATCGAACCTTGAGGAACACCCATTGTCATTTCAGACCCTAATGAGTTTACGCCGTTTACTTGAACTTTAACCTTTCTATCTTTCAGGTATGATCTTAGCAAGTCAAGTGCTGCTTTTCTAATTCCATAGTGCTCCAGTTTCATCAGAAGTGTCTCGTGGTTTACGCAATCGAACGCCTTAGAGAGGTCGCAAAAGATTCCAATGGCATCTTGTGCTTCTTCCCAGGCGTTAAAAATGTTCTTTATTAGGGTAACACCGGCGTCAGTAGTGCAACGCCCTTTGGTGAAACCGTACTGGTGTTCATGAAAGATGGAATTTTTATTAAAGTGACGTAACATTTGATTGAGCATCAACTTTTCAAACACCTTACTGAGAACTGGTAGAATTGACACAGGTCTATAATTGTTAGGATCTTTACTATCACCGGATTTGAACAATGGTACTACTTTACTATGTTTCATAAGATCCGGAAAGACTCCTTGGTCAACACTGGTGTTAAATATGAAAGCTAAATAGGGCGCAATAGTTTCGATAAAAGATCTACATACTTTTACAGACATTCCCCAGAGATCTTCTGTTGATTTAATGTTAAGATCTCTAAAAGCTTTTATAACAGTCTGGGGGCTTGTATGCTGAAACCTAAACTCCAAAGGGCATGCCTTTACATTCTTTTTAAGTAAGGCAGCAGAAAGCGTGGGGGATGAATTTAAAGCTTCAGTAGTTTTAAGGGGAATATTAGAAAAAAAGTTTTCAAATTCCTGAGCTATTTCTACATCTGAGTTGATGGGGCCATGTGCAGTCTCTAAATTAAATTCAGTGTTAGGCTGTTTTTTCCTACCTGTTTCATTATTTATTATTTGCCAGGTAGTTTTTATTTTATCATCAGCTGATTTTATTTTATTGCTAATATAAAGAGCTTTAGCTTTTTGGCACACACTTTTAAAAGTTTTTGAATATTTTGCAACATACTGATGAAAGTTTGTATTATTCATATGTTGCTTTAAGCCATAGAGTTCAAAAAGTTTTTCCCTGCTTTTACGAATACCTGGAGTCGCCCAGTCACTAAATAAAAACTTTGTGTGAATATTTTTAGTTTTTAGTGGAAAAGTGTCATTAAACTGCGCGTTTAATATTGAAAAGAACTCGGCGTAGAATTCATTTGGGTCACCTATATTATTAAAATTCTGATCACATAACTTACTGGCCAAAGAATTATTTAATTTCTCTAACTTTTTACTTTGTAATTGTACTTGTAATTGTCCTAAACCTTATTTGAATTTTTTGTAAAGGCATGTAGGAGCTAAATGTTATTTTTTGTCCACTGTGATCAGATGGCAACTTATTTACAATTTCTTTGTGTAAGTAATCACAATTACAAAAAACATTATCAATACAAGTGGCAGAAGAAGCTGTCACTCGGGTTGGTTCAATAAAAACATTTGACAAATCAAATGACCTAAAAAGACTTAACAATCTGACAGTATTCGAGTTATTTTCCAATAAATTAATATTAAAATCTCCACATACTATTATTGACTTACTACTAGTACTAAGTTTCTTTAACACATCTTCCATTACAGAATCAAACACCGATAGATTCTGGTAACTTGGAGGTCTGTATACACATACTATAACATGCTTATCAAGCTCAACACAGGACAATTCAATGGTGTGTTCAACAGACAGTCCGATTATGTCTTTTCGTTCTTTTGATTTAATAGAATTTTTAATTAATATTAATGATCCGCCATGTATCATACGTTTTCGGCTGAAATGGCTAACTACACAATAATTTTCATAATTAATTGACTTTACTTGATGATCTTTCAACCAATGCTCTGTTAAACAAATGACATCAAACTTGGTGTTTTCCAAAAACAATTCTATTTCCAATAATTTAGAAGCGCAACCTTGGATATTCTGATTAAATAATTTTAAAATATGTTGCACTCCCTTTGGTTTTTTATTATTATTAATTATATTGCCAGAAGATACCTTTTTATTATTCTGTAATAATAATTTGGTATTTGAAGGGGTAACTTCTGTTGTCTCACTGACTAGTTTAAATAGTTATCCGGAGTGACCTCCACAACTACAACTGCAGAGTCTGGATTGCCCGAGTATGTTCCAGCGGGCGGAGAATATCCATCAATAGCATCATCATTGCTTCATATGTTGCAATACCATATGAGGCAATAAGGTAGATATATGTGCCAATTTTTGAATGTTACATGTTATTATACTATGTCTAGACTATGACATGATTAATAATGAAACTAACAATCCATCTTAATTGTCATAAATAATGGCGCATTGGGAAAAAAAACACGTCAGTACAGTATGCTGTATACATCAATGAGATTTCATTGACTCATATATTATTAGATTATTATTATATGCTAGCTGACCCGGCAAACTTCGTACCACCTATAAATATTGCGTTAACCTAAATTCATAAAAAAACCGTTCCCTACAAAATGTATGAGAAAATGAATAATAATTTTTTTGAATTTTTTCCATGTTTTAATAGTTATTCTGCTATTCGGGGCGGAGACAAATCCAACAAATCACAGATCATAAAAATCGGTCCAGCCGTTCTTGAGTTATAAAATGGTGTACCTAAGCTAACTGACCCGACTTTGTGTTATTTATATAGATAGAAGATTAGATACCATTGTTTCAAACTATGTGACTAAATTCACATAAACCAGTTTCCCCGAGCACATTAACTAATTTCCGTTAATCGGTACCGTTGCCAAAAAAATATTTTAACCACTGCGTAGATACTCCGTGCGTTTAGTCACGTAATCCAGTCTACCGAGCGAATCCCATCGTGTGTTCTCTTCGCCTCAATATCGTCTTTATTGTGTTTTGACTACAGGTGGAAATCGTATGAGCTTTTGATTGGAGTTAAGTCCTTTTGAAGGCTGCTTAGGAGGTCTGATTGACCTTTTTCAACCCTATATAGAGTTTTGTTCGTATAGGTAGGTGGTGTTTGTAAAGCCTCTGTACTTTTAAGTTTTCTATTGAATTCAGTGGTATTTGTATGTTTTTGTGTTACTTCCTTGTTTTGGAAGAAAAGGGACAGTTTATTAGTATTAGGTTTGTGTAATTTACCTTTTGTTTTCTCATAATGGGACAAAGTTGTTTTACGTTTCGTAGCATTTATGAATAAGAATTTTTAGGAAAAAAGTAAACCAGTAAAAATCTAAAGAGAAAATTCTGCAAAGTAGAGACGATACGACAGTAAATTAAACTAAGTACATCTAATGACATTCCTACTCTTAAAAAATCAATCAAATAGATAATAGTTTAGTCACTATAGCTAGTCGGCAAAACCAATAGTCGATCCATCACTAGTACAGACATCAAGATACAGTTTGTCAAATTTCTTCAATAGATTTTCAACTTTATCGCTAAAGTATAAGGTTCAAAGTTGATTGGGAAAATTTTACAGTTTCGGGTAGCTAGATGTGCTGGTGTCTGTACTATTTAGTTTGTTTCAAAAAGTCCCTGTTTTATTTCTAATATTGCCAGTGTTTTCATTTATAGTCGTATTGTCGTCTCAAAATTGTATAAGTATCCTTTTTTCCAGCTGAATGTAAAATTTTATGGCTCTTGCAGAAGCTTTGCAACCTCAGGTTTTCACGACGCTGTTAGAACATGCCAACATATTTATTACGTTATAGAAAGTACGTTTTATTTTAAAACAGAAAAGCTACAAACTTCATAAAAATCAAATCACCCATTTTTCTTAGTATAAAAGAGAAATTGACGTAATAACGACACCTTTAAAGGTAAAAGAACTAAATATAAACATAATAGATTTTTTATCTTTACTACTTATTGTTTTAAACTATGTAGATAGCACTAATGCATGCATTAGTACTATTTATTTTATTCGCTGAATAGTGTTATACTTAAATACTTAGTCCTAAATCTTTTGTGTAATTAAAATGTTAATTTAAATGTGTGTAATGATTTATTAGTTATGTGTTATGTATGTTATTTTGAATTGTAAATGTATTGTAATGTGACTGCATGAGTGTATTATTATTTTTATGAGTCAATGATACTCGAATTAAAATGATTTTATTTTATTTTTATTTTTTATAAATCGGAAAAAAATATCTGAACGTATTTGTGATGTCCTTCAAAAAGGTCGGGTGCCTGCTGCGTATGGATGGTATAGTCACTACAGCAGACGTTAGGTACTGTAGGTACCTATAATATAACAAGATGTATGTTTCTGGTCGAACATTCATTTAGGAGACATTCAAGTGACACCAATTTACAGAAACTTACTCCTGGTTTAGGACTGACCTATAAATAAAGTCTTTGATGTTTTTAGTCATAAAAATAATGTATAAAAATTAGGCTTTTAGTGAATTATATCTTTACTAATAATAAAGCTAGAGTTTGTTTGTGTGATTAAACGCGCTAATCTCTGGAACTACCAGTCGGATTTGAAAGAAAAATCCATGTGTTAACCCAATTCTTGAGGAAGTAACGAGGACCCTTAGGAGCCGAGCAAAATGAACAAAAAGTCAGAAAGAACGAAAGAAGAAAGTAACAGCGCGGACGATGCGATGCGATGGGGTGTATCGAAGTCGTGGGCAGAAGCTAGTAAATTATAATATAATCTTTAGTAGTAACTTTCCTTAGATAATTTAAAGAGACAGCTGATGCGCTGAGATGCCTTTTGGCCTCGTACCTATAGGTCTTTCTATTTCATTTTTCTTTTTGTTACTTTGTTTTATATAATTTGTTTTTTTTTTATTTTTTACTGTTTAGTTTAGTTTGTGATCTTCCTGTACGAGTCGCAAGAAATACTTTTTCTTTCTAAAGTTTATGATAAAATTCACGTTCGTGTTTATCTCGTGACTCGCGGCCTCGTGTGTTATCTTGTTACGAGCATTTTACATTGGATTCAGAAATTAGTCGGGCATCCCGAGACTTGCACGTGAGTAATACCGTAAACAAATATGTAGGTATCAGTATTTCTATCACAGACGTTCCCAAACTGATTAAAGAAAGAAGCGTTTTATTTTTATGTAAGTACACAGTAAAATTTATTCAGATCTATACGACATATTAGTATTGAGTACAAAGGTTTCTTAAAAAAACATCTTAATGCAGACCTGCGAAAGGAGAAATTAAAAAGATATGTAGACAATAATCAGAGAACAAGAAGAGAAGAATTTGATTTTGTGACGTCTTAAACTAAAATACATATATATCATTCATATTATAATATTATAAATTCGAAAGTAACTCTGTCTGTCTGTAGGTATGTTACCTTTTCACGCTTAAACCGCTGAACCGATTTAAATGAAATTTGGTATAGAGATAGTTTGAGTCCCAGGAAAGGACATAGGATAGTTTTTATCCCGATATTCCCACGGGATCGACACTTATGCGGGTGAAACCGCGAGGCGCTGCTAGTCACATATAATGCAAAAACATAACATAATTATACTTAAATAATGCTTTTATATTATGTTGTGGATTTTTGTAGAAAAATATTCTGTAGATAGAGAGCTAGATCCTAAGCAATTATTATAATAGAGACCATAAAGATTTGGAAGAATTCATTGATGGTAATCTAAGCTTTAAATTGGACCTTTTGCGCTACTTGTAAGCCTATACAGCCCCTAGCTTTAACTTAAACGATAACACTTTCTGGGACTTTTCCTATTCTGTATTTACCCATATAAGAACATTTACATACTTGCATATTTGTCTCCTCGTCACGGACATAAAAACATGTTTTATACGTGTTAATTGAATTACCATTTTTAACAAGAACTGCACTTCCTACATTTTCATTTACTTCAGAAATTCCATTTGCATACATAAAAACAACATGGAAATCGTGTTAGTCATCATATCAAGACACCACGTGTTTAATTAGTTCTTACTTCACTTTGAATAAGGTAGTTTATAGGTATCACTATAAACAGTACAGCCTTGACTGCAGTTTGTCACGGTCTATTTTTATCACAAACTTGTAGATGATAATTGCCCTCTTAAATGGCCTTTTAATTAATTATATCTGTTGTTGATTTACTGTCAGTTGTGTCAATGTTTGCTCTTGGGAATTAAACCTGATATACTACGACTTCTATTGTTATATCTTCATTTATGTTCTTACTAGCCCTAAATTTCTCTGATGTTGTTCAACGTTCTGTAATTGTAAGTTTAGATTTATCCTGTCTTACCGTCTAAGCTTATCAAACGATGGGATTAAGTAACAGGATCACTTAGCTTTGCAGAGCCCTGGATTAAGGACTCAAGGTTCCCAACACTAGTAAGAAATAGCCGAAAGTGATCGTTTCTGTTCGTAACAGAAACTATCATTTTAGTCTACGTCTCTACATATAATTGAGTATAGTACTGCCCCAAACAGTAAATGGTTCAAATAGAAAATTTTCTTTATCGGCTCAATGTATGTACAGTCAGCAAAAGAGTTAAGTATGCAGGATCGTCGGATATAGTTGAAGTTTAGTAATAAACCGATAGATGTTGTCGACTGAAATTCAATTTGGTAAATGAGCTGTTGGTTTTCTATTAATAAAATTAAATTTTATTCGACAACATCCATCGGTTTATTACTAAACTTCAACTATATCCGACGATCCTGCATACCTAACTCTTTTGCTGACTGTACTTATATAAAAAATCCACCATTATCATAAGTATCCAACGAAGCGCCTAATTGGACTCCTATCACAAAGGCCCATTCCCATTTTTCGGCCGATTTACCCCTATATCTCTCATAGTCCTGCGTAAATCATCCTTATCGACAGTCTCCACCACAGGCTGTACAATAAATTCACAACCCTTGGTGAAATCACCAGTCGGTCCATATTCAGTATATTTGACAACTTTTATTCATACTCTTGTATAAATTAGTTATTTGGTTATTCATATTTGTCTTTTTGTATATTTGTTTTAATATACAGAATAGCGTTAAAATTAATAATAATATGTATATTTTAGTCACGTTTTGATTCATGCGGTGTAATCGCGGAGCAGCCTGCACTTAATTAAGTCCTGTTTTACAAACTTCAAAAAAAAAGGAGGTTATCAATTCACACGTATGTATGTAATATTATTGGAACTGCATTATATTCACATAATATGTCAATCTATTAGGGCTTCCAAACAAATATACAAAATTTTATAGATGGGTGTATGTATATATGTTTGTCCAAGCATTTCTCCGCAACTATTAATCAGATCGTGACCATTTTTTTATTGACTTACATTTACTTACTTCAACTTAGGGAACAGTGCAAGTTTCATCAAAATCGATTCAGTAATTTTCAAGTTACGGACTAATACGTGTAAGTGTGACAGCCTGGCTTAATGACACTACACCCGTAGCGTCGTACATCTCAAACAAAACCTTGGTCAAATTCTAGTGCAATATTTACAACAAAACTATTACCTACTTATTACAAACAAATATTCCAGTTTTAACTTAAAACTAATAAAAATTACGAAATAAAAAAGTAATTTAAAAAATTAAACCGACTTACCGAAGCTCAAAATTATGAAATAAACATAAACTAAAAATAAAATAAACTTGGTAGCAAAAAAACTTAAATTAAAATACAGATCCGAAGACACCGACTTCCGAAATTAAAGTTATTTCATAATTTTGAGTTTTGAGTACCTACTTAATGTCTTTTTGAAGTCGGTTTAATTTTTTAAATTACTTTTTTTTGTCTTACCCGTGTCCCCGCCACTCGGTATTCCAATTTGAGCACTTTCTTCTCCTTTGTGTACGTGAAAACGGGAATCATCTACTAATTCCAATTGAATTCCATGCATTGTTGCACCGGCATTGCAGCTGTCAGCTGAAATGTTTGGATATAACAGAGATATTGGAACTTATATCTATTCCTAACAAAATCAAAATAGAAACGTTCTAGAATTGATTCGAATGTTTACGTTTTCCTACGTTCAGAGTAATTTGTAAACATACGGTCCCAAATCCCCTCGTGGCCTCGTGACCGTGAGCGCTCAGTCTCCGAGTTGTAATCACATTATATCCTTGAATACTCTAATTCAAATAAACACATTTCTTACGTGTGTTTGTAGGATGAACAGTTCTGTATTCCATATTTACTTGGTGTTTTGTCACTAATGTTTGGTTTTTCTGTACTAGTCATACTCAGCATGTATCAGAAAAGTGTGTTCATATTTATGGGTGTCGTACAGACGTCCCACACATTAGTGCCTTTTCATACGTCCCGGCAACCGAGTAGCCGGGTACTCGGCGGCGAAGTGTATAGCCATGTACGTTAGCTTTCACACTTACTGGCGTAGTTTGCCTAGCAATTGTTACCGGATAGTCGGCACCGGCTATCCGGCAACCGAGACGTGTTAAAAGGCATTTAGGGACGTTATAGGAATTGAAGTCTTGTATGGCACAGTTGATAATTTGTTCGCGATTACGATGTTGGTCTCATGGAGAAGGTTGGTGTTTAGTTTGATGTTCTGTAAAGCCTTAACCATTATAATAATTAACAGTGTCTCACAATTTGTTCACTCATTTGGTCTACCATTTGGACCGGCATACTATTTTTTTTTTTTGGTTGTCGGGGGGAAAACTTCAAAAGGCACCCGACCTCCGGGGAGGGAGGTCGGGGAGTGTGGGATTTTTACCTCACTAAAACCACCCCGGTGGTCACCATCAGCACATAGGGGTGGTCCCGGTTCCTCTTAAAAGACCAATTGGCCGTATAACAGAAGCTCACTCAAACATTACTTAAAACTAGTTTTTAAAGTGGATGACTTCGTATAAAGTCGATTTCTACGACAAAATCGTTAGTTACATCGAAAAAACGCAGAGAAATCGCACATCTGGGGCTTACGGTCTTAGATTACCGTTTTATGGTATTTATTAAAACGAGGCTACGGAACCACGCACGTCGATCTATGTTAAACTGTCTAACTAGTCGGATACCTAAGCTTTATTTAGCCGAGTTTTTCCTAGTAATCTAGAGAATGAAGAGAAATATGTCTTAGTATCTGTTAAGGCGCTGAATAGACCCAAATAGGCTTGTCTCCAACAATTTTTTAGCCAAATCTATACAGTTTGAGACAGCGGAAAAAATATATGTTAATCTTGAACATATTTTCTAAAACTTCGTTGTTTTCAAAACACGTTTTCGAAAAGTTTTCTCGATACAAAAAAATGGTAAACTAACCTCCTAAACTGATCTTCCAACAAAAAAATCTGAATTATTTACCAACGTACGTTGGTAAAATTTATAACAATAACGTATCATATCAAAATACAAAACTTGGTTGTCTAATATTTTTGACAACTCAACTTATTTTTAAGTAATTAATTATTTTGTGGTTTGTAAAAATGTACGAGCGTCGCGAAATCGCGCTTCTCTTTCTTATGTACGCAATCCGACAGTGATCGCTTAGGCGCGCTGCTAGACGGACGTATGTCGCTTTGCCTCGCAACCCGTTCATTTCATATTATCATCAAACAAAAATGTCGGAGGCCAGCAAAAAATCACTTCTATACTAACAAACCAATACGTCCCATGGAAGTAGTAATTTTTATATTGACAAAACAGGTACACGAACAGAAAAAATGAAACTCTAAACAAATAGTTACTAGGCTATTTTGTACAACGCATTGCGTAAATTCATCGCTTGAAGCAAGGCTCGCTTGGTCGAGTGGTTTTTGCATAGATTCTGAATAGCGAGTTATCGGGTTCGAAACCAAGTTGAGTCTTATCAGGGAATTCGTATTGGTTTTTTAGTTTTATGATATTATCATTGTTTTTTTTAGTCTTAGGATATTTTTATTGTTTTTTTTTTTATTTATTTTGTATATTTTTAGAATAATTATTAAAGTTATTTACAGTAAAAAGAGACGTTTGGCGAACAGTTCAGAAGCGAAGCAGACGCGCGAATCCGCTTGCGCGACGAGACAGTTGCGCGACAAAGTTGAGGAAAATGAGATTTCTCCATAACATCACGCATGTATTCTTTCAAAGGGTTGGGCAGGAGTGTATAGTACACCCACAATTCACCAATGCTTCATCATGGATATCGTTTATGATTTTCGAAAGTTGTAAAGCCGATCAGGTACTTACACGAACAGAAAAAATGAAACTCTAAACAAATAGTTACTAGGCTATTTTGTACAACGCATTGCGTAAATTCATCGCTTTTATCAAGGCTCGCTTGGTCGAGTGGTTTTTGCACAGATTCTGAATAGCGAGTTATCGGGTTCGAAACCAAGTTGAGTCTTATCAGGGAATTCGTATTGGTTTTTAAGTTTTATGCTAATATCATTGTTTTTTTTTAGTCTTAGGATATTTTTATTGTTTTTTTTTTTATTTATTTTGTATATTTTTAGAATAATTATTAAAGTTCTTTACAGTAAAAAGAGACGTTTGGTGAACAGTTCAGAAGCGAAGCAGACGCGCGAATCCGCTTGCGCGACGAGACAGTTGCGCGACAAAGTTGAGGAAAATGAGATTTCTCCATAACATCACGCATGTATTCTTTCAAAGGGTTGGGCAGGAGTGTATAGTACACCCACAATTCACCAATGCTTCATCATGGATATCGTTTATGATTTTCGAAAGTTGCAAAGCCGATAGAAAAGTCGAAATTAAAATCCAAGATGGCGGCTGAAAAGATTTTTCAAATTTGTCATCATGGGTGTCGTTTTCATGGTTGTCGAGGGTGCTGAAGCCGATAGTGAGGCCAAATTGAAAATCCAAGATGGCGGACGTGAAAAGTTTCAAATTTTTCATCATGGGTGTCGTTTTCATGGTTTTCGAGGGTGCTAAAGCCGATAGTGAGGTCAAAATGAAAATCAAAGATGGCGGACGTGAAAAGTTTCAAATTTTTCATCATGGGTGTCGTTTTCATGGTTTTCGAGGGTGCTGAAGCCGATAGTGATGTCAAAATGAAAATTCAAGATGGCGGACGCGAAAATGTTCAAAGTTTGCGTGATCGGTGTCGTTTTCGTGGTTTTCGAGGGCGCTGAAGTCGATAGTGGGGTCAAAATAAAAATCCAAGATGGTGGACGTGAAAAATTTCAAATTTTTCATCATAGGTGTCTTTCCCTGATAGACTCAACCAAGTCTTTTAATCTTATTGAAGCTTGCCCATATCTTGGACGGCTATTTGTGTTTTAAGCCACTTGACAAAATTTGATAAATTTTTAGCTCCGTTAGGCTTTGCTGCTGACGTAATCCGTCTAAAAACTTCCATTGTCGGCACGGTTGGCGCAGTGGTTAAGCGATTGACTGCTGCGCTGCGTGTCGCGGGGTCTATTGGCAACATTTTACATGAAAATGTTTTTAGTGGGATTTTATAGTTACTTATCAGTTTAAGTTATAGGTATTTATATTACTTATTAGCTAATAGGCTAGATTGTAATGTAAATAAAGTATCACCAACTGTGCTACTTTAAAAAAGAAAAAAAACGACTGGTTTTGCTGTTAGTATCAGGAATTTCGAGGGTTAGAAGCGAAAAGGGGTTCGCTGGGACTGAAATATTTGCATTGCGATTCCTGTATGCACTTTTTCAAGTACGTTACTGTAGGCAATTTTCCGGCTGACTCAATTGATGCAGTGCTAATGGTATGATCTGCATTATTTGTATCTGCAATTAGCTGCTGAGGTGCAGATTGCGTTCGGATTGCCTGATTTTTCATATTGCATTATAATATCCCTTTTTTCAATCGTTGCCCGACTGGGAACATGATTGTGCTGGCATTTTAATGTTACTGAATCACCAGACAAGTGGCATCGACCCCGACACTTGTCACCTTTATCATGCCGCCTATATCGTCAATGCATCTCCAAAAAAGTAATTTAAAAAAATTAAACCGACTTCAAAAAGAAATTAACTCAAAATTATGAAATAACTTTAATTTCGGAAGTCGGTGTCTTGGGATCTGTATTTTAGTTTTATGCCACCGACTTCCGAAATTAAAGTTATTTCATAATTTTGAGTTAATTTCTTTTTGAAGTCGGTTTAATTTTTTTAAATTACTTTTTATTTCGTAATTTTTAGTTTTTGCACTAGTATTTGACCAAGGTTTTGAGATGTTTTCCCTTTGACACTACACCAGTAGCTCTTATCAATAAGCCAGGCCGTCACACTTACACGTATTAGTCCATATCTTGAAAATTACTGAATCGATCTTGATGAAACTTGCACTGTTCCCTAAGTTGAAGAAAATGTAAGCCAATAAAAAAAAATGGTCACGATCCGATTAATAGTTCCGGAGATATGCGTGGACAAACATACATACATACATACATACATACATACATGCATACATACATACATACATACGTCTATGAAATTTTGTATATTTGTTTGGAAGCCCTAATAGATCATCATATGTGAATATAATGAAATTCCAATAATATTACATACATACGTATCGAATTGATAACCTCCTTTTTTTTGAAGTCGGTAATAAGTAAGTTTTCATAATTATTTTATCAAAACTATATTTATACAACTTTGTTTTTAGTATAAGTATGCGAAACCTGAATATAGTTTGTTCAGTTCAGTTCGGGTTCCGTACCACAAGGCAGAAACGCCGAAAAAAACACGTTTGTTGTATGGGAGCCCCCCTTAAATATTTATTTTATTTTGTTTTTAGTATTTTTTGTTATAGCGGCAACAGAAATACATCATCTGTGAAAATTTCAACTGTCTAGCTACCGCGGTTCTGGAGATACAGCCTGGCGACAGACAGACGGCAAAAACGCCGAAAAAAACACGTTTTTTTGCATGGGAGGCCCCCTTAAATATTAATTTTATTTTGTTTTTAGTATTTGTTGTTATAGCGGCAACAGAAATACATCATCTGTGAACATTTCAACTGTCTAGCTACCGCGGTTCTTGAGATACAGCCTGGCGACAGACAGACGGCAAAAACGCCGAAAAAAACACGTTTTTTTGCATGGGAGCCCCCCTTAAATATTAATTTTATTTTGTTTTTAGTATTTGTTGTTATAGCGGCAACAGAAATACATCATCTGTGAAAATTTAAACTGTCTAGCTACCGCAGTTCTTGAGATACAGCCTGGCGACAGACAGACGGCAAAAACGCCGAAAAAAACACGTTTTTTTGCGTTTTTTTTGTATGGGAGCCCCCTTAAATATTTATTTTATTTTGTTTTTAGTATTTGTTGTTATAGCGGCAACAGAAATACATCTTCTGTGAAAATTTCAACTGTCTAGCTACCGCGGTTCTTGAGATACAGCCTGGCGACAGACAGACGGCAAAAACGCCGAAAAAAACACGTTTTTTTGCGTTTTTTTTGTATGGGAGCCCCCCTTAAATATTTATTTTATTTTGTTTTTAGTATTTGTTGTTATAGCGGCAACAGAAATACATCATCTGTGAAAATTTCAACTGTCTAGCTACCGCGGTTCTTGAGATACAGCCTGGTGACAGACAGACGGACGGACGGACGGACGGACAGCGAAGTCTTAGTAATAGGGTTCCGTTTTTACCCTTTGGGTACGGAACCCTAAAAAGGTTAAAAGTTAGACACCAAGCGACACTAAGTAGGTTATCCAATCTCCGCGCCGAACGGTTGATGAGAAACTGATAGTGGTGGAGATGACAGTAGAAATTGACAAGAAGCTGATGGTGATGCAGATGACAGGAGTAGTTGACGAGAAGGATGATGGTAGTAATAAGGGGGCACGTTGATGGAAGTTAATTAAAATAGGAGAGGGTAGATTAGAACGAAAAGTATCTTCGTTGGAACTCATATTGATATGTGGCTGTTCCCCTGCGTTACCGGGTAGGCTACCTTGCCAAACACAAATATATCAATAAAGACAGCAACACCATAAGCCCGCAGGCGTGAATTTGATGGGAGTTTTAGCCAGACATAGGTCCGCTTCGCTTGCACCATAAATAACATTATTCAGTCTCTGTCAACTTCAAGAAACTGAATAAAATTGCAGGATGTTTTAAATTCGTTTAGCGTCAAATGTATTTAGTGATTTGTGGTGCAAGCGGGCCTCATACTGTTACCACCTTCACCGCTTGGAGGTACTCCCAGGTTATGCTATTGCTGTTTTTATTTTATTTAGCCAGCAGCTTTGCCACAACAAAAGACATAGCACAATGCAGACATAGCCGTTTTGTTCGCGCTACTTTCACTCTAGTCTTTCGCACTTTAGTGCTTTTTACACAAGTATCTTTTGCGCAAGTGTTTTACGCTAATATGTCTTACGCGCAATTGTCTTTTGATGAATGACACCCATGATAAAAAATTTGCACATTTTTGCGTCCGCCATATTGGATTTTCATTTTGACCTCAATATCGGCCTCAGCACCCTCGAAAACCATGAAAACAACAACCATGATGACAAATTTGGAAATCTTTTCAGCAGCCATCTTGCATTTTCATTTCGACCTCACTAATATCGGCTTCAGCACCCTCAAAAACCATGAAAAAGATACCCATCACGAAAAATATGAACATTTTCGCGTCCGCCATGTTGGATTTTCATTTTGACCTCATTATCGGCTTCAGCACCCTCGAAAACCGTGAAAACGACACCCATGATGAAAAATTTGAAACTTTTCACGTCCGCCATATTGGATTTTCATTTTGACCTCACTATCGGCTTCAGCACCCTAGAAAACCATGAAAACGACACCCATGATGACAAATTTGAAAATCTTTTCAGCCGCCATCTTGGATTTTCATTTCGACCTTTCTATCGGCTTTAAAACTTTCGAAAACCATAAACGATATCTATGATGAAGCATTGGTGAATTGTGGGTGTACTATACACTCCTGCCCAACCCTTTGAAAGAATACACGCGTGATGTTATGGAAAAATCTCATTTCCTCAACTTTGTCGCATAACTGTCTCGTTGCGCAAGCGGATTCGTGCAAGTGTCTTTTGCGCAAGCGGATTCGTGCAAGTGTCTTTCGCGCAAGTGGATTCGCGCAAGTGTCCTTCGCGCAAGTGTCTTTCGCGCAAGAGTATTTCGCGCAAACGACCATTCGCGCAAAAGTCCATTTGCGCAAAAGTCTATTCGCGCAAAAGTCCATTCGCGGGAAAGTCTTTTGCGCAGGTGTCCCAGATCCGTTTCTGAACTGTTCGCCAAACGTGTCTTTTTATTGTAAAGAACATTAATAAATATGTATTCTAAAAATATACAAAATAAATTAAAAAAAAACAATGAAAATATTCTAAATATATACAAAATAAATTAAAAAAAAACAATGAAAATATTCTAAATATATACAAAATAAATTAAAAAAACAATGAGTTTCTGAACTGTTCGCCAAACGTGTCTTTTTATTGTAAAGAACATTAATAAATATGTATTCTAAAAATATACAAAATAAATTAAAAAAAAACAATGAAAATATTCTAAATATATACAAAATAAATTAAAAAAACAATGATAATATCCTATAACTAAAAAAAACAATACAAATTCCCTGTTATGACTCAACTTGGTTTCGAACTCGATAACTCGCTATTCAGAATCTATGCAAAAACCATTAGACCAACCAAGCCTTGTTAAAAGCGATGAATTTACGCTATGCGTTGTACAAAATAGCCTATAAGGAACTATTTGTTTAGAGTTTCATTATTTCTGTTCGTGTACCTGTTTCGTCAATATTACATTATAAAAATGACTTACTTTACTACTTCCATGAGATGAATAATAATATACAAGAGCGCCATCTATTGGTTCATTGGTAATTATTATTAACCGCGTCACCGTGCCTGACTCGGTAGTTCACTGTATCACCGCCCTTTAAGAATGGCGCTAGGATATCGGAGAAATAGTGGGCGTGGCTAAAAATACCGAAACATCGGAACTCAATTTCGGGTGACAGCCCCTTAAGTTTTTCTAACCATATAGTTCTTATTTTTCTTTATATTTTAATCCAAGTTGTGAAGAAAAGTAGTTGATATAGATAGTTGTCTGGGCAGCCTAGACTTACCCCCAATTCTGACAATATTTTTTTGACTCAACTCAACGTCAGCCAAAGAATTTAATCAGTTAAAAATCAGTGAAAAAGCTCTCCAGCTCAGTGTGATATTTGATAGAAGTGAGGAATTTCACGATGAAACTATAAAAAATACAGATGTTATTATAATATTTGAGATTTGTGAGATTATAATAATAATAATTTATTTATCACTCCTGAAATTACAAATTTCTCTTAATCTATTTACAAATCATGGCAATGAATACATATTTATAAGAGATTACGTTGACGACTATACTAGTATAAACTGTGTCACAGTCGTCAGCGTCGATTTGTCGATTTGTACGATACTATAAACAGGATACAGTAGAGATTAGATTAGATAAATTAATTAATAAGATTAGATTTATTACGTGTGGCAACGTATTAAAAAAAACGTGTTGCATCTGCAGGCTGATTAAACGTTCAAAATCGAGTCGCAACCTCATCTCAGCGACAATTAATGTCAAAAACTTGTCAAAAATATAGGGAAATTGATTGTATGTTTGACAGATTGAATTAGACTGAGATTAGAATGCGAAATTTCTTAGAAATACGAAAATTTCCCCTCTGTTCTCAGTCAAGAATTTCCAATCAACAGACAACACACTCCAATTATATCATAGACCATAGTACTTATAGTAAAACTAGTAGTACCAGCTCCATTTTTTTTACATGCCTCGTTCGAACGGGTATACAATACTAGCTACTGACTCATAGTATTCTCCCAGGCCATCACATTAGCATTAAATTGCACTAACGCATCAAGGCCGAATATTAGACCGGTTTAGTAATCAAAAGAAGTTAAGACCGGATCGTAGTAGTTCTTTAGATGTTTACTCAGTTTTAATTTTGCATAGCTGGCTAGGAATTTCCATACCATTGCTGTTAAGAGTGGTTTTCTTTGCATATTAATGCTGTTTTCGTTGCAAATTTAGCATTTGCATATTCATTTTTAATGTATGTAAATTCAGCACCTCAGTAGGCTTATTTTAATGCAAAGGCAATTTTAGAAACTTCATAATTAAGAATTTTTGAAATGTTAAACAATTGATCATCTCAGCCTATCGCTAAATTTAAAGAATATGTATGTATATTCCCTAAATTAGCGATAGGCAGTTAAACGCTAAAATACAGTAATAACCGCTTTGTCTTCATAGATAAGAATATAAGAAAAGACTTCAGGAAAGATGGAAAAAAACTGCATAAGTGTTATCACTGCTCGTGGATGATAATAAAAACGTTGCAAAAGTACTAACAAGATCTATGTATAAAAGCAGTTACTGCTGAACAAGTGTTAATAAACGGTATCATAAAATGTAAGAACCGTAACGAATAAGCAAGCGTTTGCGCACGTCACTGTATAAGATCATCAAGGTATAATCAGCTTACCTATAATGTTGGCACTACTGGGACACAGGCCTCCTCTCTGTGAGAGGGAGTGGGCCGTAATCCACCACGCGGGCACTGCGCGTTGGTGGATGTCACATGTCTTCGAATTTTTAGCTCTAGGACATGCTTTCCCCACGCTCCTGTGCCAGTCTCATCCAATTAACGATATACAACACACTAATGGAGAGGGCTATGCTTGGAGTTTCCCTGCGTGATCGAATCAGAAATGAGGATATCCGAAGGAGAACCAAGGTAACCGACATAGCCCGAAGAATTGCCAAACTTAAGTGGCAGTGGACACGGCACATTGCTCGCAGAACAGATGGCCGATGGGGCCGAAAGTTTCTGGAGTGGCGACCGCGTACCGGAAGATGTAGCGTTGGAAGGCCGCCCACAAGGTGGACCGATGACCTTGTGAAGTCCGCTGGAACCCGTTGGATGCGAGAAGCACAGCTCCGGTCAAAGTGAAGGTGCTTGGGGGAGGCCTATGTCCAGCAGTGGACGTCTTTCGGCTGAAATGATGATGATGAACACACTAATTATGTACATTGGTTTAACAATCCCAACTCATGTAAACATAGCAGTATCAAATATCATAGCTCAACCATTTTCTAAATAACACATTCTATTTAGAAATCACTCTAATACATATTAATATGAGACTCAATGAAGCAAGAAGCAGATCATCAATATGATGTCGCATATAGGTACATAATGTACGTATCTATATGCATATGTATCTTCATGTTTACCAATGAGCTATGATATCTGGGCGTACACAGATTTTACATTAGACCACAGAGTCCTTTCGAAGATTTTTTCGTTTCCTTATATTCTTCTTCACTTTGTTGGAACGAAGTTCTTTAACGGAGCTTGCGGTAGGAGTGAAATTGGAGAAATCGTCACATAACGCAAAAGCGTTATGCCCCCTCCATGCGAGTTTCTATTATATAAAATAGAAAGACGCAAAGAGAGAGAGAGAGATAGTTTTCATGGTTTTCGAGGGTGCTGAAACCAATAGTGTGGTCAAAATGGAAACCCAAGTTGGCGGCTGTAATTTTTTTTATTAATTTTCATCATTGGTGACATTTTCATGTTTTTGAGGGTGCTGAAGCCAATAGTGAGGTCAAAATAAAAATCCCAGATGGCGGCTGCAAAAAAATTAAAATGTTTCGTCATTTTTATATTTTTACAGCCGCCATCTTAAATTTTCACTTTGAACTTCATTCCTGCCGGGAATCCCCGACCCCACTCGTTTTTCATTGTTTCTTTTCTTTTTTAACCGACTTCAAAATAAGGAGTTTCTGTATTCGACCCGTATATGTAAGTATGTCCGCGATTCTCTCAAAAACTGAAAACCAAAAAGCTTCCAAATATGACCCTACCCAATATTCAATTTATATAATATTCTCGCAGAATATATCGAGCCAACTCCTGAACAAACAATAGAATCATTGTTTGTAATCTCATATCTGCTAATGCCATAAATAATGTTCAGCTGCCTCTCATGAACTTCCAGCCGTTCGCGTTGCCTAGCTCCAATATACTACGTGTATTTAATCATGTGCTAATCTTTGACATCCACATACAGGATAAACAGAGCATATTCTGACACGTACGTCATACGTCAGTCATGTCTTTGGTTACACCTTCATATTGTTTACTTACGAATACATAACTCATGCAACGCTTATTATGTCCATAGAATAGAATAGATAGACCAGAGACCATAGATATGGATGTAGCATTTTCATGCCGACGGAATCTGAAATATGCCTTAGAGTTTAGATATTATTACAGAACACATTACGCTTTTGGAGAGTATATTATATCATACTCCTGCCGACTCTATAGGTAAATTAATATTATGTGCGTTGCCATGTTCTGATAATTTGTACGATGAAAGAAAATTATTTTTAATTTAATCAACTTAATGAATATTTTGTCATGTCGTCATAATGGCCGTTTAATTTGTGTACAATTTTGTATTAATTCCAAGAAAAGTCAACATTAGCTCCTTTGTTAGCTTAAAATATACACGCAGTTATTGATATTTTAAATGAGACTAGGTTAAGTGTCGAAACATAATTATCTTCTATTGTAATTGATTCTTCAAACTTCAAAATTTCGTCGATACTACTATTAGCCCTTTCAGAACAAAAAATCAGACTTTTGTTCTATATGTCTGTTGGCCTATTTTGCTTAATGTGACAACATAGCACCTTCCATTACACCTTCAAATAGTACCTACACTTAATTGCCGTAGAATCACGAGACTCCAAGCTCCGTAACCCTGACCCGAACATCGTCAAGGTCATTACAATTGCGGAATTCAGAATAACACAGTCACATTCCGCGATTTAGAAAACCGCTTTCTCGGTGACGTGACCATTAGTGACCGGAATAGCGATACAATGGTCGACCTACGTTTATGGAAATTGATTGAGCCATTAGGAAGATTTGGCGCTAGTATTTATTCGTTTAGCATTGGCATTTGTGAAGCGTGAGCACACTCCGCTTAGGCGCTAATGTGTTCGTCCTTCAACGTAACATCGTCAATCTCCCTTTTGATTGGTGAACGGCAGAGCAAACCAATCAGTGCACGCGATTTGATGCTGCACCATTATAACAGCCAATCAAAACCGAAGCTGCAAACGCAATGTTGGAGTCTATAGACGCGAGCTCTAAGCTAAACATCCTGAATGCAAGCTTAACTAATTATTTGCACGAGTAAAATAAACATGGTTGTGTGCATCGCGATGTGACCTTCCTCAACACGCCTTTCAGTGAGAGGAACACGTAACAAATATTTTACATTTATTGTTGTATTAGCTTTTACTTTTGTATATTTGAGACTTTGTTTTGACTTTAAAGGTTGCATATATTGCGTAAGCTTGTTTATTATTTTTAATTGTATGCTTTGTACAGCACGATTCAAACTTTATGGCGGCTCGGGAGATGAGGCGAGTCACTGCGCAGTATCAAATTCACCTGTCAGCGGGTATGAAGAGTGGGGTACTGCACAGCGAGTAGCGCATTTCAGAGCCGCCATAAATCTTGAATCGGGCCACACGGCTACACCATGCCTTCTCCTATCCAGTTATCTTTTTTCCGAAAATCCTAATACTTGAACGATTTGTCCAGCCATACATCAGCCAAATCCCGTCACTTCTGCATTGATTTTTCCGGTGACAAATATTGTTAGCAATCAAACACACCGCTTTTGCACTACATTATTCAGTACAGTTTCAGTCTAACCAAATTCGGGTGAATATCGATTTTTGATCCGAAGCTGCTCTCTGACCTTTGCAACCCAATTACTGGGAAAGACCATTTTCACTGAAGGTTAAATTTGTGAACAGAATTTCAGGATTATCTTATTCCGTAGTAACCGCTTTAGGTTTTCGCATAACAACAACTAAATTTTATTGTTTGACATCGGTGTTCTATATCAAGGATGTTATCTTATTTATGGAATCATACAATGTATGAAGACCTCAATACAGTTCACCTATTATCTATCAACACATTGTAATTATAATGTAGGTTATTTCTGTCATCATTATACAATTTAAATTATTTACCTCGTGTTCTGCAATAATTTTGAAACCTGTTCTTTATCCTGCTCTAAGCCATTAACCAAGTTATAAGGCGCATAAAGAATCTATAGAAGGTTCTTTACCCGCTAATTGGTAAATTCTTAATATATCATAGTTACTCATTTATGCCAATAGTACAATTATTGGAATTCTTTATCGTACAAGTAGACGGCAATATTATGATATCGGCCTATTGTTTTCAAGATAATAGATAGATTAGTTTATATCTAGCAGAAGCTTCGCATTCCTAGGTTATCTTAAGCCATAATTACTTCAATTTACCACCAGCACCTTATGAGACTTTCAATTAATAAATATTGAAGTCATTATTCATCTAAACGTACTCGAAGACGCAAATGAAAAGACAGAATTTGTTTAAACTCAGGTTTCAAGAATTAAATGTAAAATACAGCCGTTATCTACTAAGAATTATCATCATAACAATGACAATCAAATAATCATAATCAGTAGTAAAATAAACAAAAAACTTACAGCCCTTATCATGGCTAATTAATTAACAGATTAGATTACTGAAATCGTTAAGACAAGGCACGTGCTGTACAATAAAACGTGTAAACTAGGCATAGATATTGACTTATCTGAAGTAAACAATCAAGGAAATGCTAATTCCTTATGTTTTATTGTCTGAATTGAAATATCCAATAACATCACATATGCCATCGAAACTCAACATCGTATATCGAGATAATTATAAACAAACACAAATGACGAAAATCATAAAGGCATTAATTTCGTTACTGAATTTAGTTCTATTTATTAACCAAGTATTGAGTATCTAGTGATGCTGTGACTTTCTACGGTCTTTTAAATACCTAATCTGAATATAGGTACTCCTTCAAAAAGTAAATAAATTGTATATCAAGATTTGGAGAATCTTGGAGACTACTTAATCTGTTGAAGAATCTATAAGTATAGTCATCATAGCTTTGCCTTTTACGACTTAAAACTGCTATTACCAATCATGGTGACTATTGAAAAAAAATTGATTCACGTAGTTTATATTCAGTCAAACATGTCCTTTGGATTACGCCGACTTCTTCATTTTTAGGGTTCCGTATCCAAAGGGTAAAAACGGGACCCTATTACTAAGACTTCGCTGTCTGTCCGTCCGTCCGTCTGTCAGTCACCAGGCTGTATCTCAAGAACCGCGATAGCTAGACAGTTGAAATTTTCACAAATTATGTATTTCTGTTGCCGCTATAACAACAAATACCCTATATACAGAACCCTATATACAGAGTTGGAAAATAATACTGCACAGGTATTTTTTACTAGGAAGACACCTGATAAAATCTTTTTGTACAAATTTTTAGGAAATAATTAAAAATAAAGAATATAAAAGACAAACACGCGGAAGTAGGAAAACAGTCTTTCTAAACCATTAAAAACCGTATGTGAAAGTCTTTTAATTGAGTCTTTTATTATATTAAAACGGCTATCTTATAAAGTTATAAAGTCACGATAGAAATCGTGAACCACACAAGCTTATTGTAGAACGATCATGATAAAACTGTTATTTTTCACAGTACTTATTTGTTTTTCATGGAATCAGTTCGATATCCCATTAGAGACTGTGAAGGTCGTAGAGTGTTTTATCATCACTGTGAAATAATAGGGCTTTTGCAGGAAGACGTTTATGGGTGTGAATAAGATAGTGGTGACTGTGCTGATGGATGGGGTAGGAGAGATAGACTATATAAAAAGATAAATGAATTATATGAAGGAAAATGTGAAGTCAAAGCATTTATTTCAAATATGCACATAAAAGGCACTTTTGAACGTCAAGTGAATGAAAAGGAAGTGAATGATAATGTGACGGCTAACACCAGAATGGAAGAAAAAGATCCCAAGTAACATGAGACTAGGAAAAAAGAAGGTGGACACAGAATTCTGTGGTTGGCGTTTGTTCTGTGTTCAGTTTTGGTATATTTCTCGCACAATTTCTTCTTAATCGCTCCGAAGTATGATTTTATTTATTGACAACATGAAACAGTTACTTTCCAATATGATTTCTAATATAGTGTTATAAAAGCAATTTGAATTCGAAGAAAACCTTCAAAGAATTCCTCCTTATAAAATCGTGGTTTTATAACCTCGTTTAAAGAACAGAAAATGAGAGCAAAGAAAATATTGATTTGTACTTTACCGCAGGAATTGTGTGTAGAAAGAGCCAGAGAGAGTTTCATCTATTCTCGTAAATCCAACCATATAAGGTTGGATTTACGAGAATAGATGAAACAGCTCGGTAGGAGATTCAATTTGTTGCGTTTCAAATTGTTTTGTATGTCGTTGTGCATAACTAGTATGGAATCAAATCACATTTGCTTAGTTACGAAAGCCATTGGATTAAAATCTGTCTCATAAAATGCGATAAAATATAACATGACAATTCAAATTCTTTAATAATCCCCTCTCCCTCGCCCTCCTTGACCCGGGTTTTTGTCAAAACATTACGATAACTTGGGAATTACCCAAATTAAAACATAATACATTGCCCAGTGTGACTTCTACCAGAATTTATCTTATCACTGTAACATTCATATCAATATCCGTTCCAATCTGCCCTATCATACCTTTGTAAACACTCATGGCATTGATTGTTTCATTAAGCAATTAATTCGCTATTACTTCATTATTGTCTTCAAATGAAGTGTTGTTGGTCGCTATTTTACCTCATTTACTCGTAATTATGTTTCTATAGCACTGGTCTCATTTATAACTATATTGCGATGGATACCAAATAGGTCATTAATTATCACTGTGTTACAATTACTTTCCAGTTCATTAAATATCTTAAGAACCGTTTGATATTTTTTGTTTCTAATATCGTTTTTATCAAAAACTAGATTATTTTTCTTTTCAAGTCTGATATAAACTTTAGTTACTTTGTCGTACCTACGTCAATCCTACATTCTTTAAAGGCTTAAATCGTCCTAATGATAATTTTGTTTGATAGTTCATATTGATATCAATTTATCAATTCACATGACATGTTGCAATTTTCAAATATTATAGCAAACCTAAGCTTATCTTGCCCTTTAATGTCCTTTATAAGGAAAATGGTAAGACAAATATGATGGTTACTTCTTTTTAGTATCGTTAGATCTGTTCATGTTTTGTTATCACTGGCTAAGATGAATGTTAATCTACTTGAGCTCTTGGAACTACTAGCAACCATATTAATTCAAACTGCTTTCAAAACTAGGTTACGAACACATAAACACCTAATTTCTGTCAACGACCAAACTTTTGAAACCACTGCTTTGCATGCACGCTAACACATTGAAAACTTCTTTATCACCATTGATATTGTCGTGTCAACCATGATTAGTGTTTGTCATGCGATCGCTATTTGACCTCAATTTGTAACATTTTGAAATAAACAAGCCATTTCCGTATTATTTCTTGATATGCATAATCAGCCTATAATGTTCCCACTGCTGGGACACAGGCTTACTTTCTGTGAGAAGGAGTAGGCCGTTATCCAGGCCGGGCCCAGTGCGGATTAGTGGAGGTTTTCGAATTTTTAGTTTTAAGACATGCCGGTTTCCTCACGACGATGTGTTCCTACTCCATTTTGAAAGCAGTGGTGATGAAATAATTTACAAAAAGTAAAGCGCCTGTCTGGGTTCGTACCTATGATCTACAACTCGTAACTCGTATGAAAATACCTAATGGACACTGAATCTTTTGAATGGTTCAGACGCCAATTTCAATTATTAATAATCAGGTATGATTCGTGGTGAAGATTATAAGTTTCGACGTCATTGGCAGTAACGTAATTAATTTCCTGGTTTTTTTATTATCCGTCACATCATTGATTGGGGTTTTAATTAAGGAAAAGGTGATTAACAGATTCGGTTGTGCCGACAAAACCATATCTACAAAAAGTAGTTGGAAAAGGCAGTGCTATTACCAAATAAGTTTTAGGGAAATACCTACATACCTTTCAACGACCATTTTGAAGTTACTCTCATTGAAAATGCGCAAAAGACTAAAGATCAAGATGAACATCTTGATTTTGATGCCATTTGGACGGGTGCTAATCACGTAATTAACCATAGATCTTCAAGCTTACAGAAATTATAAATCAACGCCCTTACACAAAACTGTACAAAGTGTAGCATAATGAGCCTATAATATTCCCACTGCTTGGACACGCCTCCTCTCTGTGAGAGGGAGTGGGCCGTAATCCACCACGCGGTCCCAGTGCGGGTTGGTAGATTTCATAATTATGTCTTCGAATTTTCGATTCTAGGACATACCTGTTTCCTAACGATGTTTTCACCTAGGTATCTGAGAGCAGATACCACTGCTATACTGTACAAAGTATTTAAACACATGTTCATAGCTCACACCAGTCTCCAACCAATTAATCAACCATCACTATTCTCAACTCATGATATGGGTCATCTACATAATGATAAAACGCATATTAAAAGTAATCCCTAATCACAATGCCCTATGTCTGTCACATCACATCCCATGTGCCTTGTACTCATGATGTACTAACAACGTAGACGGATCTGATGCCAATTGCTTCCCGTGATGACAGACAGATTAGTCTGATATGATAATTTATTATAAGCATGATTGCACTCTATACCAATTTATATTTTGAAAACAAGTGATTACACTTTATACGTTGTAGCGTCATTTGGATTCCTAGTATCGTGATTATCATCGTCAGTATGTATAAGTTCAACAGTGTCTTAAACATGGTTGCGAGTCGCCTTGACTGTGTTTACGTGGGTCACTGCTGTGCCGTCTCTCATGGGATGTCGCAACGGTGACCAACCGTTATTTCTTGTGTTTTTGTTTAGTGTCTGTGCTTATTAACATAGTCTAACAATCTTGTTGGAGTCTTGGTCACTTCAATAAAGAAAAAATCTATTCTATACCAGCCTTTTCATCTGTGTCTTATGTTGATTTTTGAAAAGATAGCTTTAATTAATGGTTGCATTGAAGATTTGTCCATTTTCTTTATTTACCTATGCGCCTTTTATGATACCAGCAACTAAAAGCTCACCTATCAAAATCTTGAATTCACTGACAGGCAACGCACTGTATAAACCACTGGGTCTAGCATCATAAAATTTTGCGCAAGAGTTTCCTATATTATGAAAGTGAGCGCTAAGGAAGGGTTATATTGCGAATAAAAGTTTGTATGGAAGTTAGTTATTTTTGCCGTCTCCTTAAACATCATCATTATATTTTCTTTGCTCCTGTTTCATGTTTATTATTGTATGTATATATTTATTTAGATTAGTATAATATACTTTATGTATGTATTTATTGTATTATATAAATGGTACACCACAGACTACCTACAGTATTTGTCTGTCCTTCCCCTTTTTTAATCCATCCAAAAGTTGTCTTTAAAAGATCGCTTTTAGCGATAAGACCGCCCATTGTGTCACCCTTTGTACAGTTTCTATAATATTATGTCTGTAATTTATATGGTGTACATAATAAAGAGTATTCTATTCTATTTTACAGAATATTTCTACCAACGCAATAATTTATCCTGATTCATCAGCCAATATAACAGAAATGGAACACAACTGGTGAATAGCAGATGGTCGATGAATCTCAGAAGATTCATGAGGTCATTTCATTTTGTCAATCTGACATCATCATCAACCGCCCATCGCAACGAAATCCTAGATGAAGCAACGAATCCTGCGCAATGTGTTGCTTATTGATTCTACATTAATGATTCTCATTATGGAGGGAAAGTGGTACCTACTTAGTTAAAATACTAAGACCATCACAGTTGTTGATCTGATGGTTAGTCAAGTAATTTAATGTTTGGACGTGACCTAGGACTTAGGAGAACCATAATTATTAGGTTTGAAGAATTACTAGGAGTAAAGAAATACTTAAGATATTAGATGCTAATGCTTCTAATATCTCAAGTATTGCATCCATACTAATATTATAAATTCGAAAGTAACTCTGTCTGTCTGTCTGTATGTTACCTTTTCACGCCTAAACCACTGAACGGATTTCGATAAAATTTCACATAGAGATAGATTGCATCCCGGGGAAGGAAATAGGATAGTTTCTATCGACATACCTCGCGGGCAAGGCCGCGGGCGGAAGCTAGTATTTAAATATTTTTACTTTTCGTCAACGTTCAGAATTCTTGTACTTTTCATGTTGCTTTAAAACTACGCACTATATTATTAGATCAACTCTACAACTACCTATCCAACAACGCTAAAATCGAATTGCATAATCGATAATGCGGTTCATTCGATCCATTCCTCGCATCGATATATTATACCATATTAGCGCACGTGGGAATCTCTGGCACTATTCACCGTTTTTGTCACCTCTACTTCTACCAAAGTGATTCCTACCTTATCTCCTACTGTTTAAGATCTGTATTTACTTTCGGGGTTACTATCAATTATCAGTTTAACAGAGCTGTGACGTAACGTGTCACGTAATAATCCCGCCCACTGTGTGTTTATGTTTACGCTCATGTTCATCATAACATAACATACGTTAGTTGCTATCTGCTAGTATCAATAAGTACAGACGCCAGCACATCAAGTTACTACAATCTGTCAGATTTCTTTAATAGATTTTCGACTTTATTGCTAAAGCATAAGGTTCAAGTTTGATTGGGAAAATCTGACAGTTTCGGGTAGGTTGACCTGCTGGCGTCTGTACATCTATTTTTGTGACACGGACCTTGGTTTTTAACCGACTTCAAAAAGGAGGAGGTTCTCAATTCGTCGGAACCTTTTTTTTTTTTTTTTTTTTTTTTTTTTTTTTTTTTTTTTTTTTTTATGTATGTTCCCTGATTACTCGGAGACGGCTCGACCGATTTCAAAAATTATTTTTTTGTTTGAAAGGGTATACTTTCCAGGTGGTCCCATTGTCATCAGGTCAGGATCTGATGATGGGATCCTGGAGAAATCGAAGGAACTCTTCAAGTATTATAGGCACACCTATAGCGATTTGGGTATTTTTTGTAGTAACTCGTGCATTTGCTCTCGGAAAGCATCATTTGGTGAAGTGGAACTGATGATGAAGACCACAGATGGCCACCGGAACTACTCAATAATAAGTATTTCCCGGTTTGCGATTCGATTACTTACTTTAATATGGTTGCTAAGCAAGTTATGCTCGTCACAATGCGAATGGTGAAATGGAGCTGATGGTGGAATACCAGGAGAACTCCTCAACAATTAACGTCCCTGCATCGGGAAAAGCAATATTTTGTAAAAGGCGATGAGCAAGTTGGCATTAGGCTATTGTAACTTAGATACATTATAAACAGACACACTAAAAAGCGAGAAATAAAAACTTTTTAACAAAAAAAAAAACCGACTTCCAAAAAAAACACTACAAAGTGAAAAATAACTTTTATTTCGGAAGTCGGTGGCAAAAAACTAAAATACAGATCCAAAGACACCGACTTCCGAAATAAAAGTTATTTTTCACTTTGTAGTGTTTTTTTTGGAAGTCGGTTTTTATTGACAGGCAAAGGGTTATCGGGATGTAACGTTTTTGTTTTGCCTCCTAGTGAGTTTCTAGTTGAGACGGAATTATTTATTAATGACTAGCAGCGCCCCGCGACTTCACCCGCATAAGTGTCGATCCCGTAGGAATATCTGGATAAAAACTATCCTGTGTCCTTCCCCGGGATTTTTCTAAGGAACAGCATTTTTTTTTTTTTGACAGCTGATTAATAATTTTAATTTTGCTATGTGGTCTAGAAGCATGTGTTGAATGTACAATGTATGCAATATATTGGTTCGGGTGTAAAATGAACGCTAGGTATATACAATTAAAATCACAAACAATTTAACTAAACTTAACTAGAGTTGGTTGGATTAGATTGTTTATTGAACTCTTCGATAACTGAGCGTTGTTGGTACCGACTTTGTTTTGAAGATTTTACAGTTCTTTTATTACTTATTTACGCCCAAAGTTACGTTAAAAATAGCAAGAAAAACGAATATTTATTGGCTCATTACTTTTAATGGCTTTTTCTTTTACTATTCTGTTTTCGTACAGACAAAATAAATAATAAGATAAAACGATAGGTATCATGTTTAACTTTGGATGCCCGATGCACAATGTCAAACAGTGGAGTAATACCCTCCCGTTTGTATGGAAAAAATATCGACTAGCGCCACCTTAATTATCCCTTCCTAACAGGTGGAGTAAGAAAGAGATAGAGGACATTTAGCCCCGTCAAATCAAACTATCACATAGTGCCATGATTTATGCCACATTTTGAGATGATAGCTAAATGCTGTGATCTGTATTGAACTTCAATATCCTATGACAGCATTCATATTGTTGTAGAAATAGTATAGACGCCAGCACATCAAGGTACCCGAAACTGTCAAATTTTCCCAATCAATTTTGAACCTTATGCTTTAGCGATAAAGTTGAAAACTATTAAAGAAATTTCACAGATTTTAGTAGCCTGATGTGGTGGCGTCGTCCGTACAAGTTTTATTCAGTTGGTGCGTAACAGAATCGGCATCTTTTTTATTATCTAAATGGTCATAATTATGAAATAACATCACACCTGTAATCCCAGAAATGTTGGGCAGATGTGTACCTACGTACAGTCACGAGCACTAATAAGTCAACACTTGCTAACTTTCAATTGCGATTTTTTCATGAAATAACGAATGCAACCTTGAAATACGACACTTTACATAAACCTATGGGTTCGAAAATACTATGTTTGTAATAACATAAAATTTCATTCAAAATTAAAGGAGAAAATCGCCTTTGAATAAAGCCAAATGTATACATACTTATGCTCGTGACTGTATGTATAGTACACTCACATTTCGCCAGTTATGTTAAAGTCCCATCTCATAGGGGGCGAGTCTATTCCCATCAACCGGAGGCTGCTGCTGAGAAATTCCAGATGGAAAACCCAATAACACTGCCCGACTCGGGAGTCAAACCCAACTCATGCGTAGCGTTTGCGACTACTAGACCAATGAAAAAAAAAAATAAGTAAGTACGTAATGACACAGCATTATTATGGCCATTTATTATTTAAATGGTCATATTTATAAAATAAACTTATAATATGTAGATACATAACAGCAATTACACTATAAATCTATAATACGACTCATACAAGGTCGAAACAGGTTCAATGTCATTATTAAAGGGCGCTGCAATGTCCCTTTCGATTTCAAAGTCAGCTTTTATTGCCACAGATAAAAAACGCAGTAAATAAATGATAAGCCCCCTCGCTAGAGGGGGAGAATTTATCTCCTGTAGAAGTATTTTCTTGAATAAGTTGCTCAAGTGGAAAGGAGACATGATTTTCTTGCGTAGCGACTGGAATAAATCGAACCCATAAATCTTAGATAACTTTCTACCAAATTAGGTAGAACTATTGGTCGAAACTGGCTTAGTGTACTTCAGAATTATGCTAAACACGATGCAATTTCACATCCAAGCAAGTTCAGCAGCTCAAAATTACTTGCGTCATTTAGTTTTTTTAAATATTTGGTGGTTTTCTGAAAGCTGGCAGGACTAAAAACAGGCCTTTGCCCAGGAGTGGGCCGGAGCAGGCTAGTCAAAAATCTTTACAATATATAAAAACTATACACATGGTTTAGTAAGCCCAGGTTCACACGGGCTCCTTTATCCCGCATTATTTATTTATGAAAAATAATGTCCAGTGACTAAAACTACTTAATGGATATATTTTATTGAATTTTTGTATGCAAACAGGGAACGTCATTAGGTATACAAAGTATGGTCTTTTAAAAGGGACCGTGACCACATCATGTACTGATGGTGATTACCGGGGTGGTTTCAGTGAGGTAAAAAACCACACTCCCCGACCTTCCTGAGGTCTGCCTTTTGAAGGTTTCCCCCCGACAACAAAAAAAAAACAGAAATACATAATTATTGAAAATTTCAACTGTCTAGCTATCGCGGTTCTTGTGATACAGCCTGGTGACAGACAGACAGACGGACGGACGGACAGACAGCGAAGTCTTAGTAATAGGGTACGGAACCCTAAAAAAAATGTATACGAATTTTAATTTATTGTTGTATTGTCATCTCCACTTTGTAGATTGTTAGGCATGTTAGCTTGTTGTTGATTTATCACACTATTCACACTAATATTATAAAGGCGAAAGTTTGTGGGGATGGATGGATGTTTGTTACTCTTTCAAGCAAAAACTACTGAACATTACTTCACGAAACTTTACAGTAATATGGCTTATACATTAGAATAACACTTAGGATACTTTTTATCCCCATATTCCCACGGGATCTAAACGTATGCGGGTGAAACCGCGGGGCGCCGCGCGCCGCTAGTTTCCTATAAACGTGCTAACAAAAGAAACTTCCTGATCCAAGAATGTCAATAAACCTGCTTGTCCAGCCTAATCTTATCAGTACTGTGTGGTAACTTTCCATTTCCTTCTTGATAATACATAGTACAAATAGTATTGTTTGATATAATGCGCGTTGACACTAATAATGAAAGCTTTATTTGTTAAGAGAATTGGAGCATGTTTGTCTAGACACGTGCTTAGGACCCATGCGGCGTTTGAAATTATCGGAAGAGACTCGCGCAGTTTAGATATACCTAGGTACTGAATTCTGCGTTTTCTGCAGTGGCGTAACTATACCGTTTGGGGCCCGTGGCAAATTCAAGGGATGGGGCCATCCCTCAATGTAAAGAAGCTCACCAACGGTATAGTTTTATTTTTACTAGCACTTTTCCGCGTAGATTTCATATTTTCCCCTACAACATTTAACACCTGACTGCTTCGTTGGTCTAGTGGTCGCAAACGCTACTGCTGAGCATGAGGTCCTGTACAAAAAATTAGACAAACAATGGGAAAAAGGTACAAAATGTTCGAAACCTGAATGATGTCCTTTGTTGCATATTTTCAAAAAAAAAAAAGCTTGCATTTATATACTTATGTTAGGATCCTCCTGTGCTCATGGCCCTCTCGGGCCAGGGGCCCCCTGGGCCCGTGGCCTTTTGCCACAATGCCACCCTTTAGTTACGCCACTGGTTTTCTGGCGAAATGCGTATTTGACCACTTGCGTTTCTGACGACATGCTAGTAATCTGCTCCTCTCCGATATTGCGCCACATAACACAGCTTTGCATCTTCTAAATTCCAACCTACTTCAGCTTTGCTTGGATAGTATTTAATGCTTTTGAAGAAGCCCTTCACTAATAATTTCTAGATATTCCACTCAGAGCACTAATTTCAACCGCACTTGGACGACTGAACACTTCCACTAACCGCACAGAAACAAATTTTTGTAACATGCGGTTCGGTGGAACAATTTATCGTTATTGTTATAAACCCTGAAACGTGGTTTCGTGTCTGCACACATTAATTTAATTTAAAACAGCCATCAGTAAGCCAAACATTATTCATCATCAACCACTGCCCCAATCCTTCAAAATTATTGATCTATCTAACTACTGTTTTGTGGTCCCATACTTCATTTACTTATTGATGTTCCTCGGCCTTGTTGTCTTGTCTGACCTTTTATAGACAAAGCTAACGCACTCCCATCAAGCTGATTACTTCTGTTCTGCTGATGTTCTAGGTTCTAATTAATTGCTTTGAGTTTGGACTTTCTGCAATCACATTCTATAAAGACCTTGTTCTGGCTTTAGCAAAAGAATTTCCCTGGAATTCAGAATGGAATTATATAATGTTCAGCTCGCCATGTGTCGCATGATATTAATTATGATTTGACTGGAGCACTGGTATATACGTATGAAAAGAAGAATAATCTTCTTCTGTATAAATAAAACAAAGTCGGGATACAGCCGGCTGGGCAGATTTTTATGATATTTGATTTGTTGGAGTTGTCTTCGCTCCGAATAGCAGATTATCTATTAAAACATGGGAACAAATCACAAAAAATATATATAATGAAGATAAGTAATTTTCTCATACATTAGTATCTACTTAATGATTCTGAGGCGGTCCGAAGTTCGCCGGGTCAGCTAGTATATAGATGAAATATTGGATCATGTCGAAAAAATTCAATTCACCTGCTTGATGAGGGTTTCGCTGCCGACGTAATATTGAATGAATAAAATATTTTACCCTAGAGATTTTAACATGAATAACAGAATAACATTACCCTGCTAGCCTCTTCCCAACTATGTTGAGGTCGGCTTACAGTCTAACTAACCCATAGGTTCTCAACCTTATTTTGTCCACCGCCCACTTTACGAATATTTTTACCGACTTCACAAAAAGGAGGAGGTACTATGTTCGGGTGTTTGTATGTTTTTTTTTTTCTAGGGACCCCATTTTTTTTTACTTACCACCTTTTGCGAACCTGGAACAGCTATTGCTACGATTATATTCAAACGTGTAATATTATATAATCTTAAGATAGGATATATAATTTTCTTTGGGTCTTCTATTGCACCCCCCCCTTCCCCTTGAAAGTCTAAAACGCCCACGCGGGGTCGATATCGCCCACACGTTGTGAAGTTATGGTCTAACCGGATGCAGCTGAATTCCAGTACTTAAAATGATGGAGAAACTGCCTATCTAAACTCCACAACCCAGTTACTGGCTTATTGTACAATATTTGTGTAAGAGCTTATATGAAACTCATTGAAAGCGTTATCAGAATTCTTTATAAGGAGTAAATGAAATACGAGATATATACAGGGTGAATTTTCCAAGTGGGCGTGCATGGCCAAATCCGAAATTATGAGGTAAGTATAGCGAAAAGTACTCAAAGGAGTCGCGGGCTCGATTTTGATGAAAACTATAACTGCATCATTGGATTTTTCTAAAATCAATATTTCTAGCCAGGAATCGAACTCGTTGATTTTGAAACTGTATTATTACACCATTCGATAGTGTCGCTGATAAGGACCGAATTCTGGGAAGTAATGACATAGGTACGGGTTCTATTCCTGGCTAGAAATATTGATTTCTTAAAAATCCAATGATGCAGTTTCAGTTTTCATCATAATCGAGCCCGCGACTCCTTTGAGTACTTTTCGCTATTCCTCATAGTTTCGGACTTGGCCATCCACGCCCACTTGAAAAATTCACCCTGTATATCCTTTTTCAATTGCTGTATTAATAAACCATTAATCAATCCGTTATCTGTAGTAACATGTCTTACTTTATGGATACATCGGACGACCATAACAGTTAAGTATTAGTACATAATTGCATATAAGTTCATCGGGGTCATCACCCTCTATCGGGCGCAGTTTCGTCTGCCACCGCCCCAAGGTTTTGCTTCACCGATTTCCTGATGGCATCGTCATTGAGGAAATAATTTTGTGGTTTTGACACCCAGGAATTGATGTATCGTAAACATTCGCTGTTATATTATTTTCTGTCATCTTCCTCATTGCTCTCATTCATATATACTTACAAATTGTTGTATCCGATTTGGGTATATTATTCATTTTGTGACGGCACAGTTTGAATAATTAGGTAAAATATATAAATTACTAGCAGCGCCCCGCGGTTTCACCCGCATAAGTGTCGATCCCGGGGGAATATCGGGATAAAAACTATTCTATGTCCCTTCCCGAGACTCAAACTATCTCTATACCAAATTTCATCTAAATCGGTTCAGCGATTTAAGCGTGAAGAGGTAACAGACAGACACAATTTCGCATTTATAATATTAGTAGGATATAGATATACTCGTAGCAGATATTTTGATGTAAGTACAATAAAGTATACGCTATCTTCCTGTCTATCTATCTAGTGCCATTTTACAGGTTATAGCCTCGCAGATAGAGTGTGATATTGGAATGTCTGTCGGCATTTCAGTGTGTTTGTAGATGCCAAATATTGCATTGCATCAAGGCTTGTCTAGTGCAATAGTGAATGGCTTGATATATTGCTCAGATTACTAACTCATCTCACAGCTAATTGTATAACCATCTCTCGTCTTGTAGATGTCATATTATTGATGTCTGTACGTTTGTGATCATTGTCTAATTAGTTTTTAATGACTAGGAACTTTTGCCCCGCAGATGTCACAATCTGATGCATAAAGCAAGCATAGCATGATTAGCCTTCCCACTGCTGGGACACATACCTCCTCTCCGTGAGGGGGAGTGGGGCGTAACGTAATCCACCACGCGGGCCTAGCGCGGGTTGGTAGATGTATCGCGTCTTCGAATGTTTGGTTCTAGGACATGCCGGTTTCCTCACGATGTTTTCCTTCACCGTTTTGAGAGCAACGAAGAATAATTAATTGTCAAAAAGTAAAGCAGGGTTCGACATGTCGTAAGTCGCGGCCGCGGCCGTTACCACTGAGCCACCACTGTAATTGCTCTGATGACTTTCTATGGAATCTGTTTTAGTTTCATATATTATATTTGCACAATATAATTTTGTTCATATACCATTGACGTCCATCAAATTTCAATGGATTCCAATATGACAGTTGAAAAAACACATTAAAAAGGAGACTTGACAATCGCTGTAGTGATCACACAGTATGTTGTGATAATCTAATTAACATAAAATAGGTAGGTAACAAACAAAGGCATTAGCATTGAAAGTTTTACTCTTGAATCTTCAGTAGATACGGAACAGATTCTGGCACAAAACAACGGAAATCTCTAAATTAATGGAGTAGGTAATACATATAACACTGACATGTTCAACCCTGAAATGTTTTTGACGTGTCAAATTACGGATATACAGTTGATTAGCAATATTGATGTTTTAAATTGGAAGTTATATATGAATTAAGTTGAGAATAAAATTCTCAAAATCATAGGAAAACAAAATGTTATGGTGCACACAAAGAGAATTTATTCAACTGAAAAATCTAACAAAGGTAATGTGGTGATAGTCTTTACTACTACAATCAATTTTGTAGAAAACGAAACTTACATTTTGAAGGCAGAATAAGCAAGATTGACCATTTTAAATCATACTTTTTCTGCTTTGGGTGCTATAATCTATATATTTCCTTCATCGTTAAGGAAAATACATAGACTAACTATTTTCTTTTAAACAGGTGTCACTGCACTTTATCTTTATTTACGCATGTAAGTGATAAATTGGACGTGAACAAATCATTTTGATATATAACTCGAAGGGCACCTCAACATTAGAACGAGCCGACTTGTAAACACTTGAATCTATCAAAACCCAAGAAATTTCATGTACAATCAACAAAAGAGATAAGTATGCAGGATCGTCGGATATAGTTAAAGTTTAGTAAGCAACCGATGGATGTTGGCGACTGAAATTTAATTCGTTAAATGAGCTGTTTGTTTTCTACTAATAAAATTAAATTTGTTGACAGTACATATATTGTAATATTTATTTGGAACGATTTGTCATTTCTTTGATTTAAGAAACAACAAAGATGATTTTATATTGTGCAAGAGTGAGAGTTTAGAATTGATTTCAAATATTACTGTTAACCTGCATCATCTCACTGCTCGGTAAAGGTTTGTCCTACTGGGTAAAGAACTGGAAGGCAGGGCCTTGCAGTTCTTTCGATTCAGGGGTAAAGTGGACCACTGGTCGTTTGTTTTCTCGCTCGTCCCGCCATCTTCTACGACAGGGATGGCGAACCGTGGCACACGTGCCATTGGTGGCACGTAACAAAAAATTTGGGCACGGCAACATTTAAAAAATGCGGGTATCCTATCCATCTAAGTAGTTGTAACAGCAGAATTCGCATTAATTGTCATTTCATTAAAATAAATATATAACTGTTAATATTAACATTCGTCCTACACCAACCGGGGGTTGTTTAGGTGCACTTGCATAATGTGAACTCGGACAATCGTCGTCGATGTCTCATTTAAAAAAATGTCTAACAGGCCTTGCGAGTTGGTTTCGGCCCCTCGTACGCATTCCAAAAGTCTGGAAATGTCAAGAGATAATAACAATGCAAAAGTTTATAGAGTTTTCTCAGTAATCGCTAAGCCAAGATTGTTTGTTGGCACGACATGCTGCATGAAATATTTATTTGGAAAAAATGGCACGTAGATGTAGGTATAGAGGTTCGCCATGGCTGTTCTACGAGGTTTGCCGCGAGTGGCCACGACTTCTTCTGGCTTTGTCAGGGCTCCACGTAGTGGTTATTTTAGCCCACAGCTCAATGGCACAGATTTCAAACATAACATATTTAAAAGGATTATAATTATGTGCGATGATTCATGATGATTGTTCAATTATTGTGCAAGTGTTAGGTCATCATCATCATCAGACTATAACAGTTCACTTCCGGACATATGCCTCTCCTATTGCACGCCAACCACGCGTAGCCTCTCTCATCCATAAATTACCAACACCCCTGCGAAGATTGTCGCTTCAACTAGCCTGTGGGCTATTTTAATAACAAGAGTAGGTATATGTTTTAATCTAACAACTGTTTTTTTGTACTATTACTTGAGTATTGTAGATGCAACTGAACAAATATTTACTAGACGATGCAATGCTAATAAACATCTACTTACGTCCCTTACCAATAACAATAACTCTGTTGACGCAAACATTCATCTATTTCAATTTCCAATCATTAATTTCTATTCCGCGTGTCATTTCTTCCCTTTGTCTTGTTTACTATCACTTGCTTCGAATACCAGTAGTCTAGCCTTTTCTAGATTTGCTTCTGGTCTTATTAGATTTTGCTGTATATCTGTTTCTCCACTATTGTGTTCTTTTTTATATTGATTATTCATATTATGTTTCATATTCTTTTTGAATGCGAACATCGCACAATCCTAGGTCAAAACATGACTCCTGCTATCGAGTATCTGAAACCACGTTGTAATTTACGCATGTAAACTATGTAAACAAACTATGACCTAGGTTCAATAATATTCTAGAGAATGATGCCACAAAGCTTGGCAATGTCCGCACATATTTAGAGCTATATCAATAGACGTTTGATTATTATACGGTTATACCTACCTCATGATATTGTTGTACGCAGTTGGCATTGTTGAGATGTTTTCGATAGTTCTTCGATCTTTTGTAGACGAAGGGGTGATTAACGCTTGTTTTGTCCTTGAGGTCTGCAATGATGTTTGTAAGCAATAATTTCACAAGAGAGCTCTTATGTCTACTTGGCAAATCGATCAATATATGTATATATACATTAGCAATATTGTAGTAAACAAATGCGAGATATATGACGTGTGACCATACATTCGCCAAGAAACAACCATAGATGTTGGATTCTTGGCTGCCATACGAGGATAAAATTTCCTGATAGGTCAAAGCCCGGAAGATACAATTGGTCCATGCTTTCGATACATATTCCCAAATATCATTGGGAAAAGTCCAACAAGATGCATCATTCATAGCTTCTAATAAATAATATTTATTAGAAATGATATGGAGACTAAAGACGTTCATATTGGCACATTTCCTTGCACTTTATTTAGTACACTAAAGAACTTATGAGAAAGTGGTTGCTGTTTACCATATCAAATACTTGACTATAAACGCGCTTGATTTATGTTATTGATTATTATTTGTTTTTCGTTCCTACGCATTATTATAATTGAGTGTTTAAGTGTTATTTTAAAAGTCAATAAATACAGGTTTTCTGAGACAACGACGCGCAACCTAGCTGTTACCATGGTTTCAGTAAATGATTCTGGATCCCCCTGCGTTGAAATTCAGGGCCGACTATTTAAAAAAAAATGCTATTCTATACATTTAACCCGCTTAGGTGCACTTTCCTATGCAACAGCTGATTTATATTTGACTTGCTGCGCCCCGCGGTTTCACCCGCAAAAGTGTCGATCTTGTGGGAATATCGGGATTAAAAGTAGCCTATATGTTAATCCAGGGTGTCAGCTACCTCCACGGCGTAATTAAAAACAAACACAAGAATTTGTAGTTGAGAACTTATCAAAATCTACTTTAGCATTGCTTGCGAAAATCAAAATCTCTTTGCAAAAAACGTAAGAAATTTTGGCAGGCTATTATTTTGAAGATATCACTAAAGTAGATTTTATCAAGTTATCAACTTTAAGTTCTCAATTCAGAAACGGGGTGTATGTCCGTTTGGTTAAATTAATGTGTTCTGACGCCTCAGTATCTAATCCCGGTATTGAGCCTATACTACCTCAAATGGCTTAGCATGATCCTCCGTTATGTCGAAAATTCCGCAGCATTAAAGTTGAAATAAATATATGCTAAAGTTGAGGATTAATATAAGGTCTTATGTTAGACGAAAACACGATTCCATAAAATTTTCTCGATAGAAAAAAATTCCAAAGTTACCTCCAAACCGAACAATAAACCGCTGGTATTCAAAAAATACTTCAAATTAGATCATGAAACTTTGCATACTAACTGAACTAACTATAAAGCAGGTCTTATGTTAGTTACTTTTTTTGAATTACCTTTATTTTCACCGCAAAAAGCAAATACCTAAACTATTGGCGCTGCCTCCCGCCCAGCACCGCACTCTGTCTCGCTTTCACACAGTCCGCGAGCAGTATCGTGCGAGCGAGATAAAGAGTGAATTTTAGCTGAGGTAGTATAGGCTCTTAGTAAATCCAGGGAGGATTGGAGCTAACCTCCAATTTTAACACCACCGTCTCATCTAGCTTAGCTAAAATAAATGTCCTGACTTACAAGCAACATTGGTCTTCTAAATAATTAAGCATTTAGTCAATACTAGCTGCGCCCCGCGGTTTCACCCGCATATGTTTCGATCCCGTGGGAATATCGGGATAAAAAGTAGCCTATATGTTAATCCAGAGTGTCAGCTACCTCCATACAAAATTTTATCAAAATTGGTCCTGCCGTTTGAGCGTGAAAAAGTAACAAACATATAAACACACCACACGCACTCACAAGCTTTCGCCTTTATAATATTAGTGTAATTCACGTCGTCGTCATCGTCCACAGACCACCCACTGCTGAGCATAGACCTCTCTTTTCTTGTGCCAATTCCCACGTTCCTGTGCCAGCCTCATCCAGTTTCTACCCTCGATGTTAACAATGTCATCCGCACATCTCGACGACGGACACTTCGTTTTCGAGTCCTTAGACGCCACTCCGCCAAATTATTTACAAAAATTGTCACCCTAGAACCGTCTTCCATTTCAATATCTATTTACATTATAATCAACCGTTTGTCCCAAAATAAACTTCGGAAAATTTTAGTACGAACAAACTACGATTGTTGTTATCTGAACGTATTATTCTATTTATAAGAACAATTAATAACACACAGGGTCAAATATTTATTTTATTTTCATTGATAACGTACTCGCTGCGTAATTAATCTCATTTAATAAGTTTACTACTTCTATATTGAACTCTAACACTTTAGAAATAAGGTTGTGGTTGCTCGTGTTGATACAATAATGAGTGCTATTCAGATGGGTTTGATAACATATTCTCAGTCAACATATTCTAGAAGTGATGTAAACCTCCTAAGTGGCTGTTGTGTGACATAAGTGTGAGGCAACAGCAATATAAATAAATATGTAGATGTTAAAGCAATGGAGATAAAAATAGATGGTATGCATGCACTGGCTTAAGAACTGTACAGATATAATTAAAAGCAAATGTTTAAAGTACGTCTTAATTCAACATCACGCCTGGTTTCCTCAAAAGATTGGGCAGAGATTTGTACATATAGTAGGCACATACATTACACACGTACATTTTGCCAGTTATGCTTAAGTCCCATGTAATAGGGGTCCAACTTATAGCCATCAATCGGACACAAATTCAGACTCAGAACAGAAAAACCCAAGAACACTTTGGCCGACCTGGGATTCGAACCCAGAAACTCAAGCTCAGCAGTAGCGCTTGCGACCACTGAAACCAACGAGGCAGTCTTTATTCTAGTAAATATTAAAACACTAGTTGAATATGTTACTTGAAAGGAATATTAACCAAGAAGTAGAAATAGGAGAATTACTTCCTGGTTCTGTAATGAATTTATTATCGTTGTTTATTGATATTCTATTTCATCCTCGAAGACGCGCCTCTTCTTACTAATCGCTAATGGTTATCGCTAGTTATTTCCGCTAGTGTTTTAGTTTTTTGATACCCACTTATTACCCACTAATAAGTAATTACTGTCTATCGACAAAACTAAAACACTAGCGGAATGTTGCACACTTGTACTGTAAGCGATTAGGAAGAAAAGTGGGGCACATCTTCGTGGATGGCGCTATCTGCACCGTTTCTGCATATTTGGTTCCTTATCGGAAATGATTTTTAAGTTAATCTTGCTTCCAGTTCTACTAACAAATGGACATCATAAATCATGTCAAATTATTTATGGAAACATCAATACATTTATTGGTATTAAAGTTTGAAGGTCCATGTAGTAAAACTGATCATTCGTATCGTATCATGCACAAATACCATCACCCGTTCCATAAATATACATACTTTTATGATCTCCATGAACGGATAAGCCTGACATAATCCCACGTAATATTTTACTATCTAGTCCCTTCAATATCGGGTATATGGAATGAAGCAACTGCACTCTAATGACTTGCTGTACTGGAAAAACCTCTTTTATCTAAAGCCTCACAATCAATTTTGTTTTGACACTCTTTAACATTATCACTTTCATGTCTGATCACTTTTATCACCAGACTAAGATACCAATGTCGTTCTTGAACTTTGCTCTTTGTATAAATTCACGTTAATTAAATAAATATCACTGTATGGCTGACCTAGAAAATAATACACGCTCGTGAATTAATATAACACGACTTTTTCGTGATTAACTGTTTTATATGCTGCCATTGTTTATCGCTTCATAATGTTTGCTGTGTTGAGTGTGATTCCGTCTTCCGGGGTATTATAAATGGCAAAATAGAAATGTTCAGAAGTAAAAGGCACAGCATAGTACCTTGTGGCATCCCAAGAGCTCATGTAGTTGAACTGATACAAAGACAAAGTCTACAAGGAGATCGTTGTAGTCAGGTCAGGTAGTGAAATACATTCAAGACATTTCACGTGAAAATGATGCTTCAATAAAGTCTAGCATTTTACTAACAAGATCACACAACGGTCCAGTCTACACGAAGGCTGACTTATTTTAATTAAATTCTAACGACTGCAAACCACTAATACTAATTAAAACACAACTATAGAAACCCACGGGACTTCCCGTATTATTCTGCAAGCATACCAATATAGTGGACTAAATAATATGCTTTGTTATTTTAGACTTGACTAAAGCCTTCGACGTCCTTTTGCATGTGGAAAATCATTACGTTGCTCGCTCCCAGTTTCTGAAAAGGTTTCAAGCAACTTATCTGCAATTCAGCTATCAAATTGTGTTTTAGCTGTTGTGATTACAAACATACATAAACTCACGTCTTCTTCCCATGGGGTAGGCAGAAACTACACAACGCCACCTGCTACGATCCTTTCATACATCTGCATCCTAATTTGAATCATATTTCTAATTCATTGCTCCATATGTTCGAAAAATGTGTCTGCTCAACAACGCAAATAACGCAATGAATATTGTTGAACTGTCAAAATGAAACCCATTGCTATTGATAGTGTGTTACGCAATTACCTTGTTGGTCATATACGCTGTTTGCGAGTACTAATCATCTGACCTTTCTGAAGAACTTCTCCAATAAGGTTCCTCCCGGCGTTCCCACTCACATCTACCCTGTAAACCTTTTGTCTTTTGTGATTAGTTAAGGGATAATTTGAAAAAAACTCAAATCTTTAGTCGACTCAACCAAAATATTTTTATACATAGTAGGGGTTAAAAATATCAGTGATATAAAATTATAAATCTATGCATTGCCTGTGCAAGGATTAGATACGAGTTTAGCTAAATAGCTAGGATTGAAATAGAAGGTCGCCAGTTCGTTGAACTGTAGGGTGACAATAGATGTAGAATATTTTGCTCTATTAATTAAGTCTGTGCTCTTTTATTTTATTGTTATTTATGGGAGGTTGTGATCTTGGTCAACCGTTTAGTTGGTCGGAAAATTTTAACACTTTAAACGTAATAGTCATCAACTCAGTTTCTTGTATGGGTGTTTACCACTTATTTTTAAATCCTCTATAGATATCAAAATTAAAGATTTAAGTAGGTACTGACAACGGAAATGGAAGTGCAAAAGTGAAAATGCAGAATTTGGTGTCATTTATAAAAAAAAATCATGAACAGAAACCCGAACAATTTTTTTTTTTATTAACGCCTCATAGTGGTTTTACTTTATGTAACCTCAGCCTAAACCTAACCAATATAGGCATGATGCTATGTGTGCATAATATTAAATGGTGACATTTATAGATGAACATGAATCACTGGCCACATGACTACTTAATAGATGTCTTTAAATATTAGTGCACTTAGCTTTGACACAGACCAGCGTCTTGATCATCAGGATTTATGTTAAATTATCGCCATATCTTACTCTAATATTTATCGGAGAAACACAACTATCAATTAATAATCTCTATTAACTTGTTTCAGGTAATATTTCTACTTTTAGACGTAAAGAGAATGAAAGGTAAGTGCTGCATGACAAGGAACATGACTCATATAGCAACGGTTTTACTTTAGACATCTGCCAAGAAACTATTACTTGCACCGGATCGGGTTGTGTGACGTCATCGTAGAATCCCTTTTTAGCTGCGAGCGAAAGCAGTGAAAGATTATCTATATTTGGGGAGACACGGCTTTCCTTTAGGAATATTTCTGAAAGGCATACGGACGCGATAGATAGGGGGTGCTCTTTTTCCAAAAATACTTTTTACCTCATTTTCAATTACTCCACTACTGACTATGACGCCTTCTCTTTTTACCTTTCTAAGTGTTATCATCATCTGCCTAGACTTTTCCCAACTATGTTGGGGTCGGCTTCCAGTCTAACCGGATGCAGTTGAATACCAGTATTTTACATGAAGCGACTGCCTATCTGACCTCCACAACCCAGTTACTGGGTAATACGCTACCCCTTGGTAAGACTGGTTGTCAGATTTTCGGGCTTCTGACGACCCGTAACTACTGTCAAAGATCCACGAATGACAGCCGGGACCAACGGGTTAACGTGCTTTCCGAGGCATGGAGGGATATTGGTATTTAAAGATGGTCACCCATCGACGACCAACTGCGGAAAGCGTAGCTTAACCTGATCGATCGACCCGTGCGGCTGTTATTACTTAGCCACAAGCCCCTCTTTTGCCATTCTAATTGTATAGCTGTTTAAAAATGGTCAGCGACAACCTTGTTGTTATTCTTTTCTACGAGTCTCCTTTGATTAATTAAATAACGTCACGCTTGTAAACCCCAAAGGGTTAGGCAGAGTGGTAGCTATAGCACACCCACAATTCGTCAGTTATGTTTAAGTCCCATGTAATAGGGGGCGAGCCCATTCACATCAACCGGGCACAAATCCAGACTTCGGGCTGTTACTTAGAATTTCTTGATGGGAAAACCCAATAACACTTTACACGACCTGGGAATAGAACCCGACCACGAGAACGCGACCACTAGACCAATGAGGCAGTATCATTAATTAATTACTCAATAAACCTGTGATCTCTCCATTAGTTCCTAATGACAATTCTCTCCACGTATAAGAGCACGCGCATCGTTATCCTACAGAGATTAATATTCCTGCGTTAACTCACGACCCTAAGCCATGTTCTCCAAGTCTCGCAAGTCGTGATCGCTGTTCCCTTAGCCGTTTACTTTCTACACTTAAACATGTTGGATTAACATATGATGTAATGGACTTTTTTGGTAATGCGATGGAAATTATAACAACTTTCATTTGTTAAAGGCAGGGAAAGGAGTTTCTGGCTTAATGTGCACATATACTAGTTTTAGCAAAACTTACACCAGAAGGCCAATTCTCGTAATTTAAACCAATAACAATCTAGTCGCAATCTCATCTCAGCGATAATCAATTTCAAAAATTTGTCAAAAATTTAGAGAAATTCGAAGTATTTTTGACAGATTAAGACTGAGATTAGAATTCGAACGTTCTTAAAAATACGGGAATTGCCCTTCCGGTTTCTGAATTGAGAACTGCTTAAACTCTAAGGGTCAGTTCACACCCAGACGCGACGCGACACGCAGTTTTTAAGATAGAAATACAATTACAGACCTTATCTTCTACACTAAAAGGTACACAATTCAGTGTCCACCTACTACGTCGAGCTACGCAGCGCGGCGCCGCGCCGGCCGCGCGGCGTAGCTCACTGAATTGTGTACCTTTTTGTGTAGTAGATAAGGTCTGTAATTGTATTTCTATCTTGAACTGACACTTACTTAAGGTGCTTCCTTCTATGTAGCCCGTGAAATCCAAAAAATCTTTTCCTACATAAAAAAAATTAGGAAATTTCTAATATCGAGTGCTACATTGAAGAAATTACCTCAAGTAATGGTAATACGACTGCTGGAACACTGGCGTCTCTGTGTGAAGGAGTGGGCGCGAGGTGGATTGGTGGACGTCTCATCATGTTTTCCAATTTTTGGTTTTAAGACATGCCGGTTTCCTCACGATGTTTTCTTTCATCGTTTTGAGAGCAGTGGTGATGAAATTAATTACACAAAGTAAAGTGCCTGTCTGGGTTCGAACTCACGACGTACTACTCATAAGTCGGGGCTGATAAATCGGTCCTAACAGACCGCAAGCACGGCCACCACTGCTCTTAAGTAAAACTATGTAAAGCAAATTAATATCATACACGGTAATCTACAATCGGATGAAAACTTAATTCAAATACAGTTAAATCACAATTTACATTCGGATTCATTGTTCAACTCGCCAGACGATCCAGTACTCTGGTCTGATTAGACTCCACGAACTAATTAAAAGCTGCTTTGATTACATTTAAATCCTCTCCATTGTCTTTAGGTGTCTGCGTACCTGATTCGAATGTTAAGGGACTTACAGACATCGATTTCCGAGACACGGAGGGGTCCAACCGCGGCAAGCGTAGCTTATATCGACCCGTGCTGCTGTTATTACTTAGCCATAAGCCCCTCTAAATCTGCTCTGCATATTGGATGTAAAACTTAAATATTCGTAGACTCTCTTAGATTTGTAAATTCAAAATCAGATCTCAGATAAGCTTGTTTACAAGCAAACATTTCAACAAAGATCATTGAATATTCAGTAGGAACATTTGAAATTGAACTATTCTGTAGGTACAATTTTCAATGTTTCCTACATTGTAAAATGGTGGACCATTTGCAAGTTTGAATATATCTAGTCTAGTATAGGCTAGTCTTAATTTAGTAAGGTGTTTTGGCAAACATTGCTAAATAGAATAAATTTTTATATATCACTGATTTTATGAGAACTAAATACGTTTGTTGCCTGTGGTATCAAAAATACGCAATCACGGCCTTCAAATTCTCATCAACTCCTTCATTAATGCAGGCACGCGTTGTCGCGCGTCGTCCCAAATTCTTAAATTTATTCCACCTCATTCAATTAAACGTTCATTCTCATAGACCGTTTCTAGTATGTAGTACATGAATTTCATTAGATTATAGTTAGGCAAAAGAATATTACAGCTACAGAAGGTCGACCTCATATACATACGCACACATAGACTAGACATGCTTCACGTACAGCGAGTGCAAGCGCACTCGCGACTGGCATTCGATTGAGATAATATGACACCGTCGCGCGTCTACATTATGTATATTATGTGTGCGTGCGAGTGTTTTCACTCGTTGTATGAAGCCGACCTTCTGTACTATTCTATGGTTATGCGCTTAGACAAGTCTCCGTTTATAGCTCGTGGGTACCTATGCAGTCATCATTGCATTCTGGTTTCTAGTCTCCTTGTACGGTGCTAGTCAATGCGAATTTAAAATAGCAAGACTAGTTGTGTAAGGACATAAATAGATAATACTTGTAACTGATATTGTGGTTTTAGTTAGATGTAACTTGGGGAAGAGGGTGTTTTATTGAAAAGTCAGATAATTCTTAGTAGTAACTAACTGTGCCCTCAATCTCGTTCGCGTGGGTGTCGAAAAACAATAATGTGTCTCTTTACTCATTATTTTTCTAAAATAAAAGTAGCCTAAGTTACTCCTTATAACATCAGCTATCTGCCAGAGAAAAACCCGTCAAAATTGTTCCAGCTCTTTCGAAGACAAACAGACAGACAAACATTTTAAAAATTGTACCGTGTATACTTTCATATGCATTTAGTAAAAAGCTGTTATTTTGACATTACAACAAACCGACACTTCGATTTTATTTCTTTAATAGATATCAAAGGATATTGAGACACTGGTTCCTTGAATAACAAATGATGCATCAGTAGAAGTACCTAGAATTACAACTAATAACAAATAAGTCATCCAACAATTTCGTTAAAACGTCAACGCTGAATCTTTTCGCGGGACTGTGTCCTCGAAAGTTTAATAACACATTGAATCATACTTTACTCACATAATTAATATTACTGTTATTCTTATTACGAATGATCTTGTAAACAATATTAATCAAGTGTCATTGTCTGCCGATCAATGGCAGTATCCAAAAACAAATTGGTTGTGCTTCTTTTAATCGCATGCATTCGAGGAACGGTTGATATCTGATCCAATTTGAGCTTCCATGGCTGGACGCACACTCTTTACGGTATGTTTTAACCTCATAATTACCATTATTTTGTCCTCGGGGCAGCATGTCTTCTTCATCCATACTTCTCTATTAATCTATCTTTGCTTTTACGGTACCTTCTCCATTATACTTTTGTTTATACTTTTGTACTTTTTAGCCATATATAACATCAGTCTTATTCAAACCTGTCAAGGTACTGTACGGTTGTTGCTTTTTGTTTTTGACCGACTTCAAAAAAAGGAGGAGGTTCTCAATTCGATTGTATTTTTTTATATTTGTTACCTCAATACGCCGTCATTTATAAACCGATTAGGAAAATTCTTTTTTTTAAGCACGCTTCTGAATGTTTACGTATCTATAACTTACTACTTGGGAACTATCAAATGTCGTAGTAGCCCAGAGCCTATTAGTTTGTTCCCGCAACCTTTTATGTTCTCTAACTTTTTCTTTTGTATGTTTTCTTTGCGTCATGTCTTACCGCAAATAAAGGTATTTCTTTCTTTCTATTCTTATGTTAGGTTGTCAAATGTGACAGCTTTTTAAATCCCTAGCATTATTGATGGTGCAAAGTATCCGCTTGCCTTTACTACGAGTATATCGTTCTTTGGCAGGTACAACAAAAACATAAGTTTTGATATTATTTTAGCGACTAGCCGGGCGAGGCGCCTTGTGGCGATCTGCCAGCTACTCTTACAAGAGCTTTATAGTGTTTATATTTTTACTATTTACTCTCAAATATATGGCAACACGAAGTACCTACAAGTAATTGCGAGATCGTAAAGTGTTTAAAACTTGGCGTAATCTTAAAGATTTTATGGATGAGTGAGACTTCAATAAGATAAATACTTTCAGCAGCGTACATGAGTATTTAGAGACTCGTCAATAAAGCTCAGACCACTTCGTTAAACTCTACGTTTTATAGAGAAACTTTCTTATCGATGTCGACACTAATCCTCATCTGATGTAAGTACACCCTCTTATTAACGTTACCTACTTGCTTATACCAAGTACGAACTACTTTAAGTAAACCTTTCGCTATAAAAGCTTGGAGGCTACTCATTTAAATGGTCTATTCGTTATTATGAACTGGTTTTTAAGCTTTATTGTAAGTAAAATGGCGATTCTAAAGTCACAATAAATGATATTTTGACTCTTGTTTTACAAAGAAAACAGATTTTAATTGCCCAATCAAACTGATTGCATTCTTATATTTCTTACTCTTGAAGAAAATAACGCACAAAGCTTTTCTTTCGTAAGTACTATAACAAGATTTATTTACTTACCCAAATTCACAAAAGAAAGTCTTTCTGTATATTTACGAAGTGCAGTTTTAAAATGGTCCCGTAGCTGTCACTGGCTTTGGGCCAATGTTTTGCGTACGCCGCGTAGGCATATATACGGTAATTTAATTTGTTCAAGTGAATGTCATTATTTGACTTGTTAACGTGTTATTCAGGCTCTTGATAACAGGTCTGGTCATTAAAATGGCTTCATACAATCATAACATATATTCTTTGCCATTTGTGTGTCTTTTTAATTCTTTACAGAGTGACAAATCACACAGAACTGAATGCCGTTCACATTCTTTCGTCTTGATACAATCAGGATCTATTCGGTTTAATGCAGAAGAAACTGTCTAACCTAAATTATTCTAAGAAAACGTTTCTTATTAATTAGTATGTAGTTTGTAGTGTGATCATATTCATTATTTCTGGAACTTGATACGATGTTCCAATCTTTATTTTGAGTAAATAGTCAACCAGAATTTTCCGACTATGCTAATTTCTTGAGTGTTCAAGTGCTCCTGCGCATTTTGCGATCTGAGGAACGTCTCTGATGTCGCGATTAACGGAACTACTTGCCGGGTGCAAGCAACATAAGACGATAATGACGATACGAAAACAGGAAAAATCATCGCTACTACAATTAGCATCGAACAAATTAAGCCCACCAACGAACAGTCGACCGTGAAACGCTATCATTCCCCGACACGGAACAATTTTGCACAATTTGTCAACGGAGCGCTTAGCACGTAGTGTGTGCAACCATGCCCTGACACGGAAACTAAGGAAGCACGTACATTATACACGTGCACCTCAGTAGTACCGTGTACGATGAACTATATGTATAGTTGTTATTGCGGAAGTATGGCCGGCGCGAAATTAAGATTCTGTTTTATTTTTGGAACAGTGTTGGTTTTATTAAATAGTGTGTAATAATGTAATGTGTGTGGTTTCCTAAGGAAGCACGCATTACACCGTGGTTCAGTGACTTCTGCTTAGTTGCTAATGAAGTGCTTACATTGTATTATAAACATGCACCTGTAGTTTTACTGCGTATGCACAAGTCGTTTTTTACAAACATAAGGGCGGGCGGAGCTATAAATTGATCAAATAGGTACTGTTATATTTTTATTTTCTGTCAGTAGGTTTATTGCTTTGAAAAAGGGTGGACACATGCACCTTATTAGTACGTGTATGATGCACTGGTTGTTATTCCCGAAGTGAGGAGGGAGCGAAAGTTTTATTTTTGGAGTAGTGTATTATTTTAGTAAAGAGAGAGAATGTCATATTGTGATGCTTTGGTGTAATTTCCTAAGAAATTGCTGACATGCGCCTTCGTAGTACCTCCTTATATGATGCACTAGACTAGTGTTACTATGCAGTTTTATTTTTAGAACAGTGTTTTTTTTACTTAAGAGTATTTAATATGCAATTCTGTGATGTGATTTGCTTAGAAAGCGCTGATAGGTAATTTTACAGATGCACCTCAGTAGTGCCGCGTATCATACTTGTATGTTTGCTATTTATTGTTTTTGCGCGGAAGTGGTGACGGAGCGAAATTAAGATGCAGTTTTATTTTTATTTTTGTGACAGTGTTTATTTTAAGACACAGTGGCTCGGTGACGTTCTTTTAAGACACGAAATAAGGAACATAAATAACCACAAGACGTACTTTGCAGATGTATTGACCGTACCTACATGTATATGCAGCTTTAGCTGTCATCCGCTCAAGCGCATCATGATGAACTTTTCTATTCTACTGCATAAGCATAAGGCCTATAAGGTTCCCACTGCTGGGACACAGGCCTCCTCTCAGTGAGATGGAGTGGGCCGTAATCCACAACGCGAGCCCAGTGCGGGTTGGTAGATATCACGTCTTCGAACTTTTGGTCCGAGGACATGCCGGTTTCCTCACGATGTTTCCCTTCCCGTTTTGAGAGCAGTGGTGATGAAATTAAATACACAAAGTAAAACGCCTGCCTGGGTTCGAACTCACGACCTCCAAACTCGTAGGTCAGGGCAGATACCACAGGGCTACCACTGCTCCATGATTCTACTGGAATAAGCAAAAAAAAAAACTTCTAGAATTCTGACAGAATTCTAGAAGTTTTTTTTTTTGCTTTTAAATTTATTTTAATCAATTTCCTAGATTTCGATTTTAAAAGAATCTATTTATATCAAATTCAAAGTCCTGACTGATATATCAACGCACAGCCTAAACCGCTAGTCCTAGAGACATGAAATTTGGAAGGTGTGTTCTTTGTGAAGAGTAGATATCCACTAAGAAAGGATTTTTGGAAATTCTACCCCTAAGAGTGTGAGTGAGGAAGGGTGAAATTTCACGCGGAGGAAGTCGCGGGCAGAAGCTAGTTGCGTTATAGTACCCTTGATAAAGACGAAATTGCTATATGCATGCGTTGTTTGTGATGCAGTAACAGTGATTACGGAAGTGGCGAGGACATATTTCACAGATGAAATATGGAGAGATTTGAAGATGTTTGCTTTTTTTTATTGTGAATTTGATGTCTGCTTTACAAACTTGTTTACCTAATGAGGTATCGTATCCCTGTCCTTGCTATAGGATTTCCGTGTGCATTTCATCTTAAGGAAGACTCTGTTATGCTTAACCTTTCGGGAGATTAATAGATTGACCTTACCTTCTTATGCCTACTTCCAAATCCTCTATGCCACTTTTACTGAAGTCTGATTCTCTATGGAGTATTTTGAGCAGTCTCTACCAGACCCATCTGCCTAGGCTTTTCCCAACTATGTTGGGGTCGGCTTCCAGTCTAACCGGATGCAGCTGAATAACAGTATTTTATATGGAGCGACTGCCTATCTGACCTCCACAACCGAGCTACTGGGTAATACGATACCCCTTGGTAAGACTGGTTATCAGATTTTTGGGCTTCTGACAACCCCTAATGACTGTCAAAGATCCACGAATGACAGCCGGGACCAACGGCTCAACGTGTTTTCCGAGGCACAGAGGGGTCTTGGTAATGTAACGATGGTCACCCATCCACGGACCAACCGCGGCAAGCGTAGCTTCACCTGATCGATCGACCCGTGCGGCTGTTATTACTTAGCCACAAGCCCGTCCCTCCTGTTGTAATCATTATACATTTTTCAGCCATCCTTTATCCAAATCCTCTTTCATATATTTTCCTCTCATTCTGTTGTTAAAATAATAGCCAGTCAGGAAGGTGGTAACTGGTGGCTTAAGTTAGGATGCACCACAAACTAACATCGAATTTTATAAATAAAAAAATATATAATAAAATATTTAAAAAATAATAATAATATTTAAAAAAAAATATATTTTTATATTTTTTTATGTGTTTATAAAATTCGGCCTAGCATTGAAGTGAAATGTGCAATACCTTTGTACTCTATGCTTATTATGTCGTAACTGTATCTCATTTACTGTGTGTACATAAATTATTTAAAATAATTCTCTCGCTCAATATAAATAGTTTCAGCAACAAACAGCCAGTCATAACAAACAGAGCCAATCAGTCTGCTGTATCAGCCGAACGGAAATCAGTTGCTTTTGTAACATAACAACTGTAGGAGCTCGCGATAACATAGTTATTTTATGCACTTCCTATTTTATCTGGATTGCAATAGTAGTAACTGAAAATAAAATAACAGAAAGTAAGTTGCGTATTGGTGGCCCAGTGGTAATCACCTTTTTTTTTTTGCTGATGGTAAATCATCAAATGAGGGGTCATTTAATGATTTACCATCAGCAAAAAAAAAAAAACCCGCTCTGGGTGGAGCGGAAGGGAGTGTCAGAGTCTTACTGACTAAAACCCACCGGTGTTCCTTCAGTTGCCTGTGCCAGGGGCCACGGTATCTCTTTCGAACAACCACAAACAACAACAACAAAGCAGAGGTGAGGGGGGTAATCAACTTGACTTACAAGTTGTAGGTCGTAGGACTCGTAGGTTCGAACCACAGATATAGGTACACCTAGATAACGCAAGAGCAACTATTTCGCGTTCCAAAAATCGCACCAGCTTACGTACAAAAATCGTAAGCCGCCACTTTCGCGCTCAGTCCTGTGTCATTATGAACAACTTTTACTATGGGACCAAAATTTAAATCGCGAAAAAAAAATCTGCTGTTCCCTACATTTTGACGAGTTATAAGAACTTATATGTAGGGAAACAGCTGATTTTTTTCCGCAATTTCAGTTTTGTCCCCATAGTCAAAGTTGTTCATAATGATGAGTACAATGACCTCTTAAAAGGTTGTTAATGTTTTACCAATAACCCTGTATTTCCTAATTAATTAATTCGAAATTCAATATTTTTACTTAGCTTATCATATCACTCAAGCTAATTAAAACACGCTTGATTAGTATGCTATTTATAATCTATGTATAAACTTGTACTATTTATTCTGTGGATAAACTAATAGTATAAAGAGAAAATATTTTATTTTTTGTATGTTTGTTATGCTTTAACGCTAAAACGGCTGAACGGCATTAGCTGAAATTTGGCTTTTGGGTATCCCGATATTCCCACGGGATCGAGACTTATGTGGGTTAAACTACGGGGCGCAGCTAGTATGATACAATGATGGTTTTCCTCCAGTAAAGATACCACATAAGCTCTTTGTAGGTAATCTATCAGTAGTGGGTACTTGGTCTCTACAATGTCACAAGTAACAGTACCAACCATCAAATCTATTACGTTCTTACCAGACACGAAAGCGTACATTCACAAAGAAGTATGAAGCTTTCTGTTGCCTCACACGAGTTCAATGAACTTGCACATAAAAAATGCATACTCATATACCAAAGGAGAAAAACGTGAAACACATGAGTAATAATAACATATAGAGCGCCTACTACATACATGTTGGAAGACGGCGGAAACGGGAACTAACTTGAAATGTATTGAATTTCAGTGTGAGCCCGTTGCTTGCAGCGCCATCGTGAAATACTGGGGGCTTGGACCCCTGTAAAAATATACATAACGAATGAATAAATATTCTTGACAGTTTTGATTTATTACTTGCAGATAATGTCATGATTAATTGTGAATGTATGACACTACTATACGAGTACCTAAGTACCTATATTCGTTTTTTTTTTACAAATAAACAGGATATGTTACGAACTTTTAGTAGGACGGACTTTTAGTAGGACGGACAGACGGACTACGATCCATCTTCACATAACCATTTAATTTAATATTTGTCATGACAAGCTTAGGCGTGTTTTTCTTCAGTGCTATAGGTGTAAATAATGCGATGGTTAGAAATATAAGTATCTAATCTATTAACCTAAATTATTTCAATAGACTGTCCCATTTTCCCACTTCTTAAAAAAACAGAAGTCAAGTATTTCGGGAAAATATCAAAACTTATCGTAAACCTGACCAATAAATCTCGTAAATTCGCCAACCTCAGCTACTTACCACAGTTTAAAAACATAAATAGGTCATGTTCACAAATAGTCCAGAAGTTCAACGTTCCTAACGCAACTACTGTAGTCTGTGTCAAGGACAAGTGTTTGGATAATAAATACTTTATGGCTAAAGATTTGGCACGATTCGTGTGTCAACATTTACATTAACAAACGAAATATTTGATGTTATTATATAAGAAATCAGTGCGTCGCGTCCTACCCGTCATGACCTACGGGGCTGAAACGTGGACACTCACGATACGGCTGGTCCACCAGTTCAAAGTCGCTCAGCGAGCTATGGAAAGAGCTATGCTCGGAGTCTCTCTGAAGGATAGGATCCGTAACGAATGCATCCGACAGAGAACGAAAGTTATCGACATAGCTCAAAGAATTAGCAAGCTGAAGTGGCAGTGGGCCGGCCATATCTCGCGAAGAACCGACAACCGCTGGGGTAAACGAGTTCTTGAGTGGAGACCACGACTCGGCAAACGTAGTGTGGGACGCCCTCCAGCCAGGTGGGATGACGACCTGCGAAAGACTGCAGGCAGATGCTGGATGCGTCAAGCTGAAGACAGGGCGCTATGGCGCTCATTAGGGGAGGCCTATGTCCAGCAGTGGACTGCTATAGGCTGATGATGATGATGATATAAGAAATAATGGGAGAGGATTATGAATGTCAAAAAGCTATTTTGTGGTCCTACGGAATGAGAATCATCTCATTAGAGTTTATTATGGTTGGGGAAAGTTGACTACTCCATTGGTTTCTAAAAAATTACTAAAAGATTACGTAAAAAAATGACTATCAGAAATATGACTTTGATTATTTTAAGCCTCTATTCCCCTTTTAACATTTCATGGTAAGTACCTATTGGTCATTAGATGAACCTTACAGAGCAGTAAACGAATTATTGTAATTGAACGAGATCAAAAACTCCTCTATTTGTGTTGTTTTTTTTTTATTAAAAAGAAACAGTCAAAAGAGATTCAAAATTGTACCAAAACATTTCAAGAAAAAAATATCACAATAAGAAAACACAGAAATAAAGAATAACAAAAACATTCCCAAAACAGCGTGGAAAACAAGACTTCTATCTTACAATTTTGGCAAGTACCCAACTCAGAACAATTGGCATCGTTTGTAAATACTTGCGCCTAGTGGCACATAAAGTGCTGACTTTATGTACTTCAGAAATGTACCATACGATGTTAATTTGTAAAGATTACTACTGTTGACATACTTTCTTGTTATCTTGTAAATGAGATTTGCATGAGACTTCGAATTAGACTTTATTGATCGTCTAATGAGCGAGCAGTGAGCAGCAGTGGTGGCCCAGTGGTAACAGCCGCGACTTTCGAGTTGTAGGTCGTAGATTCGAACTGAGACAGGCGCTTTCCCACATATATACATAGACCTAGATAACGCAAGTATCACGAACTGTATGAAAACCAAGCGTGGCATTTTTTGACTATGACGTCACAAGCTCGCGCTCTCGCATTCGCTTACCCAGGCAGCAGTACACAGGACTGAGCGCAAAAGTGGCGGCTTACGATTTTTGAACGGAAGCCGGTGCGATTATTGGCACGCGAAGTAGTTGCTCTTGCGTTATCTAGGTGTATATATATATACACCTAGCTAGATAACGCAAGAGCAACTACTTATATCTGTGCGCATTATTTCGTCACCACTGCTCTCAAAACGGTGAAGGAAATCATCATGAGGAAAGCGGCATGTCCTACAACCAAAAATTCAAATCGAAGACAGGTGACATCTACCAGCCCGCACTGGCCCCGCTTGGTGGATTACAGCCCCTCCCTCTCACCGAGAGGAGGCCTGTGTTTCAGCAGTGGAAACATTATAAGCTGATTATTATACTAAGTAATGTTAACATACTTTCTTGTTATCTTGTAAATGGGGTTTGTATGATAAATTATTTATTTTCCGTACGTAGGTTTGTATAAACACTTTTACACGTCAATCATATCTTTTTTAAACTAGATGAGGTCTGCGTTTCCTATCTGACTGATTCTGAGAAGAATTCCGAAACAAACTCAGAGGTTGCAGTCTTTTTTAAAGTCCAGACAAAATCTTGGTCAGCCAAAGTAAAGACCATGTAGATTGGTGTCTTTGATTGAGCTGACCTGTCCAGTCAGTGCACGCATTTGACAAAAATTGTGCAGCTCAACTCAGAACTTGAGAAGCTCGACGATTCGACGGACAATACCATGAGATTTTCGTATCAGACTTTATTGGTATTGTAATTCAATGGACATACGGTTATCATCATCAGTAAGTTATTAAAGGTCACTACTATTTTAATTTAACATTTACACGGCTGCAATACGTCGACCCCTAAAACATGGGACTTGGTAAAATGTGGCTATACGAAACATCTCTGGCTTGCCCTTCTGTGAATACAGGAGTGATGCTATGTGTTCCGTATAACTAGGGTAACAAGCTAGGGAGGAAATGCGGTTCGTCTATTCTCCATATAAACGCTCTCGCCTGTTTTCTTTCTGGTTAATGACAATAAAGCAATGATTTTTTTACAGAATAATAAATATTAACTACTTCTATGTCCCTATTTTTTCCTTTTTGATGGTACTTAAGTATATTATTTTTATAAGCACTAGAACCCTTAAAAAATACCGATTTAATCCGCTGCCGCTGTCAACAGAGTCCTAGTGTACAAATTTGAACTAAGGTAAACGCGGGTGAAGTCGACAGTGACCCAGAAGTCGTCAAATTGTCTAAAAACTTCAATATCTTTTTCTACTAAATATTTAATTGGCTAATTTTTATGGCAACCTATTTTTGGTAACATATTGAACAATTAAAATAACAACACTGAGTTTTAACTGTAATGGTGGCTGAGATATCTTACTTGAAAAGTGTCTCCCACAATTTTTTCATTTTTTTGCAAGTTTAACTGCTAAATGTCAAACTCAGCGCGCAGTTTTGTTTTTTGATTTACGAACCTTCAGTGGGGTCTACGGTAAGTCTGATCGTTTGATGAATTAGTTAAGTTAATTTGCTAATGATGTAACTTGAAGTTTGGAACAGTTTTATCATAAAAGTATTTTTTTTCGAACGTGACATCTATTGGTACCTAAAAATTCCTACTTGACCCAGAACTCGTCATTTTAAGTGCTATTTTGACGATTACTGGGACCCGCTCAGTTAGTTGTCTTTAAACTCGTCATTTGAACCTTATGCTTTAGCGATAAAGTTGAAAATCTATTAAATTAATTGGACAGATTGTAATAGCTTGATGTGCTTGGCGTCTGTACAAACATATACAAGGTGTAACAGAATAAACGCAATTCCTGAAAGTAGTTTGTTCATAATTGACTACTGAATAGATATCAGTAACTTTTAATAATGTATTTTTTCAAAAATTAAGTATTTTGCCATACTGACCGGTGATTGAGCCAAAGAAAATTAAATCTTATTTCAAAGCCATAAGACTCAATTTTAAATGCATAAAATAATGTCAACACGATTTTCTTAATAATAATAGTTAGCTTTAAAAAAAATAAGTTTTGGTTATTGTATTATGCTTTTAACTCAATACCTACTCTAATTGGGGTGTATGAGGTCTTGCGTTAATTGTGTTACACATTGGGCTGGGCATTGGGTTGTTACATTTAGGTTTGGGCTACTTTTGACAATAAAACTGAGTTTCTCTTAAACTGTTTTCGCTTCGCTCACTCATTGCTTGAGTAAGCGCGCTCTGTTTATTCGTGTCTAGAAAGGGCTCGCTTCGCTCGCTGTACCTATCGTAAGCACGCTCTACTCACTCGGCCCGTAAAAAGTATTCTCAGGTCTAACCTAAACTGCCATAATGAGAAAGGTATAATAATAAGTTTTAATTAACCTCTCGATAATTGATGCTAGTTTTCCAACAGTAACTTACTCAGATTGAGCGCGGTTGGTACAGTTTCAATAAAATCCTCGAGGTGTCTCCTTACAAAGTCTTCTGCGGTTGAAACTTCCTAATGTTCTCGTAATCTTGACTTATGCACGCACTTGCACTATGTATGACACGGTGCCGCCGATTAATAACTTGACGATTGTCGATGATTTTTTTAAGTTTTCAGGTTAATACCTGAATATTTTTAAAAATCTGCCCCCTAGCTAGCCTAGCTTTTGAATTAGCTTATAACTATATTTTTAGGCTGATTGTGTTACATACGATTTAAAACTTTCTTTGGTTGGCTTTTTTATAATTTCGAGCAGATTTACAAAGTTTCTGATGGGAGCCCCGTGGTCAAGAGTTCACTTTCAGATTAAAAAAAGGGCCAAATTGAGTCGTTGATTATCGTAAGATAATGTGCAGCCTAACACATAACGACGTAAATAAGCAAATCTGATGAATAAATTGTGGGCTTTCCTAAAATCTGACTATGAAAACTCAGATTTGGACAATTTTTAAAAGGATATTCAGGGCGAATAAAAGTTATTCTGTGCAATATTATTACATTTCCTGATAGTGTCAAGTCTTCTCGTCGCCTATCCCGCAGTGTTTGAAGTGTGTGGCAGTGCGCCCTGCCCGTCAGACATACGGTGCTGAAACGTGGACACAGGCGCCGATTCTGTTTTTCACAAACTAAACTAAATTTAAGTTCCTGCATCTTTTTCTTTCTATTTCATTAAGAAAAGGACAGAAGATAAATATTAGTTTAGTCCTGTCAAATTAAGATACTCCATAGAAAACTTTAGACAAGATAAAAAAATTGGCTACTAAAAATACGTCAATTTACGTCAGGCGCTGACTAATTTGACAGGACTAAACTAATATTTATCTTCTGTCCTTGTCATAATGAAATAGAAAGAAAAAGATGCCTGAACTTAAATTTAGTTTAGTTTGTGAACAACAGAATCGGCGCCACTGACGGTCGGGCTGGTCTACAAATTCAAGGTAGCTCAGCGTGCTATGGAGCGAGCTATGCTCGGAGTCTCTTTGAAGGATAAATCAGGAATTAAATTATCCGAAAAAGAACCGGAGTTATCGACATAGCTTGCAGAGTAAGCAAACTGAAGTGGCAGTGGGCTAGTTATGTCTGTCGAAGGACCAATGGCCGGTGGAGCAGACGAGTTCTGTAGTGGAGACCGCGTATCGGCAAGCGTAGTGTGGAATGCCGCCCCCCCTTTCCCCCCCTAAGGTGTTATGGCGCAGTCTGGGAGAGTCCTATGTCCAGCAGTGGACTGCGATAGGCTGAGTTGATTGATTGATTGATCATTGATTCACAAAAGCACCCTAACTGAAATTTCGACGCATAGTGAAAAAGGAGGGTTGGGCGTATGCGCCTGCACTTGCGATGTGACGTCAAAGGTGTGGTGTGTGGTTTTGCTTCAAACTGTTTTTGTTTTGTTTTAAATAAAACATTGCCCCACACTAGGCATTTCTCCTGTGTTGTGGTGTGTGATTTGTACAATTATGACCAATATTTTGAATGCTCAATCATTACCCTAGCATTCAAATTCTCTTAGTTATTAAGGGTTGAAATGTTACATGCTTTTGTCGGTCAAAAATGTTGAATTTACCAGAGACTAAAACGACGTTTTCACGTCAAAATTTATTCTGATAAAAACCGATTCTGTGATTCTGATTACTCAATTTTTTAAGCAAAAATATATTAGAATTTACCTACCTACTCTGCTAATACCTCACAACCTTTAGTAATTTCTTGTGATTAGGTCTTCACCTACCTTCTGTTTCTTAGACAGGCCACTCATAATTATGAAAGACAAACACAATTTGTTTTAATGTGTAATCATCTTGAACCCTATGTTAAAGACCTGAGAGTTCATATTAGCATCAAAAATTGACGACTACTGGGTCCTTTTGATGAGTAATAGTACAAATTTGGCGAGTACTGGTACAAATCGCCTTTTTTTCATATTTGCTTTAATAAGTATTTATTATCACTAAAAATTATAAACATTATAACTTATTTAGAATAACGGATAATTTTTCTATTTCGTCATGCAAAAAGTTTCGTTCTAAATTAAATATTGTTCACGCAGCAGTTCTTCAAAGTCAGTGAATTTCAAAACCCGACGAGTATTGGTACATTTACCTTATTCATGAAAAAAGATAAACAGGGATACAGTATATTATCCTTCTTATTCAGTTTAAGAAATATCTTTTAAATTGGTCCAATAGGCGAGACCCTAACCTCGAATTATGACTTTTTACTTAGACTTTTTCAAAAGTCTCTCCGACCACATTTTCTCTTATTCGAATTCCTCGGTGCCGAAGATCGTGACAAAAAACTATAAGCCTACTATAAGGTGTGGTACCTACAGACATAACAACTTAAACGCTGAGCTATGCGTTTCTACTCTACACCTATAAATAAAACGAAAATACCTACTGATCCACTTTGTTCTAATCGTTGTACCACAATCATTTCGCCATACTAAAGAATTTCCTCTTTAACGTATACATTCAACATGCTACATTATTAAAACTGCGTGCGCGCAACAAACTCGTTCTATTTTTAACACCTTATCCGTCGTACAACACATGCATGCACAATAAAATTCATGTATGTGCAGAAAAAATGCGTATGAATTGTCTTTTAATTTTATTTTTAGATTGTCTGTTCTATTTTCAAAATGTTAAACCGCTTAGTTGAGCTTTGCATTTCAACACGCAAGGTCGCATGTCAGGATTTCTTTTTTATCGAATTTTACTTAAAGGTGAAGTTGAAGGTCACACGTTATGTTTCCAAACAATTAAAAAGCGATTTATGAAAGTAGAATGGGTAAAACTGTCCTAATATCTCTGACAAACGATTTTCTTTGTTCGTGTATCACGCAAGGGACGAATTAAGTTATTAAAGTGGTCTTTAACGTGCCTAATTTTTTGAAAGAGACAACACAGCTAATAAAATAATGAAAAAATCCTGTAATTACAGTCTACGCTCATGAAAGCTAGAGTTCGAAATTATGTAAATTTTCGCAGTTTCTGGCAGTCACCTACCTAAGTGACAGCAAATATTGACAGGCATTGTATGAGCCTTTGTTTATTTCACAACGCGACGGAATAAAAGAAAAAAGCTTGTTTTGTTTTCATTTGTATCAAGTGCAGCCGACCCATTCTGTAAACATCTCACCGTGAAAACTTAGGTGAAGTGAACTTGAAGTGTACAGTCATTCCACATGATTCTAGGCATTGACACTATTGATAGCTCACTTCAAGCTCACTAGACACATAAAATAGATAGGTATATTATTTGTTAACTGAACAACCGAAGCCGCATTTTGTGAGTTTATCTCGGAAAATCATTTTTCACAATGTCGATTTTGGAAAGTCAAAACCCTTGTTTTGACTGATGCAGACAGACAGATTGCCCAAAAATTCTGACTTTTCCTTCTTTTGTATCATTTTTACCTAAGTAGGTAAACCCATAAATACATAATACCTATGGTAATCTACTGTATAAAAATAAGTCGGGTTTTCCTTCCTGACGCTATAACTCCAGAACGCACGAACCGATTTCCGCGGTTTTGCATTCGTTGGAAAGGTCTCGGGCTCCGTGAGGTTTATAGGTAGGAGTTGGGTAGGAGTAGTGTAGGAGTAGGGTAGGAGTTGGGTAGGAGTAGTGTAGGAGTAGGGTAGGAGTAGGTTAGGAGTAGGGTAGAAGTAGGGTAGGAGTAGGGTAGGAGTAGGGTAGGAGTAGTGTAGGAGTAGGGTAGGAGTAGGGTAGGAGTAGGGTAGGAGTAGGGTAGGGGTAGGGTAGGACACCACGCGAACCATAGCGCCGGGCATCTAGAAATAATTTATATGGCAAAACAACGTTTGCCGGGGTCAGCTAGTCTCCAATTAAAATCTAATATCAATATTTATGTGTAAACGTTATAACATTATCCTAATACGGGCCTCCAGAGGAAAACAACGGATACATCGCCGGTAAAAAAATAGTGACAGACTATAAACAAGCACTCGCTATTTTTAGACGACCATGAATTGTTCAAGAAAGACATATTTTTAGTACAATATAATGTCAACCAAGAATATTGTGGGTGAAGCCAGTAATTTAACACTTGGGCCCCGTTCCCACTATGTCGTGACGACAGATTATTGTGTCGTGGCTTGTGTATTTAAATATTCACATAATATAGGACTACACGTTTAACTGTCGTCCACGACTTTTTTTTGCAGTGACGACAGATTGTCAAGTCAATGGGAACGGCTAGCACGACAGTCGTAAACCAATAAAAAAAATGTTTCGACTTATCGTGACTACAAATTTTAATCATTTGTCGTTATTGCGACTATCTATCATACCCACGTATCACACACACACGTATCTCATACGGATAAACGTTCATACCACTACTGATCTTCAGAAGAACGTAGAGGCGACTAATGTGCAAACGACAAGGCGTCTGCTGTGAACAGTAAAAATGTCGTCACGATCCAATGGGAACAGCTAGATACGACAGTCGTTCTACGATAAAATATTTCGACGACACAGTGACGATAAACAGTCGATGTAATGGGAACAGCTAGAGACGACAGTCGTCCAACGATAAATTAATCGTCACGACATAGTGGGAACGCGCCCTTAAACTACATTTTTTACTTGACTTTTGAGTCATGAGAATGATTCCGGAAATATACTATTTAAGTACTTGTCTGTGTCATTTCTAGAACCTTCCCTGCTAGTGTTCTTAGATTGATATAAGCACGTTGCACAAGCAGTTGGAAAACTTATTACTAAGTAGGTACAGACGCCAGTACATCAAGCTACTACAATCTGTCTTTCTTTAATAGATTTTCAACTTTATCGCTAAAGCATAAATAAAGTTCAAAGTTGATTGGGAAAATTTGACAGTTTCCGGTAGCGTGATGTGCTGGCGTCTGTACAGGTTAACTAGGACTTGCAAATACTGCGAGTCTATCTTTTCCCCCTACCCTTATCTCATTTTGTCACTATACTATAGGCGCTACTGCTGAACATGAGCTCCTGGGTTCGAATTCCAGGTCGGGCAAAGTGTTATGCAACTTTCAAAAGAGAGAAAAAAGAAGTGTGAATTTGGTCAAAATGAAAATTCAAGATGGTGGCTATGATTTTTCATAATGGGTATCCTTTTCATGGTTTTCAAAGGTGCTAAAGTCGATAGTGAGGTCAAACGGTAAATCCAAGATGGCGGCTGCGAAAATGTTAATTTTTTTTTTCTTCGTTTCTAACGGTGACTGCGCACGTTTTTTCCTCCAGGCACTTGTTACACATTCATATCTACACTCAGCTGCTGATTCCGCAAAACCGAAAGCTCTAGTTATCTTATCCATGCTTAACACGCCTATTTTTTAGTACCCAAGTTTATGCAGTCATGTCGACCTCAATAACATGATGGAGTAGAAACGTGTTCATACGCAGCTTATCTAAAACGGTTCTACGATAACGTTGTGGCTACTCCAATGTTATGTTACTTCATTTGTGTTTTTTTTTTAATTCATTCACTATCTTTCATGGGTGAACAAGTCTGTTCCGTTGTGTGCTGTTTTTTGTGTTTCTCGTGTCATTACTCTATCGGTTAGAAGCATAGATCGGAGTAGATAGATTGAATTGGGGTCATTGATCCGAAACGTATATATTAAGCCGCAATTATATTTAGCCCGCGCCGCGTGTCGCCACGCGTGGGTAAGCTATCGGTTACATACATTTAGTGCGTGGCGTGGCGACACGCGGGGCGGGACTAATGTAATCAATCCTATACTAAATGTATGTAACCGATAGCTTACCCACGCGTGGCGACACGCGGCGCGGTCTAAATATAATTGCGGCTTTAATATGGACATTCCTCCGGAATTTCGGGATCGGGTTTCGGGTTTCGTTTAGTTTTGATACCATCCTTTAAATTTTGAATTGAGTAGTAATAATATCAACCAACATTAACAATACTTAATTGGACCCGGAAATACCAGAATTACTTTCCGGGAAAATGGCTTACCCATGTTCTTCTTTCTGTGGGCATTTATGATACAAGTAAGTACCAAAAATCAAACTACCTACTCCGATCTTTAGACTTACAAGTTTAGTAACATAGAACAAAAGTAGATGGTGTAAAACAAATGTTCCTGGTAGAAAGCCTCACCTTTCGTTGGTGTTGGTGATTAAAGGCACCCATATCATTACGTCGTCAAGAGGATGCGTAACAACGTCCTTCTCTCCATATTAACTGTGGCACAGCCATCCGCCAAGTGTCAGTCACAATAAAACATAATATGACCTATGTTCATAACTCGTATTAGCCCTTCCCACAGTTTCCACTACCGCAATTTGGGAGGCCCATGTTTGGGTAGCAGATTTGATGCCAGTTCGTCCCATGTGTCCGATTGCAAATGCTCCGGTAGGTCTTCTATCATTGGAAGTTTATCACTGAAAATTTAAAACATAGCCACGGAAAGTCTTTCATAGCATCATTCCCCCGTCCTTATCCCAATTTATTTGTGCTCGGCGCAACATGTCTTTTTCTTCCATACTTTTTCTATTAGCCGTCATCTCGGTAGTCACCCCCTTTCTAACCATATCATCACTCACACATTCCATCCATCGTTTCTTTGGTCTTCCCCTACTCTTATAGCCATCGACATCCATACGCAAAACTCATAGCCATTCATAGCATTCGTTCAAATTACCCATTATGTCTTACTTACTTTTCTGTGATAATGACTTACGAGTTGAAGGTCGTGGGTTCAAAGTGTTCGAACCCAGGCAAGCGCTTTACTTTGTGTAAATAACTTCATCACCACTGCTCTCAAAACGGTGAAGTAAAACATCGTCAGAAAACCGGCATGTTCTAGAACTAAAAAATCTAAGACATGTGACATCTACAAACCCGCAGTGCGCTTGGCAAATTATTAGTCCACTCCCACTCGAAGAGAGCCTGTATCCCAGCAGTGGGAATATTATAGGCTGTTTACGTTGTCTTACTTTTTTAATCAAATGCGAACTAAATGTCCATGCTAAGGCTCTTGCATGTTGCATGTTTTGTACTGAGCGTGTTTAGAAAATACAACCTTGACTTTGAGGTAATTTGTAAAGCATGCCATGCTGATGGTGAAATATTTTCCAAACACGGTGCATAAAAAACAGTTGTATATAACTATTTATTATGCTTTGTAAATAGTGCAAAGCTGAATAAAATAGACTAGAATCACTTAACCATGACTGACAGACAGCCATTAGCACCATTAGTTGCAAATTAGACTAAACAATATCAAAATCGAGGAAATGTCGAGGACTATGCTTGGAGTTTCCCTACGTGATAGAATCAGAAATGAAGAGATCCGCAGGAGAACCCAGGTAACTGACATAGCCCGAAGAATTGGCAAACTTAACTGGTAGTGGGCAGGGCACATTGCTCGCAGAACAGATAGCCAAACCTTTGAGCCCCCCAAAGGTTCTGGAGTGGCGAACGCGTACCGAAAGACGTAGCGTTGGCAGGCCTCCCACAAGGTGGACCGATGACCTTATGAAGGCCACAGAAATCTGGTGAATGCGGGAAGCACAGAACCGGTCGAAGTGGCAGTGCTTCGAGGAGGTATATGTCCAGCAGAGGACGTCTTTCGGCTGAAATTATGATTATGATATTAAAATTTGACACATAAAAGTGAATCAAATCAGGTGTAGTCTGAAACTGATAGTTTTGTTTACAAATAAACAGCCGTAAGTTATACCTGGCTAAAGCGCTAATAAAAACTGCTAATAAAAATAGAGCGCAAGGACGTCCGGTAGCATACCACCTACAATGCTATGAAGGCGTTGTTATTGATGAAGACACGATTGATACGATGATTATACACTAACACAACCCAGCCCCAATTAAAATTTTAAATAAATACAGTTTCATTTCATATAGCACATTGTCCAACGCAGCCCTACTCAAAGAGAATGCTATTCCAATTGACTAGTTCATTGAAACGTGAAACCTTGCGCGCACGCTTCTAAACACGTGCCTGTGTGTGGCCTTTGCGTAATTTTTATATAATGTCATTATAGAATTACTACGCGTGGAGCACCCCCCCCCCTCCCTCTACTAGCTGAAATACTACGCGAAGCGCGACTATCTCTTTTACACCTGTTCTTGTTTCCATACATGTGTCGACAGCTGGAGTTTATTCAAATGTTTTTTGTCGATACTTGCTACTATAACGTGTCTGTTATCTTCACGAAACGTGCCTAGTCTCGGGGTTACCTTGAAATGCTTATGACTGGTTATTGGTTGTTAAGCTAGGGATTTGAAAGCTTTACTCATCAAAGACTTGAATATGCTTCACCAACCAGGCAGTTGACAAACATATTTAGCCATGAACTTTCTCGTGCAGCGTGTCATCTGAATCAATATTCCAGGGGTGTCCCAAATCGTTAAAGGGGAAGCCTCTGGGTAGTCCGCGAAATTCCGTGTCAGGTTGTTGATTAAAATTGATTACGACCGTAACAAGAATGTATTTACAGAATCATAATAATTAAAATCATCAATACCACCATCTAAGTTCATAAAATCCTATTGAATGACTGGTTCATGAAATAGCAATCAATAGGATTATATGAACTTACAACCTGACACTAGTCTGCAAAAGAAATTTCGTGGGCTATAGCGCATACCACTTTTTTTTTGAGGTTGGGAAATCATCAAATGACCCCCCCTCCCGGTCTGGGTGGAGCGGAAGGGTGGACTGACTAAAACCCACCCGTGTTCCTTCCTTAGCCCTTTATTAAGCAAGGTTCTTCTTTGCTTCTTACCTAGTCGAAATTGGTTCATCAACTTGCATTCTTTTCTAGTCCCTTGACACTTGACTTCTTTAAACTGTAAAGATCAGCACAACCAAATTAAGCAGTCCCAGCCTTCGTCGCTATACCGTTTTTAAGAGTCAGCCCTGCTTGATCAAGAGGCCATTAAAATTGACTTGTTCATTGTAACGTTAAACTCAGCTCCACGCCTCCACCACGTTGGAACACACGTGCCTTAGTACGAATGCGACCTTTACGTCAAGACCTTGTACGATTTCTTTTTATTTGTTGGTACAAGTAATTTGAAAAATCTATAACGGGTTTCTGATTAAATTCTGTCGTGTGAAGTCGTCGATTATTTCTGAAATCGGTGTCAAATTGTTTGAATACTGATCGGTTTAGAACTGAAGTAGATGTTAGTTAAAACGTCCTTATCAACCGTAACCAACAATGCACATAATATGTAGTCATATGTGTGTATATGTCAGAACCTTCTTCTTACGTATGTCCATGGTCTCTTTTATAACCTGACACTTAATGCCCTGCCCTAGACAAACCCAGACTTAATGGCCGGGAGAAGTGATTTGACCATTTAAAATTGCTTAACCAAAACGCTGCATTTGTTTAGCACCTGGCTCCGTTGCGAAGGTTGCGAAGTAAGACATTTTGTTGGTCAAGATCTCGGCTCTAAGCAGTCATGAGATTCTGGACAAGAGCCTTTCCCAAGTAAAGAATTTTATCCTCTTTGCCTCCTTAAATTCAGTCTTTCAAGATACAGAGCCATTTGGTTGGGCTTTCGAAAACGGTTATGGTGCATTTACAATACGAATAACGATCTACTTACGAGTACTCTCCCTCAATCAACAAATAATATTTTCTTTTCTCTTTGTTGTGTTTTCGTAATGCTAAACTGGTCCTAAATTAATTTTTAGTTTGACGTCATCATAATCATAAACGTATCTGCTTTTATGCATTTTGAAATTCGCCTTCTAGCTGCGGTAAACAGGTTGCTGTGACGTCCATTCGTGATATGATATCTTGTTTCCACTTGAAATAAAAAATGTAGGTATTTTGTTTTGACATTCAAGAAATTCTGCAATGAAAATGTCATGTCCTAAGGTGAATCAGATACTTTTGCAACCATCGTAGAGTCTTCTCTACCTTTTGTCTCTTTCTTTTAGTCTAAGCAAATGCGTAATATGTATAGTTCATACAAAATTGATCAACTCTAAGACCTCTGCATCACTAGGTCTAGTACCAGACGCGGATAGACTCCGGGAGGCAATTGCACCCCTAAGCTTCGACTGAACTGATTATTTTTCAATACCAGATTCAATCTTAGCTCTCAACTTAAGGGACTTAAAGGGACCTAAAGCGCGGTCACTGTCGGACTGCATAGAAAAGAAAGAGAAGCGCGATGACACAACGCTGGTAATTTATTGCAAAATATGAAGCAATTATTTAATTACAAAAAATCTATTGTTTGGACAAAAAAATTAAAACACTAGTATTTTAGTATGTTGCTTGTAGCTTGTATTAGTAAGGTTTTTATTGTAAAAAGAAAATTTTTAGAGGTATCTTCATGATTTTTTTCTATCGTAACAAATTGATTGTATTATGTTTTTAACACACTATCTACCTATCATATCCTGAAGAATATCATATATTTTTCTGATTTTGTTTACTGTAGTCGATCATATACTTTTATTGTTTCTAAAACTTGCGTTTTTTGTGTTTACATCCTGTAAGCCCCTTAACAGTGAATGCCTAAGCAGTCATTGCACCGCCACCCACATACACTTGGACTACGTTCATGACCATACAAAGTATGCTCGCGCTAACGTTGCATTTCTGTGACTCATTTATTTTGCCTTCTAAGGTCATCCGGTTTTTCTTATAATCACGACGTCTGAAGCCTAGACTTACTTTACCTTCTGTCAAGCCACATGTCAACGTTTTTCATAATTCTTTCATAAAGTGCACATGCATATGATGGGCCATTTTATTTTGGACAAAAAATCACAAGTTCACACTAGTTAATTTTGAACAAACGGTGCTTTTAGCGAATAAAGAGGTCCATAGCTCATCTGTTGATGTAGTTAGGAAATGGCTCCGCAGCTTGTTGGAGTTGGCTTCCAGTGTAACCGGATGCAGTTGAATACCTGTATTTTACATGGAGTGACTCTTCACTCCATCTAAATTACAGGTATTCAGCTAATACCACCGGTTATCTGAATTGAGGATTTGAAGTTAAGAACTTGTCAAACTCTACTTTAGCATTACTTATGGTGATCAACTCAGCCTATCGCAGTCCACTGTCCACTGCTGGGCATAGGCCTCTCCCAGGCTGCGCCACAACACCTTGTCCTCCACCTCCCGCATCCAGTCTGTCCCAGCCAACTTCTTAAGGTCCATCTAGCTAGGGGGCGTTACTTATGGTGAAAGCGCAGAAAATAATACATATTAAAAAAAAGTAAGAACTCGCGAATTTCGCGGGCTACATTGAGATTGAAGGTTGTCAACTGCAAATTCAGAAACCGGGTGTAAAGTTACTTACAGATAGAAAAATCTTTGAGCTTCAGTGCGATGGTGTGATATTGATCGCAGCATCACTTGTAGGTGGCGCCCACACATACTTACACGTGCGTGACCGCATACGGAACGCAGGCGCCGAGCCTCTGACTCAATGATCCTATTTCCTTTAATCAATGTAGGAGGTTAGTCTCGCCGGGCCCCTAAGATTTTGCGCAGGCCAAAATGGACATTCAATAATAAGCTTTATCACCAGTTATCTTTAAGTGCAAACAAGAGCCCACGTGAGTGCGCTCGAGGACGTCCAAGGAACCGTTCGATGACTTTGCCGATACTCGTACAAGTTTGCACTTAAAACAAGGTGTATTAGTGAATGACATCAGAAAATCAGAAGTCCTGAGAAGCCTAAAACAACCTCAACATGTTCAAACTTGTCCAACTATCAAAACTGCAGTGTGAATCATAGATATAATCTTATATGACTCAATTAACACGTCACTTAAGATAGTCGTGCGTACACAATGAGAATCAAAAGATATCGGCGATAGTAAATAAAGATTAAATGATAACATGCACATGCCATTTAGTACCAACCCGCACTTGACCCGTGTGGTAGATTAGCAGTACAGCCCACTCCCTCTCAACGAGAGGAGGCCTGTGTCCCAGCTGTGGGAACATTATAAGCTGATTATGCTATGTCAGTTATCTTAAAGAGCAGGATCTGTATTAACTGACATGTAAAAGTAGAAACTACCAAATCAGATAATGAAGAAGTAGATTCCTTTAATTCCAATAATAATATCTAATCTCTCTATTAAGTCTATTAATAAATCTCGACATATGATTTCAATGCTTCCAACATTTCGACAGAAATTTGAAGAAAAACTGCTGGCACTGGAGAGCAACTGAACGGTTGTAAAATCTTTTATCTGCATCAACAAAGTTTTAGAAAAGCCTTCATCACTGATATTTCTACAGCAATTGGCACAAACGTTTCAGTCCTCTAACAACTCCTCATTTAAGACGTGAACACATGGCGTGCGGTCACGCACGTGGTCACTGGTCACATAGGCGCCGGACGTCGGCGCCGGCGCATGGCCGCTAGTCGTCTCGTATAACACCCGCCTTACTGGAGACTGCCACCTGCCCGACTTGAAATATATACTGTCTTCTGTAAACAGGGTTTTCCCTGTATGTAAGAATAATCTGGCTTCACTTTACTACACTTCTTTAGAAGTTCCTCTCCTCACTGCCTACTACTGGAAAGAAATTCCATCTGGTTCCTACTTTTTTGCCCCCTATCGGACAATGCTCACTAGGTGTACAAGAACATTTCTCCCGGAAAATATTAACTACTCGAGAAAGACCGAAACAAACTCAAAGGTCACAGTCTCGTTTAAATTCCAGATATAATCTTGATCAGATCATGTGAAGAGTACACGCTCTTCTTGATTGATGACTGCGATGTTGTTCAGATGAAAGAAACACACAGATTGAGTGGACCTGTCCAGTCAGTGCATGCATTAGTCAGTAATCGTGCAGCTCAACTCAAAACTTAAGGGCGCTAAATCTTAAATTTGATTTATATCTTAAAGCTTCAATTGACACCTTACACATTGCCTTTGCAGAAATCCCCCACAGTAATAAAACGTGACCATGAGACTAAACAGAACCTAAATTATTGAACCTAACCTCAATGAAATACTTAGCATAACTTGACACTATTAGATGCTAATGATCTCATGATCTATGCTAAACAATTTTACAAGGCAAATAGAACCAGTGTTCTAGATCCTTATAAAGTTAGTTTAACAGCTAAGTACTAAATAAACTTGAGTATTAATCTAGACCACGTAAAAGATAGCGGGACGAACGAGACAAAACAAATAAGCAATGGTCCAATTAAGCCCTGGACTGAAACAACAACAGGTCGTGGTAAGGCTTTTGCACAGCGTTGAGAGGAAACTGACAGTTATCAGTGTAGCGACATCTATACCGCCACATACAAACTGCGCCTTACATCTGACGTCACAATATTCCTACATCGCACAAGCAGAGTTATCCGCGCGATTAGAACATACAACAGCCTTAAGGCAGTAACACAACAGACACTCTCCGCGTTGTCGGGATCCTCTCATTTCATTTAGAAACTTTCCACCCTGTTCCTCATATCAGTAACGGCTAAATAATCTAGGCAGTATATTTAAAAAAAGATACCAAAAAAAAGGTTCTCAAAAGACAAGTTACGTCAATCCCTAAAAAATTTTTGTTGAGACCATGACAACTGACCCTTATTACAATATATATTGAGGAAGTATAATTCTAAGATGAAAACATATTTAAATTGACCGCCTGATTTGAATACAAACTTGTAGGCTGTAAATATACTTTATCTTTTTTTTTCAATAGGAAATGACATTTTATGAGGAAGCGTTACTAGGTACTTATGGTTTTTTTTTTATTTGTATACATAATTATTACGTTGTAGTAATAGGCTTTGGTATAGGATATTCTTCTCCGTCTTACATTTATGTCTCTTTTGCTCAGGTTCCTATTTTTCAGGTTTATATTTCTTCTTCACTTCGCTTAGCCTTGGGCGTCAATATCAGTATCACAACTGTTTATTCGTGTGCTTTTTGGTCACGTTCAATTACTTTATAGGATAATCAGCCTATAATGTTCCCAATGCTGGCACAGGCCTCCTCTCGGTGAGAGAGTGTGCCATAATCCACCATCGGGGTCCAGTGCGGGTTGATATATGTCACATGTCTTCGAATTTTTGGTCCTTGAAAACCTGGTTTTCAAGACCTAATTTGGTTTTGCTAGTCATCAGAGAGCTCACGAAAGGAATGCAAAGTAGTCTGGGTCTCTGTCAGATTCAGATTTATTTAAAAAAAAAACAACAAAAAAAAGGCAAAAAAAAAAAGGCGGTGTAAAAAGGGCTATAATTATATAATCCCTAAGGAACATAAACTTCCAACTGTATACTGATACTGGTATCTTGAGTTCTTCGTGTTATGGATATGTTTTTTTTTTTTTTGTGCGTTTCTCCACTGTCTGTCAACCAATCAATTAGATACGAAACTGCTTATATTATGTAAATGTATATTGCAGACTACTATACAATAATATTATGTATATCTACAGCTGTGAGTCTGTGAAACGATAATATGTGTAAAGATGACTCGTCACTCCTCGCGTATAGCTACGAATTCCTGTATCCCGTTGCACCGGTATATTTCTGTATAAAATGTTCTTACGGCATCCAACATATATTTTTGATTCAATATTAAATAAAATGTTTTCTCTTACAATTTTGAAGGTTGTCTTTTACAAGATCATTAAGTAGAACCGCGAGAATCTGAGAATGGTTCTACTTGCGGTCTTACTCATTGTTTCATCAATAATCTAGGACTCAAGCGGCACATATCATATTTTTCTTTTAATTTGCCGTCGGAATAAACACGGGCTTAAATAATCCCTAGATCACTAACTACTATACTCATTGAAACTCCACTTTCCATTTTAAGCATGCAAATATTTTTAAAAGAAGGAAAGAATAAAGTTTATTTGGACACAGTTCGTGAAACACATAATATCAAAAGAAAAAATTGTTCAGAGTCCTCGCCTGATCAACATACGTATCGCCAATCATTCCGCCTCTGTTTTAAATGTCATCTGGCCTCTATTAAAGTATGTCAGCAGTAATAACAACGTCTTACAATAGAAACGGTAGTAAAGTTTTGTTCACGGTTGTAATATTGCCATCAGCGATCATCGCGGTCAATCACAGAGAGATCCGTGGAGCTATTACAGTGACAAATTGATGAATTGGAGCATTAGACTCGATTATGTGAAGACAACCATTGCTTTAGATGGGTTAATTAAATACAATAACAGCCCAACCAAAAAACAGAGTTTGGCACAGTATACATTGAGAGCTAACGAACTCCGCAGCAGAATTTTGGGCCTATCAGATTATTCCTACGCTTCAAATGCCTGGCTAAATACAGGAGCGCAGTTTTCCTTTGGCTTTTATAATAAGTATCACTAGCTTAGAAATTGTTAATCCAATGAACTAGTTGGTCCTATATGTGATAAAGATTACAGCTAACTAGCAAAGCCAAGTGACAAGAATTTATCTCTAGAAAGTGAAGAAAACCTTGATATAGAATGGCGTTGAGAGCGGATGTTTTTCTGTGACATAACCTACCTACGAAAACCACTGCATATCTAAGTACCCCGTGTTTTGACTAGCCGGCGCCATTTCTTTCTCAAGCCAGGTTTCTTCAATTGTGAAGCGCGGTGCTGTGTTGATGTCACCCGTGTTATGACGGGCGACAAATGACATCATAATGGATTGAGGTAAGGACTCAGTCGTGGTGTCAGTGAGTTTTCTAGTAGCGGAAAGGCACTCATCATTTGGCAACTGTTTAAAAGTATCTTCAGTCTGCTTCAATTTGTCACATTTTACGAATTATTCAGCACCGCAACCCTGAACTTGCAAAACGTGCTTCATCATCATCATCCATAGCCTGACCTTACCCATTGCTGGGTTACACATTGCTGGGTATTGACTTCTCTTTGTTTATGCCAATATCCACGCTCCCGTGCCAGAAATTTAGAACCATGTAGATTCTACCCGTAACGTGCTTACTTTTGCCAAAGGCTTTAGCTAGATCTGGATTGCTATTTCCTACATTTCCTATTAAAAGCCGTCTTAACGGAAACTAATATTGGCAAAATATTTCTTATCCCATTAAATAACACGTGTTGAAAAATAAATGAGAATATAAAGGCATTTAAATTTTTCTTGACTATTTATTTTCAGTTTTGTAACGTTTCTACTATCTTTTACCGATGCTTTTTCTTGATTTCGAGGTTCTAAAACACATCTACAGGAATTGTTTTTGTGGGATTTTTTGACGTTTATTCATGTTTTAACATTGGGACCTACTCGTACATTGGAAACTTTATTATAATTTTCCTTGCCAGCACTATCAACGAGTATATTTTCAGTTACATCACTCTCAACTGCACCTACATGTATTTTGATCTCAGTCCCGCCTTTTTAATGTAAATCAAACGCTGCCTGTCCGACCCACGCTCATGCGCTTTATAAGCACACACTATCTGATATAGAAATCAGGACAGAACCTTGACATAGTGAGCATAGACAAAAGATCGATTTATCAACAATGGCCTGAAATCATTCAATGTGTTTTATCTAAACAATTGACATTTTCATTGACTGTTGATGCTAATATAGTAGTCCGCGATGTGATCGTATATTTTTGCACTATATCGTTTTTAGGACAAGCCTTTGACAGATTTCATTACTTCCTTATTGTAAAATTTTCCAGAATCATTTTAGCGTCTTACTTATTTGAATCCCAGTCAGGTATATGGCTAGTTACCTCCACCACTGTCAAGTTGGTACCGTAGCGTTAAAATTGACTTAACATATGACTCTAACATTAAAAGATCACTGTACCATTAAATGCAGAGTTGTATAAATTGGGTAATAAATAAAGATGAATCATAAAATCTGAATCGCGTAATAAAAATCTGTCTGCAGTAAATCGTGTCTAATGGTCCAAGTTTGCAGACTGTAGTTCAACGAATTTGATATAACTTCTTTAGTAAGTGAAATTTTTCTCTGACGTTCTATGCCGCTTGAGAAATTATGAAACGAGCTTTTAGTTCAGATAATCTAATTGAATAGTTGAAATTAATGGATAAATAAATAGAGTCTGGAATCTCGTGACAGCTGCCATCTTGAAGAATTTTCCAATATTGAAATCTGAAATTAAATTATACATTTCAAATACAGTATTCACAATCAGGAGAAAACTCAGTTTGAATTCGAGTGGGAAGATTCAATTCTAAATCCAATAACTTGGCAGATTTACAGCATTTGAAAGAGTCTGCGACTCTGTGTAATAGTTTCGCGCCAGTACTACTTTTATGCTTAGATTCTATCAGCTGATGATAAGCAGATACTTTAAAATATAGTATTTTCTTTAGTACCTATATAAATGAATGGCATGTAATAATATGATTTGACTTTATAATCTGCTCGGCATGATCTCCGGTTTTCTTTTTTTTGTCAAGTGTTAAACTGCTTTCGTTGATGTTCTTCTTGTTTCATCAACTATTTATTCGCTTATTTCTCTTCCTTTATAATGTTCACTTACATTACATTTAGCAACCATCACGTTATAAATGGTATTATTGCAAAGATTAACTCCAAGAAGCAGTCCAATTCCGTAACTCATAATAAAAGTAACAGCACCTTTCACATTGATTAATTCCCAAGGATGGTCCCTTGGGAATTAATCAATTTGAAAGGTGTCTACCTGATTACATTCCTTAGCCTTCTTCTATAGTGCCTACTATGTCCAGGGGTTCTCAAGGGTATTTCTTTTTTCCTTTTCCCCTTCCCTTTCACCATTTCGTGATTACGCGACAGCTAACCATCGGACCACCATCATCGAGCTCCGCCATTTTATCGTTCACTATTATGTAAATTGATAAATTGATTGCTCCTAACTTCCTCAGAGATTTGTTGCGATCATAATTTATAACTATTTAAAGTTACGTGAACGTTTGTCTGAGTTGTAATTTATTTGCGGGAAAGTGTAGCGTTTAGCGTATTTCTAACTTTGCTATTGGTAATTGATTCTGTCTGATTATTGAGCATGTTGCGGTTGTAATTTTTGTAATAGGCCTATCGTATGTCAATGTAAATTAAATGCGTTAATGAAATATTTAACGCTTCTTGATTCTTGCTTTGTGATTTAATTAAACTGATAGAACGATAACAAAATTATTGAAATCAACAACAAAACAAGCTAAATGATGGAAAACAAATTAATGGCTAGCTATCTTCATAGTTTTCTGCCTACGGCTGTGTTCAGCTAAATGCAATGCTTGGTGCTCCATACATATCCTCACGTATGCATGTCTTTAGTTGATATTACTATGCAGCATGTAACAAATACCTTGTCCGAAAGTGGACATAGGTAGGTACTGCAATAACATTAGATATCTACCAACGAGTAAGAAAAACTTTTGTAATTAAAAAAGTTATTGTTATCTAAATTTCACGGTCTTAGTACCAAAATTGCAAGTTTTTAAGAGAGGTCATCACTTCATCAGTAATACTGAGATTTTTGATTTGTAGAAACCCGCTACACGATGGCTGCCCGAGCCCAATGTATAACCAGCATCCTCATTAAGTAACACACTATCAATCTCAATCTGAATAAATTTTGAAGGATATTTCTAATCCATTGCTTCATATGTTCGAAAAATTTGTCTGCTCAATCACGTAAATAAAGCAATGAATGTTGTTGGACTGTCTAAATGAAAGCCACCTCGCAGGTAAAATAGCCCTTAAAAAATTGCGAGGTGTTTTATTTTTTTATTTTTCCTGACAATGTCCTAATAAATAGACTCTTAGCACGATACACCCCCTCATGGACAGGATTTTTTTACATGACGAAAAACCACTACTCCACATATCTACTATACACCGAGGCCATTCATGTTTTAAACAACGCAGTATCCCTTTCAAGGGCGAATACCCTAATAAGTTTATACTCATAAGTTGGCTAAAGTATGCGGATGTTATGAACTGTTGATCGTTTAATTGTTTCCTAAATAATATGAATTATGTTCAAGAGAATATCTAAAACTAGGCTGTTATCTGTCTGTCTACGTTTTGTTTAGGTGGATCTAGAAAACTGCTGAGTCGATATCGTTGAAATTTTTGCTCCCAATTTTTTTTGCATTCAGAGGGAAAATGAGATTCTATAGATTATGGAAAAGTAAAAAAATATATGGAACTGACGCGTGACGGTGGCTTATCTACCGAAAAACTAATATCAATCCTGTTGAGGGTCGTAGGAATATGAAATGCTTTGAAAGCGATTGTCACCTTGTCTACGCCCTCAGATGCCTAAGCTAAGGTGAAATTTTGGTATATAATTATGTGTCTTAGTATTATGTTCCAATCTTCCTTCGACTTACTAGTTGTAGGTTGTGGATTAGAACCGAGGCAGACGCTTTACTTTGTGTAAACAATTTCATCACCACTGCTCTCAAAACGGTGAAGGAAAACATCCTGAGGAAACCGGCATGTCCTAGAACCAAAAACTCGAAGACATTTGACATCTACCAACCCGCACTGGGCCCGCGTGGTAGATTACAGCCCACTCCCTCTCGAAGAATGGAGGCCTGAGCCCCAGTAGTGGGCTTATTATGCATATGAAAAGTTTGATAGCCTTGATGTCCAAAAGGGAACTAATAGATAAACTTACTATGAGATACTGTATATCCTTTTCAAAGCAATTAGTCTTTGTAGAAGTTAATATTGTGATAAACAATAGTGTCAGGACACAGTTGTTAAAATGATTGATGTCAAACGTGACAGTTAAAAGGCCACACATATTATAGTACTATCGTTTATTGTGAAAACATTTTACGACCTTTTCTTTTACTTAATAGCTTGCGATTTCCAACTTTTGTAAAGAATTGGCACCATTTTCTACTCGCGGGTATCATCAAGCAAAAGCTACTATTGATGAAAATTTTAATAAGAGTGTTATTGGTACGACCTTCTGTAACTTTCTGAAGTGTACTGATAAAAATCTTCACGAAACGAAAAAGCGACCCTTCCATGCGACTTTCTCTCTTTCGAGAGATAGAGAGATAGTTTTCATGGTTTTCGAAGGCACGAAAGTCGATAGTGAAGTCGAAATGAAAATCCAAGATGGCGATAACTTTATGAGAGCTTTTAAAAAACTTAGAAACTTTTAAACTAGATAGCTGTGTATTTAAAACGCGTATTGAATTCACAGTTTAACTCTCTGTGTCTCTTTTTCTTATAGACGAGTGTGTATGCGTGCGTGTATCGCGTAAGGAACTTCGTTCTAGGTGGGAGTCCCCCGACCGCACAAGTTTTTTTTTTATTTGAACTCTTATTTCGGAAAACGGTACTTGGTCTTTGTAGAACCAAAGCAACGAAGTCACATTTAATTTTGCCCAGCTGTTGGCTTTTGGAAAGGTACATCATCATACGGAAAGTATCATCATGTAAATATTCAGAAAGCTCAAAACTAATCTAGCCACAAGTCACGGTGCAAGAATGCTTAAACCTCTCCCGAACTATTTTCTAAATCCACTTTCAGAACTTCTTATTGATAACCTCCTTTTTTTGAAGTCGGTAAAAAACTTAATAGGTTCTTACCTCCTTGGAGATATAACTTTGACTTCGGAATATAACCCACTTCATCTTCGATTGAAAGCTCTTGAACTTTGCGTCTCGAACTTTCCTGATCAATATAGTTCGACCTTTCATTGTTACTTTACTTTTATTTTTGATACAATTCGGAAGTAACATGCATCCGGATCAGAAAGGAGCGAGTCCTTAAATATGTCAAAGGATTTTTGCTAATTACTACCTGAATATTTACTTAACCAAAAGGTTACAGCCGGTCGATTCTGTAAAAATCTCACCGTGAAAACTTAGGTGAAGTGAGTTTGTTTTTGCTAGGAATTGACACTATTGACAGCTCACTCCACGCTCACTTCACCTAATTTTTCACGGTGAGATTTTTACAGAATAGCACCGCAGCTGTGTTCATTTTGCATACCCCATTTTGGCTAAGAGTTTTTATAATTATACTAGCAGCGCCCCGCAGTTTCACCTGCGTAAGTTTCGATCCCGTGGGAATATCGGGATAAAAACTATCCTATGTCCTTCCCCAGAATGCAATCTATCTCTCTGCCAAATTTTATCGAAATCCGTTCAGTGGTTTAAGCGTGAAAAGGTAACATACAGACAGCTTTCGGATTTTATAATATTAGTATGGATCAGACCCGTCATACCGTATACTGTCCCGGCACTTTACAAAAGCCTCCCTCCACTTTTTCCACTTCTTACGACTATTTGCTTTTGTAGTTAAGCTAAGGGTTATCATCATCTGCCTAGCCTTTTCCCAACTATATGGGGATCGGCTTCCAGTCTAACCGGATGCAGCTGAATACCAGTATTATAAGGAGCGACTGCCTATCTGACCTTCACAACCCAGTGAATGGGTAATATGATACCTAAAGCTGAGGGTAAATCCGTTAACATAATGAGTCGTGCCTTTTTAATAAGTTATGCAAGCTGCGAAAGAACTCTCTGAAACCGGTCTTTAGCGGATCTAAACCGTGGACAAATTTAAACTGTCTGTCAAAGTCAAAGCATTTATTTCAAACCAGCTGCGCCCCGCTGTTTCACCCGCGTAAGTGTCGATCCCGTGGGAATATCGGGATTAAACAATCCAGGGTGTCAGCTACCTCCGTACAAAATTTTATCAAAATTGGCCCAGCCATTTGAGCGTGAAGAAGTAACAAACATGTAAACACACACACACACCCCCTCACATACCCACAAACTTTCGCCTTTATAATATTAGTGTGATGTGATATGCACATAAAAGGCACTTTTGAACGTCAATAATTACAATAAAATAGAATTGATTCTAGTCGCCACTCCTAAAAAGCGATTTCAGGCGATCATGCTAAGTACGCTTGCCAATGGGTATTGAAAAGCTGGATTATACCAAATTAAGCTTTTCTTTTCATCAAGAAAATACACCCATCAGGCAAATCACACGTATTGACATACATAGTATTACCTTGTTACTTGCAATGCCATATTCACATATATTCTGTACCTGCGATCAAGACTTCACCTTGACACTGTCACATCAAGGTACTTACCGTGCAGTACGTTTAACTGGATAAAACATTCACCAGGTTCCGATTATCATAATTAATTTAAAGTATGAAAAATACTATTATTATTATCTTCACACCCAATCGTAGAAAACCGTGGTGGAGCAGTGGTAAAGGACCCGAATAACGAGTTGTAAGTCGTGAGTTTGAACCCAGCTAGGCGCTTTCATCATCATCATTGCCTCCCCCAAGCACCTCCACTTCGACCAGTTCTGTGCTTCTCGCATCCAACGGGTTCCTGTGGCCTTCGGCCAGGCGCTTTACTTTGTGTAAATAATTTCATCACCACTGCTCTCAAAATGGTGAAGGGAAACATCGTGAGGAAACCGACACTGAGTGGAAATATTATGAAAAAGCCAGATGATATACGACCCTCCCAAAAAGACAGTTATCAAATAACAATACTAATTTAACAAATTGAATTACCAATTATTATCTTATGAATTCTCCTTCACAGCCAAATAAATTTAAATTATTGCCTAAATTGGATCCCTTAATGACTTTTGTTATGGTCTAAAGAGCACGAGTTTCGGTGCTGGAAAATATTCATTCATGTCGTTAATTTTAGGACCGAATTTTCAGAAAGTTTAGGACTGAATAACTTTAGATTTTAAATAATATACGACGTCGGCCTGCTCTTAAAACTAGAAAGGAAGAATCCATAATATTCCCAAAATAGATACAAGATACATTTTTAACCAGTGCGCAAACTAACCAGCATATAATTCTCGACCTCCTAGCACAGAAAGTTTTCGTCGGTTATAAAAAAAATATTAGTGGTTCGTGTTCCATATATTTTGACCACGTAGGTAGGTATTGCAGTTTTCTACGAAGCAGCAGAATTTTTTTTATAACCTACGAAAAATTTCTACGCTAGAATCATTTGCTGAATTCATGGTTTACAGTTTGCACACTGGTTAAAAATGTATCCTGTATACGCTGTTGACCAAATAATGTACTAATATCTACTTCCTAACAGCTTATTTATTAAATCTGTTTCAAATATCTCAACCCATAATTTGACGTTTCTAATTTGATCAACGTGTTATAGGAGCCATAGTCCGGCCGTCGAGAGGGAATGCGTTCCTGACACCCTGTCAATGCGACAATTCTAGTAGCTTAATAAAGATCAAATTCGCATAACAGTTGTTCGTTTGTATGAAACTGAAAGCTGTCAAGAACGTATTCTTTCAAATGTTGAAATTTCTCTGATTTCCCAATCAAAGCCTTGATGAAGCATCCAGAATCCGTCAGAAAAACCTCCAGTTAAAATTCTGCTAGGAACAGTAACAAAAGAGATAAGTATGCAGGATCGTCGGATATAGCTGAAGTTTAGTAAGAAACCGATGGATGTTCTCGAATACAATTTTATTTTATTAATAGAAAACAAACAGCTCATTTATCAAATTAAATTTCAGTCGACAACATCCATCGATTTCTTACTAAACTTCAACTATATCCAACGATCCTGCATACGTATCTCTTTTGTTGACTGTACCAACATAAAATCTTCTTCTTTCGAAAGACAAATTAATCATCACTCTTATTAACAGTAATCTATATTTAGTTCACACATATCCTGCCAAACTTCACCCCCCTTTTATAGTAATCGGATCCATTGTTTGCTATATTGGAGCAGGGTAGTCGCACAGTATCCGTTTGACGTTTGATGACGTCAAGCACACCTGCCAATCTAATTCAAGATGGCGCCCACACGATTTCTTCATGTTGATCTTGAAATAGGGAAAGATAGTGAACTTTGAATCGAAATACAGTCTTTACTCATTTTTCATGAAAATTTGTGGCTAGATAATAATCTAATTCTAAAATCATTAATATTTTGAGCGTTTCCGCTTTGCAGGTATATGTAGAATGAACAAGTTACCGAATGAAAATTGATCTCATCTTCTTTCAGTAACTCGTTCATTCAGGGCGATCCTGGACAGATTGCATTCACATCCTGTAAAACATTGATATATACGAGTACTAAAACAGTTTAGGAATACTAAGGGTGCTGAAATGGGAACTGATCATCATCAGCCTAGCCTTTTCCCAACTATGTTGAGGTCGGCTTCCAGTTTAACCGGTTGCAGCTGCATACCTGTATTTTACAGGATCGACTGCCTATCTGACCTCAACAACCCAGTGACTGGGTAATATACGATGTCCCTTGGTAAGACTGAATGTCAAACTTTCGGGCTTTTGACGATCCGTAACTACTGTCAAAGATCCACGAATGACAGCCAGAACCAACGTCTTAACGTGCCTTCCGAGACACGGAAGGTTCAATAGGGCTATGTAGTCACCCATCCACAGACGAACCGCGGCAAGCGTAGCTTAACCTAATTGATCGAACCGTGCGGCTGTTATTACTTAGCCATAAGCCCCTCTGAATTTGGAACTGATAACTGTGCATTAACAAAACCCATGAGAAACGATAGATTAGTCACTTCATTCTCAGGTTATTTCTCTCACTATTTGTGAACGAACTTCAACATGAAGTCATCCAATATTCATCTCATCCCATATAAATAAGTATATGTATTCTTTGGTTATCATGTTCCTAATATTCTACGGCGAACTTTACATTGTAAACTCCGGACATTACAATCAAATAATTTCCTGACCACCAACAATACCGTTGCATTCAGTAAACGATTCAATGAACTAACGTTGAAACTACAAAATAAACATCTCTATTTTTAGATATTTCATGAACTTGATGAACTCAACATTGTATTCAACAATCCGTTGCATTTGTAGAAACGTAGTATATGCTAGCTTTTGGAATCATTTTACCGAATAACAGTCATGGAATCCTTCTTGCTTATACCTAATACTATGTAGCTGTAATCAGAATGCTAATAATAACCTAAACTCTTTTATAATTAACTTAAACAGAAAGCGATATTATCGTGGTTGATACAATATCTGGTATTCTTGCTTATACTACATGCATAAAATTGTGAAGAATGATCAATGAGGCGTATACGCCTCATTGATCATTCTTTAGACCCACTCACTAGTAAATATTTATTTATTTAAAACTTCAAGCACATGAATAATGAATGTACAGAGGCGGACATAATGTCGTAGGCATTTTCTACCAGTCAACTTTTGGGTGATGCAAACACAAACAGTGGTAGGTGCAATCATGAAAATTGAGGAATAAATATTTTAAATATAAAGATACGCATAAACCTGTTAAAACTATAATTATAATATGTACCTAATTACATATAAATATAAGCACAAATAAATTTACATAAAAACATGAATATACGAATACTAAAAAGAAATAATACAAACAATGAGAAAATATTACCGTTGTGATGATACTGTCAGATTCTTGCGAATGTGTATCTGCTATTTTGACATATACGTGCTTGTGAAAGCACGTTCTTCAGCACGTGTGTTGACTTCGAGCATGTACACATGTGTTGTTTACGTGAAGACATCTTTGTTAGTTTTGGCACTATTGACTATCTTTTAATGACTGTGAAGCAAAGATCAAGACTGTTAGTGGCTGTAGACTTGAACATGTTTAACAATATTAGGTAGTTATAAATACTGTTACTCTTACCCTGTATCATCCCACTGCTGGGAAAAGATCTCTCCCCATGATTTCCAGCTCTTTCGATCCAGGGCTAAAGTGGACCACTGGTCGTCTGTTTTGTCCTGCTCGTCCCGCCATCTTCTACGGGGTCTGTCGCGATGCCTTCTAGCTGTGTCAGGGCTCCACGTGGTGGTTATTTTGGCCCACAGCTTATTGGGCCTACGGCAGGCGTGGTTAGCCCAGTCCCCTTTAGCTTAGCGGCTTTTTGGGCAACGTCATTAATCTGTGTTTTGGTTTAGTTATAAATAATGGTCACAAAAAACAACTATTTAATTTTACTCATTTTCTCCCAAACATTTAAACATATAGTAAAGAACTCTAAAATCATTGCTACGATATGTGGGAACAAGTCTGATGCCAAATAATAGTTTTAGAATTTTTATCTAATAATAATAATAATAAATCTGTTAAATAAATAATAATAATCTGTTAATAATATATCTGTTTGTGTTATGTTCCGCATTGGCGCAAAAATGGCTTAACGGATTTGAATGAAATTGGGTACACATATCTGGATTAACACATATGAGACTTAATCCCGGTAGTACATTCCGACATCCACGCGGCCGAAGCCGCGGGCAAAAGCTAGCACATGATAAAACAAAGCGTAAAACTTCAGAACTCACTGCTTTAATCAAGAAACTGACAGACTATGTTTAAAATAATAAAGAAAAATAAAACAATACAGAACGAGACAAAATACTTTTAGTTAGCGCTCATCCAATAACATCCGCCGCGAACATTACACAACAAATTGCAGACAAAAATAAATAGGAAACAGTACTCGCTGTAACTCCGGAAACAGACAATAATTCACTACGTCAATTATAAAGGAAAAGCCCTCAGCGGGCGAGATATATATCCAATTACGGCACAAACACGTTGTATCGTGTAAACAGTACAGGTATATGTATGTATATACTTCCTAACACCTACGTAACTCTGTCAGTAGCACCTTGTAGGGTTGTTTTATTGCTCACTTTACGTACATGCAGAATGGCACGTGCTACGATTTGTATATGTTCATTTTGGTTAACTGCTTAGGTTTCCATATACACTTACTTGGTTACTAGAATGAAACCAAAATGTCCAATGTCTATTGCTCTTTTTTAGGGTTCCGTACCCAATGGGTAAAAACGGGACCCTATTACTAAGACTTCGCTGTCTGTCCGTCTGTCTGTCTGTCACCAGGCTATATCTCAAGAACCGCGACAGCTAGACATTTGAAATTTTCACAAATTATGTATTTCTGTTGCCGCTATAACAACAAATACTTAAAACAAAATAAAAAAAAAGTAATTTAAAAAAATTAAACCGACTTCAAAAAGAAATTAACTCAAAATTATGAAATAACTTTAATTTCGGAAGTCGGTGTCTTGGGATCTGTATTTTAGTTTTATGCCACCGACTTCCGAAATTAAAGTTATTTCATAATTTTGAGTTAATTTCTTTTTGAAGTCGGTTTAATTTTTTTAAATTACTTTTTATTTCGTAATTTTTAGTTTTTGCACTAGTATTTGACCAAGGTTTTGAGATGTTTCCCTTTGACACTACACCCGTAGCTCTTATCAATAAGCCAGGCCGTCACACTTACACGTATTAGTCCATATCTTGAAAATTACTGAATCGATCTTGATGAAACTTGCACTGTTCCCTAAGTTGAAGAAAATGTAAGCCAATAAAAAAAAAATGGTCACGATCCGATTAATAGGTCCGGAGATATGCGTGGACAAACATACATACATACATACATACATACATACATACATACATACGTCTATGAAATTTTGTATATTTGTTTGGAAGCCCTAATAGATCATCATATGTGAATATAATGCAAATCCAATAATATTACATACATACGTATCGAATTGATAACCTCCTTTTTTTGAAGTCGGTAATAAATATTTAAGGGGGGCTCTCATACAACAAACGCGATTTTTTTGCCCTTTTTTGCTCGATATCAATAATGGCTACAGGTAGGCACTTGAAATATTCACAAAATACTCAGTTGTATTTTTACTTTAATAATAAAAATAAAATAAATATTTAAGGGGGGCTCCCATACAACAAACGTGTTTTTTTCGGCGTTTTTGACTTGTGGTACGGAACCCTTCGTGTGCGAGTACTGCGAGTCCGACTCGCACTTGGCCAGTTTTTTTTTTTCATTTTCTTTTAAGGACAGCGCAGCGTCTTGTAGCTAGCGCAGTTTGGAGAGGTCTATGTCCAGCAGTGGACTGCGAACGACTGAGTTGATTCATCAAGGTGGTAACCTGTCCTAATGAATGACTTTTCCTACGAAATCGATATGTGATTCGTAAAAAAAATAGGTTTTTAGTACCTTTAGTACCTACTTGGCCAAAATGTATGAAACAACTGATTTTTTTTCGTGATTTCAGAGTTGGTCCCATAATGAAGTAAAAATCACCTGTATACATATATTCGTAGATAATACATATTTTATCCCTAAACATGATCTTCGCAATGACCGCTACTGCAAACAGTCGTGAGTGAATATTACTGAGATATTACACAAAATATAATATTAAATAATATATATATTTATATATTATGTTAGAAAAACAAGTCCATGGTTACAGCTAAGTATGTAGTTCAAGGATAATATCCAGTCAGTCAGTCTGTACTATAATACCGTCGCCACATTTGCCCTTTGAAATCTTGGGGGTTTAACCCAAGTTAATTTTTTTTTTCTGTTGCAACGATAAAATAAACAGAAACAGTTTCGCAAGACAACGATAAAATATTTAATCATTCAATAAACTAAGAAATCAATTAGAAACAGTGCTTTCAATATTATCGCATGCCGATTTTATAGTCATTATAAGGAAACTTAGATAATTTGTAATGAGCCGTGAAGAGTTTTATGGGCTAATTTAATAAAAGCTTATTTAATTATTGTGAGATCTTTGGTAACGCTATTTTTATTACCGATAATTCAACTAAAATAAGAGTGGACGCTTATTTTATTAGATAAAACAAAACGACGATGTGACAGAACTAAGGCGGCTATCACACCGGACACTGAAGGAAAGAAAGAACAAAGAAAGAAAGAAAAAATAAAAGAAAGGAAGGAAAGGAGAAATTAGATAAAAATAGGTAAAATTAGATAACATTACATAAAATTATCATCTGATGGTTTAGAGATCTAGAGATACTACATTGACAACTCACCTCAAGCTCGCTTCACTTAAGTATACACGGTGAGATTTTAACGGAATAATTCGGTATTAAAAGTAACGTTACAAAAGATCTCAAGAATTAAATAACCATTTATTAATTGTCCATTATTCTCTTAAAAAATTAAAAGAGAGGAACCAGCACCGTAATTGCGTACCACACTATCAATCTCAATTCGAATAATTTTAAAGGATATGCTAATCCATTGCTGCATATGTTCGATAAATTTGTCTACTCAACAACGTAAATAACGCAATGAATGCTTTTGAACTGTCAACATGAAAGCCATTGCTACTGATAGTGTGCTGTGTGTGTGATTACATCGTAGAAGCCAAAGCTAGGCCTTTAGCAGAATGAGAAATGCAGTTCGAAGAAATAATGTATTTAACGACACAAATGATCTCTCTAAACTTCACTTAAGTATCGAATCAGCAATAGCCTTGCGGCCACTTTCTCCCACCATTGCTAAACGTTAAACAATGTCCCGTGGGCGATGCACTCGGTCCCGACGTAAACCACGCAGCAATCACATCTGCATAAACAGTAAAGGCTCCCGCAAACAGGCGCGACGCGACGGCGCAACGCGAGTCTGGTACAGATGCTTTGTCAGCTTCGGGTAGCTTGATGTGCTGCCACACCAATTTCCATGAAGTTTTCATAGAAATTGTTCTACTAAAGTCGCGCCACGCCTGTCGCGTCGCACCTGTCTGCGGGAGCCTTAATGCGATCTATCATTTACATAAATTGACAGTTGAAAGTACATGAACAAATTACCTGTAAAGCTATCGGTATTTTAATGCCTCTTGGTAAATCGATCTCATTTGAGAGTTCTTCATTGGCAATGTTATGCTCTGGAAATGTAGATTTGTAAAAGGCATTATTTATTGTTGTGACATTTAAGCGACGAGACATTTTGCTTGGTCAGCGGGATTGTCCGAAAGGGTTATCGCTGGCCCGGAACATAAAGGGCTAAGGAAGGAACACGGGTGGGTTGTAGTCAGTAAGAGTCTGACACTCCCTTCCGCTCCACCCAGAGCGGGAAAATCAGCTCATTTGATGATTTCCCATCCACAAAAAAAAAACTGTCAGATTGCTGTTGAGATTACAATAGTTATAAAGGTTTTTCTATTGCAGACAAAATAGTCCTTCTAACCTGTTTTGTGTGGGTGTAATAAAACATCAAAATCATTTATTCAAACTAGACTGAGAATCAGCACATTTCAAACGTCAAAATTACAAAAGACAGTCCCCCAAAACGGCCCGCCCTTCATCACTTCCTAGTGCTTTCGCTAGGGAGAAGACGTGGCGCAACAAACTCCCCAGCAATACTTACACACGTCTCTAGATCGTGCTTCTCCCTTTTTTGAGTGAGTGCAATGAGTGTTTTTCTTCCCATGCCTGTCTGCCGTCATCTCATTTCTTCCCTAGCTATATTATCTTTCACATTTTCCATTCATCTTTTCTTCAATCCGGCTCTTTTCTTAACCCAGACAAATGTTTAACGCCTTTTAAGAGCTAAATCTTATTATAGTCCCACTCCTGGGCCAGGCCTCCCTCTACTTCTTCCATCTTCATCTCAGTGAGCCCGCGCCTCCTCCTTCTAGTTTTGACGGAACCTACCCAGCTTGTCCCGCCATCTCCTACATGGTCTGCCGCGACCCCGCCTCACTGTCTCAAGGCACCAGTTCTGTGCTATTTGTTCCTACAGTTTGTCCGGCATGCGCAGACATGTCCTGCTCAGTCCCATTTGGGTTGCTAGTTGTTGTTGTGTTGTAGTTGTTTGTAGTTGTTGTTTTGTGGTTGTTGTTGGTGCCATTTGAGTCACGTCAGTTATCTACTTTTTTTTTCAAAACAAATGATAAGATTGCATTGCGATAAATGCAGTTTACCAAATAGTTACTATACAGCAGCAACATATGGGCCACTTTCTCCCGCTATTGCAGTAATTGCCAAACAATGTCCCGTGGGCCGTGGGCGATGTTTACTGAGCGATCCCATTTGCATAAACTGCACTCGATTGGTACACAATACTTTATCGGTGCCGAACTGCCAACAACATTGCCATTTTTTTAGTCAGATTCAGAAACGATTGCACACACACTAAACTCGGTTTTGCTTAGCCCGGTGGCTAGCCGGGTTAGCTCGGTGACTTCGAACGTTGCAAGTCGGACATCTATGGTTTAAAATGAGCCCGGCGCGGCGGCGGCGGGTTGGGATACACCCTGAAGAACAACGCGGATCTTAAATAGTTACATCAGAAGGCCAATTTCCCATTAAAAACGTTCAAAATATAGTCGCAATGTCATCTCAGCTACAATCAATGTCAAAAACTTGTCAAAAATTTAGGAATATTAGAGGTTAATTTGACGGATTGAGACTGAGATCAGACTGTAGTAAACGTTTTTAAAATTACGAGAATTGCCCTTCTGTACGTTTTCCTTTTACGAAAGAAACTCCTTACACAAAGGTACGCAAACCACAGGCATCGCTTTTTTTTTTATCTTCCTATTACTCAAAAAGCTTTCACAAACATCTTACGAAACTCTGGCCGGAAAATTGAGGGAAAAGCCTATTGTTGGCAAAAAAACCTCACAACATACTTTCATAAATACACGACCTTCTCAAAAAGTTCTTTAAACATTATCCAACAGCCAAAAATACTTATAATTCGTAACCAAAACCTCCCCTATTGCGTTTCACCGAAGCCTGAAAAACGTTACTTAAAATAGCTCACTATGTATAACGTTACAAAATGGAAAGTGACTTTCCACTTTGTAACGTTATCCTTATAGCGCGCTATTTTTATTCTCTTTCTATAATTAACTACTGACGTCACAGGGGCAGCTCTTTATAATCATGGCAGTGGTTTATGGTGGTTAGTCTGTTATTACGATCGTAAATAATGGCGAAAGCGCGGCTTTTACCCAACCCACGACAGGAACTAGTTTCCAAGAGATACTTTTTGTGTGGGACGTTTTCACAAGCTGTTTGATACCGATTAGTTGACAATGCAGGAAGGATTTTGAGACAGTACATTTGCTTTACTTTGATTAGCTTTACTTAGAATTGATTGAAAAAACTTTTTTACAAAAAAAGACAACCGACTTCCAAAAAAATACTACAAAGTGAAAAATAACTTTAATTTCAGAAGTCGGTGTCTTTGGTTCCGCGTTTTCGTTTTTTGCCACCGACTTCCGAAATTAGTTATTTTTCTAAAGAATTTTGTAAATCGGCTTAAAAATAACAGAGTTCTGAGGTAAAAAACATTAAAAAAAACGACCGAATTCAGAACCTCCTCCTTTTTTTGAAGTCTGTTAAAAATACGTCTCAATACTGGTTTTCATTTTGACTGTATCAGATTTGGTCAATTGTAAGTTTAGTGTTAGCAAATTCCTATTACGATGGAACATTAAATAAGAATGTATGCAGTGCTGGGCCAGTGGTATCGACCCCAACTTACGAGTTTATAGGTCGTGGGTTTGAACCCAGGCCACCAGGGGCCAGGGAGGCGCTTTACTTTGTCTATTTAATTTCGTCATCACTGCTCTCAAAACGGTGAAGGAAAAGATGGTGAGGCAACCAGCATGTCCTAGAACCAAAAAATTCGAAGTCGTGACATCCACCAACCCGCACTGAGCCCGCGTGGTGGATTATAGCCCACTCCCTCGCACAGAGAGGAGGCCTGTGTCCCAGCAGTGGGAACATTATAGGCTGATTATGTAATTAAGGTTAACAAAATCAAACAGTGTCGAATTTCCATTGACGTACTACACTGCAAGTTATATAAAAACAATTAAAACTTTGGCATTTCACCAAATTCTCACTTTTCAAAAATGGTGGCGTCTTGCACGTCACATTCCGGTTAGGGCGTATGGGGAATTGGGGACCTACAATTTTAAATAACATAGCTTTTCATTTAATGCTGTTGGACCTTAAAATGCTTAGTTTACATACTAATCATAAACATAACGTTAAATATCCACAGGATTAGCGAATATTTAACTTGACTAGAGTAGTTTACAGCTCGGTCGGGCAAGTCGGTGGCAAAAAACTAAAACTATATAAAATACATATCCCAAAGTCCAAACTTCCGAAATTAAAGTTATTTCATAATTTTGAGTTAATTTCTTTTTGAAGACGGTTAAATTTTTTGAAATTACTTTTTTTTAACCGACTTCATTGGTAGCATAAATCATTCCCATACCTTTTTTTTTTTTACCATCGTTTTCGCTGAATGTCACTTTGCCTACGCCATAGGTTCTCAACGTGGGCGTTTGAGAAATTCAGGAAGCAGTAGTACCTACCCCCAGAGGAATTTATATAGCCTATATTACTATAAAATATTAAACGTTGAAATAAAATCATCGTGGCAATAGCTGTTTCAGATTCGCGACAGATTATATTGTAAGTAAAAAAAGGGGCCCTAGAAAAAAAAATATTCTCAAAGTGGATGGTTGTCAAAATATACGGTTATAAACCTATGGGGTAGGGTCTCAGGATCTTAGTAAGAAAAACGTTACAGTTCAGAAAGTCATAAAGTAGCTATTTCCCATTCAGTTCATGAACTTAGCCTTAGACCTGAAACTCACGTGAGTGTAACATAAATAGAAGTTTGTAACGAAATATTTTTAAACCAGCGTTTGGTTAATAAATAGATCTCCTTGTGGCTGCAATGTCAAGTATTAATGTCGATGATCGTGTTACTTCGGCGGATTTTCAGGGTTGCATACAATGTTAATAGAAAAGTCATTTAAGTTTAGGCTATGGACTTAGTAAAAATACTAAGTATAGGAGAACTAAGAATTATAATCATTAGACTGAGTAATACAACTTGTTAAGTTAGTGTAATTGTAAAATGTCAAGATTTCATGAAATAGTCATTCAGTGGGATTACCTGGTCTTAGAGAGTTGTGTTGATGACTTTAATGATTATAATTCTGTACATACATATTTGTTACGGCCGCGAATCATACATATTTTAATCAACGTACAACTTAATACTGACCAGCAAATTGCAAAAACCATGAGAAAATTAAAATTTCGCGGGCTACCTTAGCGATTCCCCCTTAACAGCAGCAATGCAGCAGCTAAGCATTATCTTATCAAGATTTTTATTAGCGTAAATAGGTATCACTGTTTTAGGTGTGTATAAAATAATTGTAATAAAATGTACTGGAATATAAAAAGTAACATGGAAATGTATAATAAACGTAATAAAACCATTTGACGTAATTTATTTTGCGTCATACTAATAAAACCTAGTTCCTTCGTTAGCTAAATTTATTTTATGACCATTCTGGGAACTCGACCATTGCACGAGCAAAAAGACAGGAAAAATAAAATCAACGTCGTCGGTAAAATTTATAAAGTACTAGCAGCGCCCCGCGGTTTCACCCGCGTTAGTTTCGATCCCGTAGGAATTTCGTTCATAGAATAGTTTTATCCAAACTATTCTATGTCCTTCCCCAAGATGCAATCTATCGCTCTGCCAAATCTTATCGAAATCCGTTCAGTGGTTTAGGCGTGAAAAGGTAACATACAGACAGACAGACAAAGTTACTTTCGAATTTATAATATTAGTATGGACCACATGGACTACCAGCGCCCCGCGGTTTCACCCGCATAAATTTCGATCCCGTGGGGATATCGGGATAAAAAGTATCCTATGTGTTAATCCGGGGTTTCAGTCACCTCCATACCAAATTTTATCAAAATTGGTCTAGCCGTTTATGCGTGAAGACGTAACAAACATACAAACACACTCACAAACTTTCGCCTTTATAATATTAGTGTGCTATGCTAATCCATTCTTTCGGCTACGCTGTTGTCGGGTAAATTAAGAAACTGAGCACTTGGAACTTGTCTTGGATTAATTATATTTTTAATCACTTTGTTTTTTACGTTTTTTGTTGAAAGAAAATCTTTTATTTTTGTCCGAAAATAGTGGCAGACAGTTTAATGTTGTACGTGAGATAAGACAGATGTCACACGCCCTCAAAATATGCGCGAATGCAAAACAACAGTCCGGAATGTCATAAATCTTACTATGAACTATACTAAAAAAGCGAGTAGGTATTTTGTAAAAAAAAATATTCAAAGTGTCGTGATGAAAATGCTGTAAGTTCTTAATGTCACCTATTGTGTATAATATATATTTTCATAAATTATACTTATAGGTATATATTTTTCAACAGATTTTTTATAAATTAGAAGCACTGACAACAACATACTAGTAGTTACTACATTGCATAAGCATAGCATAATCAGCCTATAATGTTCCCACTGCTGGGACACAGGCCTCCTCTCTGTCAGACGGAGTGGTGGATGTCACTTGTCTTCGAATTTTTTAGTTCTAGGATATACCGGTCTCCTCACGATGTTTTTCTTCACCGTTTTGAGAGCAGTGGTGATGAAATACACAAAGTAAAGTGTCTGCTTGGGTTAGGACTCACGACCTACACTACAACTCTGTAGCGGTATCTACAACGCCACATGAGTACAACGCGTCATACTGACGTCACGCAGAATCTTGCATCTCGCAAGCAGAGTTACCGCGCAACTAGCATAGATACAACGGCCCGACATGAATCATCGGGCAGTTGCCCGCCAGACACAACACCCGTCTGGTCAGACGATCCTCCCTATGAGTGAACTTTACACCCTGTTCCTCATGCCTCTATAACTCGGTAAGTCTGGGACGATACCACTACGCCCATCACTGCTCCTAGGTACTACATACTTGATAAGAACTCTAAAAACTCTAAACCTTTGTTTAAAAAAATTGTCAGGGAGAAAGTCAGTTGGTTATTAATCAGTAAGCTTCGAAACCGACCTTCATTGTACAGACGCCAGCACATCAAGCTACCCGAAACTGTCAAATTTTCCCAATCAACTTTGAACCTTATGCTATAGCGATAAAGTTGAAAATCTATTAAAGAAATTTGACAAATTTTAGTAGCTTGATGTGCTGGCGTCTATACGTATTTTATTTCGTCACGAAAACCTACACACTTGGCTTGCTCTAGATAGCAATGTAGGTGTGGCGCACACAGCACTAATGACTCATTGCAGATCGCTTCATCTCTGACGTGTGAACAACGAGCTAAGATAAGCTATCTTCATCTGTGAGCAGTCTGTGCAAATTGACGTACGTTCAGGACTTAAAAATTGATGTTATTTTAAGTTTAACAAATATCAACTTTATTTTAATGGGGAATTAAGTTGATTTCAGAGCGACTACTAATGAAAAAGTTATAAAAATATTTAACTTTATCGTGTAGGAATTAAAGTTATTTTTCTATAAACTCATATTATGGGGAATACCTACTGAGTAGCAGTACGTCAATTGAAGCCATGCATCAAAACATTATGACAGTCAAGTTTACCTGCTGATTTATAAATCTGGTAAGGAAAATTTTGATGGATAGTTTGCGTCAAACTATCCATCAAAATTTTCCTTACCAGATTTAGAGATAGAGAGAAATATTTGGTCGAAGATTCTTGATAAAAGATGGCGTAAGTAGATTTACATCTGTAAGCAGTTTCTGAAGTGTAAAATCTGTTGTTACTATGTATGATGAAGTGGATAGCAACATATTCGTTGATAATTTAAATAAAAAAAAAAGAAAATACGTTCATTCGCTGCAAACATGACACAGACATATAATATAAACACAAAAAAAGAACAAGTTGGGGTATATAAGCATCACATCCACGCAAAACGGCCATCGCTCAGCATAAGCTGCGTTAGCATTATTGCTAACAGCCTATGCGACACAGAGCCACCAGCGCTGGTTTTAAGCGACAGTCGGCGTTGACGTGATGACGTCAACCGGTGCAGCATGCGATAAGATAAAAAAAAAATACAATTCAAAGAAGGACAAAAGAGGTCTGTCACTGACTTGACAACAGTTTTGATATTTCGTAAATACACTGACGTGTCATCAGAGCGGCAATTCTCGTAATTTTAAAAACGTTCAGTCTGATCGCAGTCCCAATCTGTCAAAAATACCTCTAAATTCCCTACATTTTGACAAGTTTTTGACTATTTGTTTCACACCGAGATGAGACTCCGACTGGGTTTTGAACGTTTTAAATTACGATAGATGGCCTACAGATCATAATATCTGGGACATGCTCAGGTTTCCGTGACAGACATCAAACTGATCAAGTTACAACATAATAAGACATAAATATTCAATCATTTACATCAAATTGATTTGGGTCGACATCTGACTGACTCGGTGATAAGTGTGACAACAGATCATATCCAAGTCTATGAAACATTTGCCGTTGAATAACTTGATATATCCAATGTTAAAATTTCATATTTTGCAAGGTATAGCAAGTACACAACGAGACAAAATCGCAGACAGCTGTCAATGTTGAAACCAGTTACAAAAACCTCAATGTTAATCAATATTGCAGCTCAAACATTGATTATGCAAATGTGTTCAGTAATCCTACATGTAGGTAGATGGTGATTCGTTGCACCATCTGTCAAATTAGATCACTGACGACTGGTAAATACATCAAGTGCTAAGCATTTACTGCAAGTGACAGCGATTGATAACTCTGCTTACCACGAGAGACTCGATATTAATCGTAATGGTGTTGAGTGGGTGCAACGGGATAGCCTGGGAACCAACCACATATTACATATAAGTAGGGAAGAAGCTAAGTTCCGCATACAGAGCAATTCACTATGTTCACTTAGAAAGAAGAAAGAATTTAAAAAAAAAGTTTCGTGGTTTTTTGGTGTCTTGATTAGCTAAGGAATTGTCCTTAGCCAATCAGTGCTAATAACGTATTCTCTATGACACAATGAACGAATCCGCGCGAAATAACTCGAAGTTGGTGTGGATTGAACTGTCAAAAGTCTCAAAATACTGCTTGAGAACCGTACATGGTAAAATTACGCGGGGAACAATAAACTACCATACAGAGTTGGGCCCTGATGTGAAACGATGCCACATGTAGCCTGTAGATAAAAATAGCTACTAGAAAGGGGCCCCTATGAGGACATCAAATTGTATCACTTTGAATTTATGGCCATCAATAGGCACGGATATTGGCAACCGTTTTCTGAGATTAATTCAGCAAAATGATAAAGGCTGTGAAGCCCTGCTGGTCATTCCAATAAGAGGATACAGAATCTACGGACAAATATGCACTAACTCAGGATTTGATACCTTTTTGGCTATAGTTGTGACTCTTGAAAATTTTTGGATTAAAATAAGCCATTAGGGTTACCTGGAACAGAAACTTTATCGATATATTTTGTACCACAAGCACAGATGCCACAAGTAAAATATCTCGTTACAGATCCACTACCACGAAACAATGTCGTTAAACAAAACTAACTGGCATACGTTGCGATTGTCACGAACACAAATTTAAAATTGGCCAATGGGAGACATTCGTATTTCTAACTGCTGATCGTTCTAAATTTAATTTATCACGCGGTCGGGGGCTTGGCCATACGAAATGTTAGCGCCACAGAATAAATGGATACCGAATGACTACTGCGTACAATGGATTCCCGGGATTGTCGCAGTTTCTAATCAAAACAAAAGTGTTAATAAAACAAAAGCCAATCGCATCTGTAGTTATTTTGTCCTTCCATTCAACCTACAAAAGTCGTTTAATCAAATCTCGGCACGTCGACCCCTAAAAAAATTTGTTTATTTGTTTCCTCTCAACGCTTATACAGAGCTCACACTCGACCCCCAAGGGGTGAGACTGAATTTTATTAAAATAAACATGGTAAGTGGAAAGAACTTCTGAGAATGAATTCCTCATCGCCCCTTGTATGCATGGAACTTCTACCCGTTATTCTCTTGTATCTAGTCTATTTTAAACCGCTATCTCAGTTAATATGTTCGGGTTTTATTGTCACGAGTGAAAGCTAGGAGCTATTTCTGAAAGATTTATAGTACACTGGCAGCGCCCCGCGGTTTCACCCGCATAAGTATCGATTCCGTGGGAATACCGGGATAAAAACTATCCTATGTCCTTCCCCGGGATGCAATCTATATCTCTCTGCCAAATTTTATCGAAATCCGTTCAGTGGTTTAGGCGTGAAAAGGTAACATACAGACAGAAGATAGACAGACAGACAGTTACTTTCGAATTTATAATATTAGTATGGATAGATGTCTAGTGTCTGTGTATGTGTGCAATGACGTACATTTTCCCTCGGCCCTGGTATTTACTTTGAGCTCTTATTAATTTGAAGTAAATACTAAAAAGTGACGTCAAGGAAATTGTGGAGATATTATTTTCATATAAATCAGTCGTGTATCTAATATATTTTGAGTAACTTTGTTGCAAGGCAATTTCTTATGTGATTTATGTAATGAAGACTTCTTCGATAAACACATGGTACTCGTATTTACTTAGTTCTAAAAATATCATTTTCTCCTATCTTTCCACCGTTACAAAATGGAACAGTTACAGAAAGGAACCGATATTTAAATCCTACCTTCCTAACTAATATTATAAATGCGAAAGTAAGTTTGTTTGTTACCTTTTCACACTTAGACCACTGAACCGATCATCCTGAAATTTTGCATATACGTTGTCAGGTGTACAGAAAGGGACTTAGAGTAACTTTCATCCCGAAAAAAAGTGCTGTTCCCGAGGAACAACAAAAACGTTATTATGATAATAGATGGCGCCACGTATCTTTCGAACGGGATCGACACTTAGGCGGGTGAAATCGCGGGGCGCTGCTATTATTTTCATAACTGCTTGCGTTTTGCAAATGAAATGGAATGATTTGAAATGATATGAAGGAGATATTATATAGAGCACAAAGTGAATGCGTAAACACAGGTGCACTCTCTGTTCCTTTACTCTCATACTCCGATGGGACGGCCACAGAGCATGTAACCTTTTAGGGATGGCAATCCGACACGACCGGGGAGAGATCAGGCGCAGGTCGACCAACGGCTTTACGTGCTTTCCGAGCCACGGCGTATTAAACCGCCAACATCCAAACTCCAGACTGTTACTAAGAAATTTCTAATGGAAAAACCCAATAACACTTTGTCCGACCCGGGAATCGAACCCAGGACCCCACGCTCTGCAGTCGCGCTTGCAACCACGAGACCAACGGAAATGCAGATAACCTATAAAATATTATAATTTAAAACAATTTTAAGTAAATTGTTCTAACTCCAAATACAATTGGCGCCAATAACATGTCACCACGTGTCCACAGAAAAAAAAGTAAACACAACTACATCCTCTGGAACGCTAATGAGTCAAATCACGCATGAAATTAGTGAAATTTAAGACTTTGAGAAATTTAAAAAATACCAAATTATTTGGCAAACACGTGCCTTTCTGACGGGTGAAAAACTCGTGATCCGTTGGCGTCAGCGAATTACGAGGACCAGACGTCACGTAAACTAACAGTGTGCGTGTGTTTATTGATAACACACCAAGGAATCTTGGGGTATTCTTGAATGCGATACGGAAATAGCAGTGAGTATCTCTTTGTAAATGATACTATGAAATCAGAATAGGAAATCACGGTCATGTGATCAAAATCAATCAACCAGTCTAGCCTTTTCCCAACTATATTCGTCGGTCGGTCGGTATCCTATCTGACCTCCACAACCCAGTTACTGGGTAACACGATACCCCTTGGTAGGACTGGTTATTAGACTTAGGCTTCTGACTACCCGTATCGACTGTCAACTGTCTCTGAATGACAGGTAGGACCAACGGCTTAACATGGTTTCCGAGGTACGGAGGGGTCTCTATATGTAATAGGTGGTCACCTCTCCACGGACCACTGTCATTTCTGATCATATCTGAAAAAATCTTCGTTTATGTGAAGGAACCAAACCCCTTTTAGTTAACTGTACCTAAAGTTGAGGATATTGCCAACTTTCCATACTTACTAATATTATAAGTGCGAAAGTGTGTCTGTCTGTCTATTTATTACCTCTTCACGCTAAAACCGCGGAATTGATTTAGATGAAATTTGGTATAGAGATAGTTTGAGTCCCGGGAAAGGACATAGGATAGTTTTTATCGGTGAAACCGCAGGACGCTGCTAGTTTCTTTATAAAAAATCTTATACCACTAAGCTAATTTTTCCTAAAACTGCCACTCGAAACTTTAAACGTTTTGACTCTTGGGACAGACACCAGCACATCAAACTACCCGAAACTGTCAAATTTTCCCAATCAACTTTAAACCTAATGCTTTAGCGATAAAGTTGAAAATCTATTAAAGAAATTTGACAGATTGTAGTAGCTTGATGTGCTGCCGTCTGTACAATGATCAGTCAAATTGAGAAAAACATCAAACTGTTCCACTCAATACTCATAATCATCGAGTTTTTAGTCCACATAACATTTCGCATTCTATAAAACCAACAATAGCTAAAACTTCGCAAACCTCATTACTTATACTACTTCGTACTTTCTGAATATCCAACTACACATTCCACATACTACCTAACTCTTAAAATTTTATCGTTATCTCTTACAGCAACCCACACCCTCAGTAACTGCGTATTGTCTAGACACGTTCCGAGATATTTTTAGCCCCCCATCATACCCCAACTTCGTCCTTTTGTCCTTTGTGACGTCATCTGTGTGACGTACTTAGCTTCCCGAGGGATCGCTTTGTCTAAAGTTTCCATTCCAAATGAATTGAGGAGGGTCTCTTTGTGTTTTTGGTGAGATTTGAGATGCACATCACGGGTTTTGTTTTATAAACAAACTTTATTTTGATAGGATTTCTTGACGTAAGGTCCTGCAAGAAAAACACATCCACATCCATGTAAAATGTTGCCAAGACGAGACCACTTAAGGCTCGCACTACCAAAAAGTTATCAGATCTCATGTAGAGCCAAGCTTCTAACTCTACACGCCCTAACTTCACAAACTCTAAACCTTAGTCAAAATATGAGGCTTGGCCGTTTCGTTACTACAAGAACTATTGTATAACAGAAAAGTAATGAACAGTGAATAAATTTTTCACCTTACGCCCATGTGATGGCTGCAAACCCTTGCAGCAGTGAAAAAAATCAAACTTTTAAGTCAACGCAATCAAACGATACGGGCGTATATTATTATGTTCCGAAATCAAAAGCTATCGAATCATGAAATTTGGCAAGAAGCAAGGTCATGTAGCACAAGTAAAGGAAAAAATCCGAAAACCGTAAATTAGTAGTTACATTACAAAAATATAAACTATTTACGTATCTACATATTTGTTCGGTGCCCTCGGTGCGCGTCCGACTAGCACTGGACCGGCCTTTTTTTTTCATGTAAAAATAAAATAGGCCTTTGAGCCCTAAGATACCAATAAATTCTCATATGAAGTCCTGACAGAATAATAGTAAAAAAATTGCATCCAATATTCACAAGGATCTGCCTGCTTGTGAAATATTTTCTTTCTGAAAATATGGAATTTCATTTTCCAAGTGACTGAATAAAATGGATAAGTAGTAAATATAAAAGACGGTACTTATATAGAGCTATTGGATCAATTTATATTTGTTGGTGAATTTGTTGACATTGAAATAATTCCGTTTGAACATTCTTTTTAGTAACGCAGTTATGTGTAGGTATACTATTAAAAAAGCGATATTATTGTCTCTCTAAAATCACACTAACATTATAAGGCGAAAGTTTGTGAGTGTGTGTGTGTGTGTTTATATGTTTATTACTTCTTCATGCTCAAACGGCTGGACCAATTTTGATAAAATTTGGTAGGGAGGTAGCTGACACCCTGGATTAACATATAGGCTACTTTTATCCCGATATTCTCACGGGATTGAAACTTATGCGGATGAAACTGCGGGGCGCAGCTAGACTACAATAAAAATCTAGCCTTGACTTAGTACATACAGAACAAAAAGCTTTAAAACCACAATACCTACATTTTTATGTCCTTTCAGGTTTTTCCATCTTTTTCCACCACAAGGACATAGGCACGAAATAAAAACTTTAGAATTCTTTGCATTAAGCACCAACCAATTACCGACACCTTATTTATTTTTTATTTACTTTTCATTGTTACCGAAGTATCTACAAATAGCCTGTCTGAAATATTCACAGTTTTTTCACATGAATTCTTTTGTGTTACGCAAGCTTGCTCACGCGCATGCAATAGACCGTGTAATTATCGAACGTCAATTTTAAATCGATCACTACAAATAGGATATTTTAGTCACTTTCAGAATTCCTTCCATAATTAGTTTCATACAATGTAAACATTAATAATTATGTAATTTGAGTAACTGACAATTTAATTATGTTTTTAATTGAGTTAAGTATCGGAACGCTGAAAATGCTGAAGGAAATTGTTTCGGTAAATCACGACGATTCACGACCTGTCGATCAAGTCAATGAACTATTTGTTCTGTCAATGACACTGGTTATTTAAGTCTTTGTACCTACTAGCAAAAGTAATTTAGAGCGAGCGTTTCTGACGTACGGCATTTTATACAAACTTTCAAGCCCTTATTTTTCGAAATGAATGAACCGATTTTAATGAAACTTAATACGCATAAGCAAGATACAAAGGTTTAAAAAGTTAATAGAGAACATTTTCGCAATTTCGGTCAAATTTGGCTGTGATACTATTTTTCGAAAATGTTCTGGTATCTTCAGTCAAACGCACCTCTCATGCTTCACATATGCTCTCATGGTACTACTTATTGTGACTTAATCCAAACCTTTCTCCCGCAGGTGGTGGCCCGTCGCTCCGACCTGAAGCTGATCGTGACCTCAGCCACCATGGACTCCACAAAGTTCTCCACATTCTTCGGCAACGTGCCCACATTCACCATCCCGGGACGTACCTTCCCTGTTGAGACTTTCTTCGCTAAGAATGTATGTGAAGACTATGTGGATGGTGCTGTTAAACAGGTAAGTTCCTTTTAACTTTAGGGGTTTGATTTACTTTAACGTCTTTTTCAGCAACAAAGCAATTTTTTCTTATTGCTACTTGGACCTTGTCTTGACCTTGTTCTCATCTGATGGAATGCGATGCATTAGGTGTACGATGGCACAAGCGTGTCCAAAAGATGCCTGTTCACTTTTATTTTAAGGCTGACGGGCTATAGGCGAAAAGGAACACAGACGCTAGCAGAGAGTACCATACGTATGCCTTGCGTAGGTATAATAAATGTGGAGAAGAAGCGCTTAGTATAGCCGGGCATTTTGTTTTTGGATGGGAAATTATCAAATAACTTCTCCCGCTCTGGGTGGGCCGGGCGTGTCAGACTTTTACTGACTGTAGAAGCCTTACGTTGCCGTAGGTGTGTAGGGAATCCAAATAACAAGGCACTGATTTCTTAGGATACACTTTGTATTGTTCCACATGTACAATTACAGTTCGGCACAAGCAGGCAGCAAAAACAATAGAAGGAGAAAGAGTCAAGCATAAGCACGGCAGATCAGCAAGCTACTTTATTACGACCGCACGGAAGTAAACAAAAGTTATGGCGTGAGAGGGCAATTGACATGCGCTTCGCGTCGGAGAGGTGTTTCGACTGGCGAGCGGCCGGGAGCGATGCCCGCGCGCAGCTTGGACGCCCGCCCCGTGACCGCGCGCGTTCCCCTCAACATTCCAACGCCTGCGGCGATAAGGAACCGGTCGCCGTGTGGCGCGCTAGCTAGATCGCTAATAGTAAATTATAAAGAGTGTCTGTTTGTTTGTTGCAGTTATTAACATACATTATATAAATTGATAAATGTTTGCACCTGCGACAGGACACTACGGTACCTAATATTAGAACTTATAACTAAACACGTACATGATAAATATTGAATAATTATACATTAAACAGAAGTGTGAAGTCCGCCACATCACCCCCCTCCAGAGACCGTCACTACGGGCGATAATAGTCCGGAAAGTGCACCCTACGTCCTGATCGCGTCCGCCTGACACTAGGGTCGTCGGTTTTAGGAGTAGAATTGGTGACAAGTGTTTGTTGTGGTGTTTGTTCTGTGTTTGTATTTTTAATATTACTGTTAGTGTTGTTGTTGTGGCTGATTGTGGTGTGTGTGTCATTCAGTATGTAGGCTGGTTTGATTCGGTCTATCGATACTGTGACAGTTTTACCATTAAGGAGGAGTTTGAACACTTTTTCCCCCCGGTCTAAGACTTTATAAGGACCAGTGTAGGATGGCCTAAATGACCCGGATGAGGCATCATCTCTTAGGAATACGTGAGATGTGGTGGCTAGGTCTTTAAATATAAATATTGTCCGATTATTACCGTGTCGTGAAGCTGGTGATGGTTTTAGGTTTCTTGCGAACATGCGTAATCTTCCTATATATTCGGTTACGTTCGCTGCGGCGTCATTTTCCGGTTGAAAGAAGTCTCCCGGTAGTCGCAAAGTCTCCCCGTATACCAATTCTGCAGTGGTCCCTTTGATGTCTTCCTTATAGGCACTCCGCATGCCCAGCAGTACCAGGGGAAGCGTTTCCACCCAATTCTCGTTTCCGTGGCAGGTAATGGCAGTCTTCAGCTGTCTATGGAAACGCTCGACTAGTCCATTGCATGCAGGATGGTAAGCAGTCGTTCTACGGTGCTCAAAACCTGCTATTTCTGATAACCGTTTGAAGAGGTTGGACTCGAACTGTCTACCGCGATCTGTAACAATTTGGGTGGGGCAACCGAAGCGTGAAATCCATCCATATAGGAGTGCTCTCGCCACTGTCTCTGCTGTAATGTCCTTAATGGGTATCGCCTCAGGCCATCGCGTGAACCGATCGACTGCGGTGAGGCAGTACTGATATCCCTGTGACAGTGGCAGTGGTCCGATCAAGTCTATATGGACATGCATGAAGCGAGAACGAGGTAGTTTAAAGCTGCTGAGCGGTGCAGAGACGTGGCGAGAGACCTTCGAGCGTTGGCAGGCTAAGCAGTTCTGTGTCCAAGCCCTGCAATCTTTCCTTACCTCTGGCCATACGTACCGTTCCGCTACTAGTTTTGCACTGGCGTTTGCGCCTGGGTGGCTAAGCGAGTGTAAGCTGTCAAATACCTGGCGTCGGAATTCCTTGGTGACATATGGTCTTGGTGTCTTGCCTTTCACGTCGCAGTACAGCTCCGTCTCTAGGCCGGGTAGTGCTATCTTTTTCAATTGTAGCGAGGTTTTGCCGTTCCGATGTTGTTGGAGTTCTGTATCGGAGCTTTGCGACTTGGCTAACTCGTTCAAATTGATAGGCTGTACTACCTCTTCCACTCGTGTCAATGTATCTGCCACGACGTTGTCCTTTCCTGATATGTGTCTTATATCCGTAGTAAATTGTGATATATAATCTAAATGTCTGAATTGTCTAGGTGGACAATTTTCCTTGCGCGAGTGAAAGGCAAAACAGATGGGCTTATGGTCTGTATAGATTACAAATTCTCTGGCCTCGACCATATGTCTGAAATACTTGATAGCCTCGTATATTGCGAGCAGCTCACGGTCGTAGGGAGAGTATTTCTGTTGTGTTGGATTCAGCTTGCGTGAGAAGAAAGCTAGTGGTTCCCAGGTATTGTTCTTCAGCTGCTGTAGAACTGCTCCCATGGCCGTGTCTGACGCATCTGTCACCAAAGCGAGTTTAGCGCCAGTGTCCGGGTGCGCCAACATTGCGGCCCTGCAGAGGCCTTTCTTACATTCTTCGAAGGCTGTGTTTTCGTCTGGGGTGAAATTCACTGGGTGTGAGCCCTTCACAGATCCTGATAAGAGTGTGTTGAGCGGGGCTTGGTGTTGTGCTGCATTTGGGATAAACCGCCTATAAAAATTTACCATACCTAAGAATCTTCTCAGCCCACGTATGGTCTTTGGCGCTGGAAAGGTACTGATGGCCTCAACTTTCGCTGGCAAGGGTTTTGTGCCTCCGGGCGTGATATTGTACCCCAAAAATGTGACTTCGTGGGCACCAAACACGCATTTCGAGGAGTTAATAACCATCCCGTATTTCTGTAGTCTGGAGAATAGCTGCCGTAGATGATCTTCATGTTCTTTTTGGTCTTTTGAGTAAACTAAAAAGTCATCTAAGTATCCGTAACAGAAGTCTAGTCCCCGCAACATTTCATCAACAAAACGCTGAAATGTTTGCCCCGCGTTGCGGAGACCAAACGTCATAAAAGGGAATTCGTATAGTCCGAATGGTGTGGTGATGGCGGTTTTTGGAATATCCTCTGGGTTTACCGCAATCTGATTGTAGGCTTTTACTAGGTCTATTGTAGAGAAGACCTGGCAGCCAGATAAATTATGTGAAAAGTCGTGAATGTGTCGGATTGGGTATCTGTCGGGGATTGTTCTCGCGTTTAGCATTCTGTAATCGCCACACGGACGCCAACCGTTATCTTTTTTTGGAGCAAGATGCAAGGGTGAGGCCCATGGTGAATCGGAGGGTCTGGCTGTGCCAATTGTAAGCATTGTTTCAAACTCCTCCTTTGCGATTTTTAACTTATCGGGGGCAAGTCGGCGTGGTGTACATGATAGTGGTGGTCCCGGTGTTGTGCGTATGTGATGTACAGTGTTATGTGTTGACTTGTGATGTATACCAGATGGTCGGGTTATGTCTGGGAATTCCCGTAGTATATCATGGTATGTGGTGTCACCAATTCTCACCTTTACCGAAGAGACGATGTCGGACGAACGCGCAGGCAAAGCCGGGGTAACCAGTGTTGTCTCGGCGTCGATGAGGCGCTGGTTTCGAACATCTACTGTTAAATTGTAGTGAGACAGGAAATCTACACCTATTATCGCCTTAGTAACGTCTGCAACAATAAAATTCCACATGAAGTCACGGCGTAAGCCTATATTTAATTTTAATTGTATGTAGCCATACGTATAAATTACACTGCCGTTAGCCGCGCACAATTCGTAGTTTGTCTTTATACGTCGCTCTTTAATAACGGACCTGGGGAACACACACACGTCACTGCCGGTATCGACGAGAAATTGAGTTTTTGTGGTTTGATCTGTTACGAATAGGCGACCAGAGCCATGGCAGCCGTCGGTCGCTGTCACTGACTGCCGGTCGCGTTTCCCGCGTAGTCACAGGGTTTCATGCACCTAGTAGCTCTGTCTCCAAACTTGAAATGATACCAGCATATAGGGAACCGTCTGTAGTTTGAATTTGACCGACCAGATGGTGACCGTCCTCGGCTGTCGCTGCGAGATCTATGTCTTGACCGTGATAACCTGTCCATTTTCGTAGTCAGCGCTTGTACTTGTTTCGTTAGCTCGGCTATTTGATTGGTCATCTGATCGACATTGCTACCTGGTATTGCCCGTGACGTGGACGCTACCTGTAGGTTAGTGGGCACCACGTCATGTATGCGGTCTGCTAGTTCAGCTACTTCTTCCAATGATGCTTTAGACTGCGAGGCGATAATAGTTTGCGTACTACTGGGTAATCGGCTGGTCCAGATGGTCCGCAAAAATTCTTCTGGGACATTCGGTCCCGCAAGGTGTCGCAAGTGTCGCAGAAATTGCGACGGCTTCCGATCACCAAGTTCCTCTTGGGTAAGAAGCTGATGGACTTTCTTCTCCCGCGATGCTGATAACCTCTTCACCAGTTCTGTTTTCAACCTCTCGTATTTGTTTGATGCTGGTGGGTCGGTGATAATGTCCTCAACTTCAGACGCGTAGATCGGATCGAGACTACCGATAGCGTGATGGTATTTAGTAGCGTCGCTGGTTATACTTGCCAACACGAACTGGCTCTCTAGCTGTGAAAACCAGAGCGCTGGTTTTTCCGGGTAAAACGGGGGTACCCTCACACCGACCCGATGCACGTCGTAGTAACGGTTGGGGTCGCTTGAAGTTTTCGCTTCGCCCTCTTGCTTTGCTTGGTCTTGATTCATCTTGTGTTCCTTTCGGGGTCACCAATGTAGAAGCCTTACGTTGCCGTAGGTGTGTAGGGAATCCAAATAACAAGGCACTGATTTCTTAGGATACACTTTGTATTGTTCCACATGTACAATTACAGTTCGGCACAAGCAGGCAGCAAAAACAATAGAAGGAGAAAGAGTCAAGCATAAGCACGGCAGATCAGCAAGCTACTTTATTACGACCGCACGGAAGTAAACAAAAGTTATGGCGTGAGAGGGCAATTGACATGCGCTTCGCGTCGGAGAGGTGTTTCGACTGGCGAGCGGCCGGGAGCGATGCCCGCGCGCAGCTTGGACGCCCGCCCCGTGACCGCGCGCGTTCCCCTCAACATTCCAACGCCTGCGGCGATAAGGAACCGGTCGCCGTGTGGCGCGCTAGCTAGATCGCTAATAGTAAATTATAAAGAGTGTCTGTTTGTTTGTTGCAGTTATTAACATACATTATATAAATTGATAAATGTTTGCACCTGCGACAGGACACTACGGTACCTAATATTAGAACTTATAACTAAACACGTACATGATAAATATTGAATAATTATACATTAAACAGAAGTGTGAAGTCCGCCACACTGACTAAAACCCACTCGTGTTCCTTCAGTTGCCTGTGCCAGGGGCCACGGTATTTGTTTCGAACAACCCGCGGCCCTGGCAGGTATCGGCCCTAGCGGACCCCGTCAGTTAGTGCTGATATCTCTTTAACCTTTTGAACGCCATTGTCACATATATACGTGACAAGCAAGCGCGTGCCCTGTACGCCACTCGTGTGTCGTCTATCCTATTACGAGCGACACAAATATGTGACAAAAAATGCGGTGCACTTTATCACGAAATAAACAATTAAATCATTACTTTTGTATACCTTAAATATTTAAAATTGTGGTTTGGCGTGGAGGGCACGCGCGTGCGTTTATGCCCTGGCGTTCAAAAGGTTAAGGCGCGCGTGCAACAACGCGCCGTCGACCCAGGCCTGGTCCTTACCGGATAGCGAGCTGCCCATTGCTCGCCCTCCGCAAGCCCGCGCCTACGGTGGCCGGGAATCGGCTGTCGACTCCCTCACGCGTTTCGCCCCCTCCTTCGCAAGCATTACCGCTTCGCAGAAAGAGGTGACAGCCTCCCCTGCACTCTCGCTTCCTACCATGGCCTGGACCAGGCCGGACGCGAGAGATCGCCGCCGTGAGGAGGCGGCAGTGCTCTACCCAAGCCGGGTAGACCTCCGCCGTATGCTCCACCGTGTGGTATAGTCGGGCTTAAATAAGTTTTTAACAGCTGTCATGCCCAGAAACCAGATTAAAAATATATACGGTCGAATTGAGAAACCTCCTCCTTTTTTTGAAGTCGGTTAAAAACTAAGCAGACCAATTTAGAAATATCCAGTGACCCAGTGACCAGTGGCGTGTGTGTCCAGTGTGTGTGGGGGGGTGTGTGTGTGTGTGTGTTTTGTGTTGTGTTCAGTGTCTTTGCCTACTTAATTATGGTTTACCAGATTAGTTTCTATAGCCTCTTTGCTATCGTCACAAAACAGCATAAAGAGCACTGGTGTTCAGGTGGTAACAGCCCCGACTTACGAATTATAGGTCATAGATACTGCGCAGCATACAGGAGCTATTAAGCAGGCACTACAAACCTAGTCAGGCACTTTACTTTGTGTAATTATTTATTTCATCACCACTACTGCTCTCAAAATGGTGAAGGAAAACATCGTGGCGAAGCGACAAAATGTCTTAGAACCACAAAAAATTCGAAGACATGTGACATCTATCAACCCGCACTTGGTCAGAATGGTTTCCCCAAACTAATAGTTTCTCCAGGCTTTTTTAGAAATTATGAATATCAGCCTTTGGTATCATGTCAGAATTATCCGCGACATCCCTCATAAGCGTATTTTTCATGTCAGACAATCAGTCTTCGGACTGACACCTTTAACACGGTACGTCTGACTTCTGACCACTCATCGTTTATTAAATTCACTTGTTAAATTGTCATCAGCCATTCCCATTACCATAGTCACGCCATTTTCCACATCAGTCGTTTTACCAAATGATTTATCGTGCTTGTAAAGTTGAAATGTAATATAACATACACACAACTTTTGAACTATGGAAACTGTTCAGAATTTATTACAATATGTAAGAAGGTTTTCATATTAAAATACTTCTGAAGGTGCAGCTGAAAGTTTCAGTATTAAATGTGACCTTGGGTGCAATGACATGCTGAAGTTCATACTAAGAAAATGTCCTTAGTGTAATACCAAGTGTTGTAAAACATTGTCCAACAAAGGTAGAGTACTATGAGGATCTTTTGGCGCCTGAATGAGATTGACGGAACCTCCCCCCTCCCTAAGTTAGTTAGTTAGTTTCTAAGTTAGTTAGTTTACGTAATGTTTACCAAAGTTTTTGGTAAACATTACGTAAACATGTGTGAAAATGTCACAGAGTTTTTACTGGGCAAGTGTTACCGTGGCAGACTTGGAAAATAGATTTCGAACCCCTAGTCGGCCGGGGCAAGTGGGCTGGCCATGTCTGTCGAAGGACCGATGGCCGGTGGAGCAGACGAGTCCTGGAGTGGAGACCGCGTATCGGCAAGCGTAGTGTGGGACGCCCCCCAGCAGACAATCTCCACAGATGGGGGTTCACGGACGGCTCAGATCTCAAGTGCGTATGCGATACTTCCCCACAGACAAACTCCCACATTCCATTCTGCGCGCCTGTCACCTGTGCACTCCATGATCTTATATCTGAGTCAATGAGCGGAGTTCGCGCAGCTGAATTTTGGGCCAAAGATATTTGAACTTTTGGCCATCGCTATGAAGAAGAAGAGATTGTATTGACAAAACAAGATGGCAGCCACGCGCCAAAAGTAACTTGTAGCGTTGTAAGCATATAAATCATAAGCATAATTAGCCTATAATATTCCCACTGCTGGGACACAGGCCTCCTCTCTTCGAGAGGGAGTGGGCCCAGTACGGGTTGGTAAAATGTCACATGTCTTCGAATTTTTGTTTCTAGGCATTTATGGTGTAACAAAAATAATACTATATGGTTTCATAAGCACTCGAAATCACAACGTACTAATTACATTCTCTCTAATCTAAAATGCTAATAATTAGTTGAGCAATATACCTAGCCCACTGGCAAACGAGAGGTCGTGAGTTCGAACTCCACCCGTTGCTTTTTGACTTTTAGTTTTAACACTACCACTTACTTGGGTTAATAGCTGGATAAATGATTATTGATTTTATTTCTGTATACAGGTTTGAACAAACAACGCAGGTACACGTTTTTGCACGTCAATCATATTTTAAAAACTATGTAGATGAGGTCGGAGTTTCCTACATGAGTACTCTGAGAAGAAATGCCGAAACAAACTCAGAGGTTTTAAAGTCCAGACATAATCTTGGTCAGATCATATGAAATGGTCTTTTGAGGAAAGAACCACATGCATTAAGTGCAACCGTCCATTCAATGCACGCATTTATCAGTAATCGTGTAGTAGTTGAGGTTATTATTACAAAATTGACATCAAAACTGCAAACTTTTAGTCAAAAGCTCAAAAACCCGACCAATATTCATACATAGCCACTTCAGTGCCAAAAACTTTGAAAATTCGCTGACAGGAGTCATATTCGTTAACCTTCTCAATATGTTAAATTGACTTGATTGATAAATTAGTTATCGAGGTTGCTGTGCTTTGTCCAGCATTCGGGTTGTTGTCAAGCTATTATTGTATTTAATTTTATACGTGTAAATTACTTTTGAAATTCCATTGAGTTTCTTTGCCACGTATACAATATTGTCATTGCGATACCTAACTATTATGACAGCATAATGAAACAAATTGTTCATTCTTATAAATTGCAGTACTTTTCAAACCGAACATAGCTAAATCGTTCATCTGCTGTTTTGCATTTTATATTCTGTTTAGGATTTTTTGGATACTCTTGACTTCTCTCATTATGACGTTTCCTCTATTACTATCTGCTGCTCTTTCATAATCAGCCTATATTGTTCCCACTGCTGGGACACAGGCCTCCTCTCTTCGAGAGGGAGTGGGCTATAATCTACCACGCGGGCCCAGTGCGGGTTGGTAGATGTCACATGTCTTCGAATTTTTGGTTCTAGGACATGCCGGTTTCCTCACGATATTTTGCTTCACCGTTTTGAGAGCAGTGGTGATGAAATAATTTACACAAAGTAAAGCGCCTGTCTGGGTTCGAACCTACGACCTACAACTCGTAAGTCGCGGCTGTTACCACTGGGCCACTGCTGCTCTTTAAAAGTACTGAATTTCCATTAGATATATTGGAACGTCCGAGATCGTGGATCTCCCTTTCCAAATTCTAAAGTCAGCTTTCTTTGAGGTTTTATTAATTAGTGGGGTTCTTAATGAAGTAAAGAAGCCTTGCAAGAATCCTTACCGAAAATACCAAAAAGTTTTATTAAGTTTTTTTATTATTCTTCTATTTAGCCCAGATCAGCTTCTAAATCATCATCAAAAACTCCTATATTCTACTGCTGGCCGACGGAAACCAGTAACCCACAAACAGCTCTACGTAAGCATAGCAATTACACGTCGTTTAACCAATTACAATAATTATTCATAAGCTTAAGTAACGCTAGCTTCCTCAAATGAAACTGCGGGTAAAAAAAAATGTAATCAGACTCCATAATTGGTATACAGTTGCAATCGCAGGTCGTAATTGTAAGGAAATAGAAATTGTTATTGTTGCTAATAATGTATTCCATAATTCCATGTTTTGCCAAGAATGGAAGAATTCCGGTGTTTTCTTTGTGACAGTTCTTTTCTGCGTTGAGGGGCCCGTGGCTACATAATAACAGCCGCACAGGTCGATCGATGTTTAGCTACGTTTGCCGCGGTTGGTCTGTGGATGGGGGACCATCTTTACATGCCTCGGAAAGCACGTTAAGCCGTTGGTTCCGACTGTCATTCGTGGATCTTTGACAGTCGTTACGGGTAGTCAGAAGCCCGAAAGTCTGACAACCAGTCTTACCAAGGGGTATCGTATTACCCAGTTACAGGGTTGTGGAGGTCAGATAGGCAGTCGCTCCATGCAAAAATACTGGTATTCAGCTGCATCTGATTAGACTGGAAGCCGACCCCAACGTAGTTGGGAAAAGGCAGGCAGATGACGATTTCTTTCCTGCGTTACAAAGAAATGTTTGTATGAGGAACCTAAACTCCTATTTATGTAATCATATCAAATATATCTTTTGCTTCTCGCATCCAGCACATTCCTGCAACCTTCATACGGTCATCGGTCCACCTTGGAGAGGCCTACCGACGCTACGCCCAGGACTGTTCCATGTGGCGACACTTGAGGGCCTATGTCCAGCAGCGGACGTCTTTCGACTGAAATGATGATGATGAGCACATACACCATCATCATTGGCCCACTACTGAGTACTTATAAGAGAAAAAAATTTGCTGTTTCATACATTTTGGTCAAGTAGGTACTTATTGAACTTTTGTATGACACAGCAGATTTTTTTTTCGTGATTTCAGAGTTGGTCCCATAGTGAAAGTTGTTTATATTCATGGACAGATAGAACACAGCCTTTAAAAATTTGGAACCGGCAAAATAAAATCATGCTGTATATTGTTAACTTATCACTTTTGAAAGTACCTACATGCATGATTGCAATACAGGCAATGCAATTTGAAAAGCCTTTCGACCTACAAAAAACATCATAAAAAGAAAATATGAAAACTCGGTCATATAGCTATAAAGATTAGAAGTAAATAAAAGTGTCCCAAATGCAAATAGTTCACAAACTAGCTTATCACGAGCATTGCGAATTGTTAGAATGCCGCTCACTGCAGCGCCCGCGCAGCGTAGTGTTACCATGCGTGCGAGGGAAAGACGGAATTTATTTATTTTTTTGGGAAGATGGAAATTGCTTTCATAATTCGGATGTGTATGAGACACATCTCTATATGTGTTCTCTTATTTGTAGTGGCTTACAATCAGAAGCAAGAATCACTTATTATTTTGTATAAAATCAGATTTTTCGATTATTTTATTTCAGTCTTCTTTATATTTCTTACTTTCAATAAAAAGGAAAATACCAAATAAAAAAGCGGCCTGTCACCGAATACCAAAAATAACAAAGCCGCCAATCCAGCCTTTTAAATAATGGAAAGGTCAACCAACTGCTCAAATAACCGCCTTGGGTCGACGATGACCAATTTCTATTTGTCTTTGTCAACATTGAAACGACCGCCGAACTAGCTCATAGGTGACCAGGCCATGACTTCATAACCCCATTGACAGTACGTTGTGACAATTTTCCCACATCAACACTTTTGTGAAGAGTCACGCACGTCATTATAATTAAGGACTATTTCATATGTATTAAATTCCCTACCTTCATTAAAAAATGAAGAAAACGCCTCACTGTACAGTATCTTGGGTACATTTAGAAAGAAAGAAAAAGTGTTTATTGGAACTTGCAGTATTACACAAACTAAATATTATTATGACACAAACATAGAATAAAATCCTGTAGGTACGAGGCCAAAAGGCTATCAGCATGCACTGTTCCCTGTGTTGAAGTAAATGTAAGCCAATAAAAATGGTCACGATCCGATTAATAGTTGCGGAGAATGCGTGGACATACATACATACATCTATAAAATTTTGTATATTTGTTTGGAAGCCCTAATAGATTGTCATAATTATGTGGATATAATGCAGTTCCAATAATATTACATACATACGTGTCAAATTGATAACCTCCTTTTTTTTGAAGTCGGTAAAAAATTTCAGACAAAATCTATTTGGCCAACCATATAGATTTTGTCTACAAAAAAGCTTTATTATTTAGTGTTAGTACTTACATCTACCAAGGCACAGGAACAACACAAACTATGAATTACTACGACACAGTTGCATGTAGGCGTGTTCAATGCCCCAGTTTGGGGCTGTCCCACCTGTTTGCTATAGTTTTCCGACTTCAATTATTCTATCGAGCCCTCTGACCATATCATCAATATTAATTACACCTAGGTTTGTTTTTTTTCGAACCAAATTTGTTCGTACCAAATCAAGTACGGACGTGGTAACCCTATCAGCCGGTGTCAACGAACTGCGGGCCCCGACCGCGTTACAACTTCGATTCCCGCTCGGTTCAAGAATGCGCGGATAAACTCGCTTTTGCAATTAATACGAATATCTCGCTTTTAGAGCCTTGTTTATGAGATAATTTATTTAAATAAGTTGTTACGTTTATGTTAATTTTTAATTGAAAATATTGAGTTGAACCTTCCTTGACTGTGGCCTGTGCCCATTCCCTGGCACCCATTTAATATTTATTTACCTATACACAATTTATTACCTTATGGGGCTTACAGGACCTAAACGCAAAAAACGCAAGTTTTAGAAACAATAAAAGTATATTTATTTTATTTATTTATTTAATTTATAAATTACATGTTTCATAGACTTCAACAAAGCACACAATTGGACCTCAGTAGGGCTAGCATGACCGGAGACATTTTATCCACGGGGAGAGGACAAAATACTATTCCCCTCTGTCAATTTTGTCCACCCTCCGAGCATGGCGACATGGGTGGATAAACTATTCACGGTGGACAAACCTAGCATGCCATGGCCTGAGATTTGATCAACGCGCTAATCGAGTTGATGTAATGTTCTTTCAGCGTGATATGATAATATGATCGGCTACAGTAAACAAAATCAGAAAAATATATGATAATCTTCAGGATATATGCTAGGTAGATAGTGTGTTGAAAACATAATACAACAAATTTTATACGATAGAAAAAAATCATGAAGATACCTCTAAAAACTTTCTTTTTACAATAAAAACCATACTATTATACGACCAAACCACCGTACACCACCGCACCATGTCCATCACCACCGTATACCATACTAATGTGCTCTATTAACTTTTTAGACCTTTGTATCCTGTTTATGCGTATGAAGTTTCATTAAAATCGGTTCATTCATTTCGAAAAATAATGGCTTGAAAGTTTGTAATTTTGTATGAAATGCCGTACGGCATAAACGCTCCTAACGCGACGATTTGTATTTATAACTAGCTTCTGCCCGCGACTTCGTCCGCGGATCCTGTTGGTTATGCCAGCGACAACGGGGTAGTCAAAATCGAAGATCTGAAACGTCTGATGTCGCATTCTAAGAACCCGGGGACTGGATAACAACGGGATGCGCGAGACGATTCGAGACGTCATTTTCAGGCAATAATGAACCAATAGGGTGGTAAACTTGGCCTTGCACTTTGAATGTTGGCATAAATAAGCCTTCTGAAATCTGTTTCGCAACAAAAGATGTCATTTGAAAGGCATTATTGTACGAACGTATGTTGTCCAAGAAATGTTTTGACTGTGATGGTCACCGATTAGCAGTGATCTTAATATTTCTGGAGGATTTTGTAATATTTCAATATGTACTTTCCCACCTGAGCAACACATACCGTTTGTTTCTTTTGCTATTTAACAGCTTCACAAAAAGTAAAATTTTTAACCATACCTCCGATGGCGGAATATGTGGCGTAGTCAATCATAGGAGTATACGTAAATGCACTCCGTTCCTTATCAACCCAAGGAAGGTCGCCATGCCCTACGGCTATATCTTGAGACACATCCGATTCTTCAGATGATATCGACATTCTGTTCAGAGAATGTCGAAGTCGATCAGAATTCAAACGTTCATTGCGCTCTTCTTAAACTGTCTCTTCATGCCGTACTCCAGCAATTCTTTCTTTCTCACTTTCTGATTATGAATATTTTGTTGTGTGCGTGTTCGGAACAACAACAACAGGAAATGCCCATCAGACCAAATAACTTTTACTAAGACGTCATTCCTATATGTGTTACGGTGTAGCTGGGCTCTTGGAGTTTCCCATCAGGTGTTCCAGATCTTCAAATTTATTCTCTCAGCAGAAAATCCTCATCACGTGGAACAATTTTTACTATGGTACCATTTTTGTATCTCTTATAGTTAAGCTGGTCTGTTTCGGTTCTGCATCAGGTGTTCAAGTTTCCAAGAAAAATTATAGCCTGAATGTTGTCCAGCCATAATAACTATACAACAAAAAAAAAATCATTCAAATCCGTCCAGTAGTTCCGAAGATCGGACGCGCAGGCCCGAGGCGTGTACGTACTCTGATAGAATACCTTAACAAATGTTCGCCGTGATTCTTTAAATTGACATACTTAACTTTTTTATTTATGAACCGATTGACATGAAATAAACACTAAATGTTAAGTGAAGCCTACTACAATATATTAGTGAAAACCGCATCTAAATCGAATAAGCCGTTTCTGATATTAGCGTGCACAAACAAACAGACAAACAGACAAAAAAAAAATTAATTACAATTTCGGGTTCGGCATCGATATAATAACAACCCCTGCTACTTTTTTTTTATATATTTCCATTGTACAGACACCACTTTTCTACAAATTTATTATATGTATGTATATATATATAGATAAATTGGATTTACAACTCTCGGTGGTCATCCTAGCGTTGAATATCCAACAGCAAGCTTTTGTTAGGCATTAGATTTAGATCTGGCTCCTAACGCGACGATTTGTATTTATAATAAATTGGATTTACAACTCTCGGTGGTCATCCTAGCGTTGAATATCCAACAGCAAGCTTTTGTTTAGGCATTAGATTTAGATCTGTAAGTGCTAGCGAAAACGGGCATACGCACTTGCTGGAGATTCACAATCACTATTATTATTATGTCAACTCATAACTTTAGCTACAATGCTACAAGGTTATTTTGGTGCGTGGTCAAAATCAAAATTAACGCCGCCATCTTGTTTTGTCGTTACAATTTCTGTGACAATTTTACAAATGTTGACCAACAACGCCTCCCTGTCAAGGTAATTCAAAATTCGAAATTACGAATAAGTATTCTACTAAAAAGTCCGATATATGAGCCTGACTCAAAGAGAATGTAATGGAAACACCTAGGCCTGTCTTGCCGGCCTGACCGTCGCGCGTCGTCCGGGGGTCGCGGGGCTCGGGCGGGGTACTGCAGACCGCACAGACGCACACGGCACAAAACCGCGACACAATATCTTGAGATCAAGGGTTATTAATTCTTTAAATTTATGTGTTATTGATAATATTAATCTTTTTTTTGTGTGTGCAATAATGGAGGTATAATGCAGTTATTGTATGTAGCTTGGGATTACTTTAATTTAACGAGATGAAATGAAAAGAATATCTTATCCAATTAAACACTTTTATTCGGTAGAAGTAGTTATAACAAGTTTTATGGTACAGACGCCAGCAGGTCAACCTACCCGAAACTGTCAGATTTTCCCAATCAACCTTGAACCTTATGCTTTAGCAATAAAGTCGAAAATCTATTAAAGAAATCTGACAGATTGTAGTAACTTGATGTGCTGGCGTCTGTACATTTATCAACATTTTACACCAACGATTTCAGTTTGCTTTGAATTTGATAATGATCTTACAAAGGGGCCATTCAAGTATTAAGTAAGCACTACAGGGGGGCGGGGGGTCTTTGCTTTGCTTATTTTTGATGACGTGGGGGATGGGGGTCTGGATGGTGATTACGTCAGCAGTATTTATTTTTTAAGTTTTTCGGATTTTCTACAAAAGTTTGTCGATTTTGGTTTGAACACATGGCAATTGGCAACTCTACGCTTGAAAACGAAACGCATGTAACTGCTGCTTATGAATCAATAAAGAAATCTATTGAAAAATGTATGTACCAATGTTTACGTAAGCATGGAAGGGGGGGTAAGCGCTTTGCTTACTTTTGCTGACGAAGGGGAGGGGAGGGTTAATAATTGCAAAATATCTGCTTACGTAATACTTGAATGGCCCTAAACAATTATTTAGCTTTTAAATTACTTTACAAAAAAAAAATACATTCAACCAGCTAGAATCATTACGACCATAAATGACGTGTCCGTTTTCGTTTAATATTGATTTAAATCAATCAATTGATTTATTTATATATCCTGTATTTACCTTTCAAATCAGCGTATGTACTCGTAGATACAGAAAAAAATTACACGAGACAAATTACTTTTTTTTTCGTTTGTTTTTTTTTACAGTTACTGTTGGAGAATCCTGTCCTCCATCAACTACGATGTCACTCTTTTTTTTCCTGGTCTTTGTTGCTGGTCTTATCGCCCTTTCTATGCCTATATTCTTATATTCCGAAAATATTCTTTTTACTGCGGATTCGGACACGCCAGTAGCCTTTGCAACTTCTATATTCACGTTCATGTCAAAGCCTGTAGAAAAAAAATGTCTATAAGCATAATAATAAAATAGTAAGTCAGAACTGTACATTGAATATTTTTGCAAAAAAAAAAACTAATTGCTGCGAGATGTGGGAACGAGTCTGAAGCCGCAAATACAGAATTAGAATGTTTGTCCTTTGCCTGTTTCTGGATGTATGAAGGGCGTTCAATGTATTCTCGGTATCGGCATGAAAAAAGACGTAAATTCAATTAAAATAATTTATATTTCTCAATGTAATCCCCCCATTACCCCAATGCATTTATTACATCTCGATAACTTTTCAATACCCTGTAAAAAATAACTTTCCTCTTTCTCTGAAAAATGCGTATTTGCCTTGAGCTCTTCATCGTTGGAAAATCGTTTCCCACGAAGGTCATTTTTCAAATTAGGAAACAAATAATAATCACTCGGGGCTAGGTCCGGGCTCTAGCGTGGTAGGTTAATTTCTTCGAAACAATTTCGCACAGCAGCCTTGGAAACACGCGCCGTGTGGACCGGGGCGTTGTCGTGAAGAAGCAACACACCGATGGTCAGTGTACACCGTCTTTTTTGTGGGTGGGTCATCTCTGCTATCATTTTGATCTTCATTCGGACATCCTACAGTATAAACTTCTCAACTTTTTTCACGTTTTCTTCCGCAGAGGTCTTCAATACTCTCTTTGCCCCTTTTAAATTCACTTGACCACTTTTGAACCGTAGATATTGAAGGTGCAGAATCTTGGTAAACAGCTACCATCTCTTCGTGAATAGTTTTTGACTTTTTTCTTGTTTAGTAAGGAATTTAATAACTGCGCTGTGCTCGATTTTCTTCAACATTGTCACGTTTGCCATTCTAGTTTTCGTTGACTAAGGATAACTAGCAAACTAATGATCACAACTATATGAAATTTTACCTTTATACCCTTAGATAATGTCATTAATTAATTAATTAGTCAAATTACCCACATTATTAGTAAATCACCCTGATACCGAGAATTGAACGCCCCTCGTATGTTCCGGATTGGCGCAAAAACGGCTCAGCGGATTTGGATGAATGGCACACAGATAGTTACTTACTTACTACCCGGATTACTTTTAATCTCGGTAGTACGTTTCCATGGGTTTTTTTTTGACATCAATACGGGCGATGCCGCGTGCAAAAGCTAGCAATCTTGAACTAAAATTAACTAATATGTATAAAAAAGTACTTAATTAAAAAAACGACTGCGGTAAAAAACTTAAGTTAAAAAATACTGAAAGCTAAAAACAAGCCCATTTTAAATTAAATAAAAGTTGTAAGCAGGCGGGACCCATTTGAGTTCGAAAATATAAAAATGGAATGGGTCCCGCCTGCTTCCAACTTTTATTTATTATTACAAATCTAAAGACGTATAATTTATCCAAATCCGTTCATTCGTTTAGGAGTTACGAGGGAACAAAGAAACTGACATACATACAGGTCAAACACATAACCCTCTTTTTGGGCTTCGCCGCAGTCGGATAAAATGTAGTAAACTATGTATAATAAATAACAAACAAAAGATTTAGAACGAAGTTGGATAAAAATTAAACATACCTACTTAATTAAATAAGTACCTGTTTCCTTTGCTCGAATTAATCTCAACTTCCGAAAATATTTGTGTACATTGAGAATCATAAGCTTCGCTTGTGAATCCAAACGCTGTTGACGCAGCGTCGGCATAAGTGGATCTTCCGACAAAGTATCTTCCTCCTGTGGAGTTTCTAGTAAAATCTCTTCATCCACAGTTCCAGTCGTTGTAGGACACTCTTCTATGGGTATAACTTGATTTTTTTCAGTTTTTATCGGACATGCTTCTATGAGATCACCTTGAAACGGTTCAGTTTTTATCGGACTTCCTTCTATGAGATCACCTTGACACGGTTCAATTTTTATCGGACTTCCTTCTATGGGATCATCTTGAAACGGTTCATCTTTTATCTGACATTCTTCCATGGAACTATCTGGCTCAACTTTAAATGTACAACATTCCAGCGGTTCCATTACGATAAACAATACCGTGTGTAGCAGTCACGTAAACAATGAACATGCATAGATTTCCTTTGAACACGTGCACCGCTCTCAACGGACAGCGTCGGACTGATTCACGAATCACGTACGTTTGCGTGCGCTTCACGCCCCGCACCCCGCGCTCGTTCCCGGGGAAGCCATACGGTAAAGTTTTTTTTGTATAGTTCCCGCGGAACTAGTTGGCCGCACGTAGTGAATGCGCTCCCGCCCCTCCGTCCCCTCCGTCCCACCGCTCACATACCTAATGCGCGGCCAACTAGTTCCGCGCCGACTACAGTAACCGTTGCTCACAAGAGCGGGTAACGTACGAGTCCTCTCTGTTACTAGCCGCTCCCCGCTTTGTAAATGCTCGTCGGATGGCAGGACGTCGCGTCGTCGTGACGTTACCCCTCTATTCCCACTCATCACAAACAGGCGAGCATTATGCGTATGCCATCGGGATTATATTTAGCAGAATTATATTTTTGTGGCTGTTTAAAAATGTCTTTCGGTTGTCATTATCATAGATTATTTATCTATGGTTGCGATTGAAATTAGACCAGGTACGCAAAGGATTAAGTAGTCTTTGATTCTATTACGTATTGACAAAACTAACTGTGGCGAGATTCAATTTCATCACCGCTGCTCCCAAAACGGTGAAGGAAAACATCATGAGGAAACCGTCATGTTCCATAACCAAAAATTCGTGTATGTGACATCGACCAACCCACACTGGGCCCGCGTTTTCAAGAGAATTTCGGGGCCCAAAACCAAACAATAAATCAGGGGTTGCCAACTTGGTTAGACCCAAGATCTACTGTTCACTGACGACACCCTGTGCGATCTACCAATTACATACTTCTTGAAATCTTATATGAAACAGTATAGTTCAGTACCCAATTATGTAGTATTTTTTATTTTATTAAGAGGGAAATTTTATACCTAATAAATTATTCTTAGTAACTTCTTTCAATTAGTAGCATCTTTCGCTAGATTAGCAAAATCAGGTTTGTAGTTGGAAACATTTTTTGCCTTGCCACGATCGACTGGACTAATAGTCGCGTTCGACCAGTCGATCGCGATCGACCGGTTGGCCACCCCTGCAATAAATGAAAGGCACTAGTAAAAAAAGTTACGACAGCACCTACACTCATTAGGTTACATTCATTAGTGTCCCCATGCAAAATGGCCGCCTTTTGAAATGATTTCAGCCTCGGCTAGGCGCGGCAGTCGTAGTATTGATTATCTGGCTAATTGAATGGGTACAACTTAGACTTACTAGTATTTCAGTGTCGTTCGTTGAACCTCGGTGGCGTGACAATGTTGTAGCTTTTATGTATAAGCAGTTGCAGATAGACGAAATGAAAGTTTAGATAATTGGTTATTTAAAAAAACTGGCCAAGTGCGAGTCGGACTCGCACACGAAGGGTTCCGTACCACAAGGCAAAAAAAGCCGAAAAAAAACGTTTGTTGTATGGGAGCCTCCCTTAAATACTTATTTGTTTTATTTTGTTTTTAGTATTTGTTGTTATAGCGGCAACAGAAATACATAATTTGTGAAAATTTCAACTGTCTAGCTATACAGCCTGGTGACAGACAGACGGACGGACAGACAGCTAAGTCTTAGTAATAGGGTCCCGTTTTTACCCTTTGGGTACGGAACCCTAAAACCCAGCCACGTGCATGTCGGACCCGCGCAGAAGGGTTTCGTAATTGAGGATTTCGTATTTACTCATGTACAGTATTGATTCCCGAGGCACGAGGGTATCACACCGCCAACTTCCAAACTCCAGACTGCTACTAGAAATTCCTTATGGCAAAAACCGATAACACTGCCCGACCCGGGCATCGAACCCAGAACCACATGCTGAGCAGTAATTCTTGCGACCACTATACCAACGATGCACTGAATAGATTCCTACAGACTTTTTTTTTTGTTGTCGTTGGGAAACCTTCAAAAGACACCCGACCTCCGGGGAGGGAGGTCGGGGAGTGTGGGATTTTTACCTCACTAAAACCACCCCAGTGATCACCATCAGCACAATAGGGTTGGTCCCGGTTCCTCTTAAAATACCAATTCCGGAACCTCCTCGTGCAACGCCTGTAAGACACATCCCTGAGGAGACTGTAAAGGGGCCTCCCCTGAGCCTCGCTATTCACGGCAGCACGTGATCACTGTGCCACCATCTTCCCTGAGTCCCTTGGTGGGCGGACAGAGTCCCCACTCTGTGCGCCCGCGACCCCAAAGATCCACCTACCTTGTTTAGTAAGCTGGTTTCGGCGTATTAGGCGCCAAGAGATTCCTACACACCTACATCCAACATTCCTGTTCAGAGATCTACGTGAGATACAAGCATCCACTGCTAATCGTTACTCTCCACGCGTAACTAACTAACCGTTTACCTATGTACAGACGCCAGCACATCAAGCTACCCGAAACTGTCAAATTTTCCCAATCAACTTTGAATCTTATTCTTTAGCGATAAAGTTGAAAATCTATTAAAGAAATTTGACAGATTGTAGTAGCTTGATGTGCTGGCGTCTGTCGACTAATCGTCATTCAGGTCGGCGCCAACATACGTGGTTACTTTATTGTTTTTTTACTTAGTCTTGAGTTAATATGAATCGATTTGCGCAATAGTTTTTAGTATTTTCAAATGTTAACGACCTTTTATGTACCTACCTACATTATTATATACTTGCCTCTCAACTGTGAGCTTTGGGGAAATCAAAATTTTATTTATAACAATAGAAAACTGGCCAAGTGCGAGTCGGATTCGCACACGAGGGGTTCCGTACCACAAGGCAAAAACGCCGAAAAAAATACGTTTGTTGTATGGGAATAAAATACATATTCAAGACATAACATAACAGAATAAAATAAATATTCAAGAGGGGCTCCCTTGAATATTTATTCTAACAAATTCTGTTTTTAGTATTTGTTGTTAAAGCGGCAACAGAAATACATCATCTGTGAAAATTTCAACTGTCTAGCTATCACGGTTCATAAGATACCTGGTGACAGACAGACGGACAGTGGAGTCTTAGTAATAGGGTCCCGGTTTTATCCTTTGGGTACGGAACCCTAAAAAAGTGATTGTGTCTCATTTGATTGTCATTCACAGTTGAGCCACGTTGAGCTCCTACAAGAATAAGAGTCGTTTTTTTGCAGAAAATACAGGTGTTGCCAGTTGTAAAACTTGTTGGTTATTTATATTTTTCCTGTCTTAGGGCATACAAATTAATTTTCAAATGGCTCCCGGTCTGGGTGGAGCGGGAGTGTCAGACTCTTACTGACTAAAACCCACCCGTGTTCCTTCCTTAGCCCTATATGTTCCGGGCCAGCGGTAACCCTTTCGGACAATCCCGCTGACCCGGCAGGCTTGCCCTAACGGGCCCCTTCAATATTGATGCTGACATCTCTCGTATAATCCCTTCAATCATATTATAGTCACGTGCAGTGTGAGAGCTTTCTAATCTCACTAATGGAACCTACAGCAGAGCTATGAACTTTGCTATATTGGTAAAAAAGCTTTTTAGGAAATTACTCGTCTATATTTTCACACCAATTACTTAAAACGGTCATAGGCTGCCGTTTTTAATTAGTTAATTGAATAGCACTGTTTACTTGCTACTAAATGAAACGATGCAGTGTCTCAAGACGAAAGTCTTTGACCAGTGCGTGTTGCCAGTGATGACTTATGGCACTGAAACGTGGTCGCTCACAATGGGCCTTATAAGAAGGCTAAAAGTCACCCAAAGGGCAATGGAGAGGGCTATGCTTGGAGTTTCCCTGCGTGATCGAATCAGGAATGAGGAGATCCGCAGGAGAACCAAGGTAACCGACATAGCCCGAAGAATTGCCAAACTTAAGTGGCAGTGGGCAGGGCACATTGCTCGCAGAACAGATGGCCGATGGGGCCGAAAGGTTCTGGAGTGGCGACCGCCTACCGGAAGACGTAGCGTTGGAAGGCCTCCCACAAGGTGGACCGACGACCTTGTGAAGGCCGCAGGAACCCGTTGGATGCGAGAAGCACAGAACCGGTCGAAGTGGAAGTGCTTGGGGGAGGCCTATGTCCAGCAGTCGTCTGCGGCAGGACGTCTTTCGGCTGAAATGAAACGATGATCCACAATGGTTTTCACCAAGTAAGGTAGGTATCTAAATTGGATACACAAAGTGTAAGAAAAATATTGTGTAAAATTGGTACAGACGCGAGACGCCAGCACATCAAGCTACTCGAAACTGTCAAATTTTCCTAATCAACCTTGAACCTTATGCTGTAGCGATAACGTTGAAAATCTATTATAGAAATTTGACAGATTGTAGTAGCTTGATGTGCTGGCGTCTGTACTATAATGGGTTATTTCACAACGCTAGATTATCCATACTAATATTATAAATTCGAAAGTAACTCTGTCTGTCTGTCTTTCTGTCTGTATGTTACCTTTTCACGCCTAAACCACTGAACGGATTTCGATAAAATTTGGCAGAGAGATAGATTGCATCCCGAGGAAGGACATAGGATAGTTTTTATCGACGTACCTCGCGGGCGAAGCCGCGGGCGGAAGCTAGTGGTAAAATATAATATTACTTCTAACTAGGTAATAATCTAGGTGGATCTGTTACATAAAAGCTCATTAACATTTTAAAAAACTAAGAACTGTTATTGCACAAATCGATTCCAATTAGTTGAAGGCTAAGTAAACAACAATTATGCATGTATTTTGGCGCCGACCTGACCGACTAAGAAACTATCAGATTTTCCATTTCCTGCATAGCTTGTAACTAGCTGCGCCCCGCGGTTTGGTTTAAATGTCGCTCCCGTGGGAATATCGGGATAAAAATTAGCCTATATGTTAATCCAGGGTGTCAGCTACCTCCATACAAAATTTAATCAAAATTGGTCCAGCCGTTTGAGCATGAAGAAGTAACAAACATTTATATAAACACGCACCGCTCACAAACTTTCGCCTTTATAAATATAATATTATAGTGTGATAGTATGGATAGAGATCGGAGATTGATGGGGCCGAGATTCTAGAGTGGCGCCGCGTAACGGAAGACGTAGCGTTCGAAGGCCTCTCACAAGGTGGACCGTTGAACTTATGAAGGCCGCAGGAATCCGCTGGATGCGGAAAGCACAGAACCGGTCGAAGTGGCGGTGCTTGGGGGAGGCCTATGTCCAGCAGAGGACGTCTTTTGTGTTTTAACATTAAATATTATTTTATACAGGGTTATTGGAAAAACACTAACATCCTCTTAAGAGGTCATTGTAGTCATCATTATAAACAACTTTTACTATGAGAGCTAACCTGAAATCGCGAAAAAAAATCAGCTGTTCCCTACATTTATGTTCGCATAACTCGTCAAACTGTAGGGAACAGCTATTTTTATTCGCTACCTTTCTCAAGAATTGGGCTATCAAAAGCAAAAATATTTTTTCAAATCCAGCTAGTTGTTCCGGAGATTACCCCCTACATACAAACAAACAAATTTTACCACTTTATAATATTAGTAAGTATAGATATAATTATTTATTATAATTAGTGGATACTTAATTAAATAATTAATATATTTTATTTTCGACGTCTTATACAATAATACATTGGCGCCGATTCTGTTGTTCACAAACTAAACTAAATTTAAGTTCATGCATCTTTTTCTTTCTATTTCATTATGAAAAGGAGAGAAGATAAATATTAGTTTAGTCCTGTCAAATTAAGATACTCCATAGACAATTTAGACGAGATTAAAAAAATGCCTATTAAACATACGTCAATTTACGTCAGGCGCTGACTAATTTGACAGGACTAAACTAATATTTATCTTCTGTCCTTTTCTTAATGAAATAGAAAGAAAAAGATGCCTGAACTTAAATTTAGTTTAGTTTGTGACACAACAGAATCGGCGCCAATGTATTATTTTATAGTTCTACAGAATAACACGGCCTATTGTTCTTATTACTAAATTAAGAGGGGAGTGGGCCTGCGGGGAATTTGAAAAATAGGTATTTGAAGAAACAATTGCCGTCGCCTTACCTCAAGTCTGCCCCCGTAATGTGTGATAGAGACAGATGCAGCTCAGACCGAAAATATCACAAAAATTTTGACGAGATCGACGTTTCGTATTCCCCTTTTTTCTCCTCGAAAACTGAGCTGATTCAATTATTTTTTACATTAACATTTTGAGAAAGAGTATGTTTTAGGTTCCTATCATTTTTTTATGTTAAAAACTTTTCTAATTTGTCTGGTAACTAGCCCTCTAATCACGGCGGTAAAAATAGGGCATATTTTGTAATTTTTAGAGGGTCATATTTTCTTTACTAATTAGTCGCTGAAAAAAGAAAATTACAGGGACGTGTATACAGCAGACTTTGATTTTATGAAAAAAAAGTTTTGCTCTAGAGACATTATTCGGGAAGAAAAAAGGGGAATACATTTGTATGGAGAATCGCACGCCCTGTTCCCTCTTAACAGTATTTATTGCTGCGCATTGTCCAATAAACATGCATAACTCGCATTCATCTTCAATCTTATATCTAATGGACAAGATGACAGCAAGTTATTATGATTTATACTGATCACTTCTTCAGTAGTTTGTATCGCACTGTCCATGACATGTAAATGTTCACTCGTGTATGACATACTTAGTGCGTTGTGTACAAACTTTGTAAGAACTAGAAGCAGGTTATTGTGAAATCTTTTGTCCCAGTGGTAACGGTCGCGACTTACGAGTTGTAGGTCGTAGGTTCGAACCCAGACAGGCGCTTTACTTTGTGTAAATTATTTCATCACCACTGCTCTCAAAACGGTGAAGGAAAACATCGTGAGGAAACCGGCATGTCCTAGAACCAAAAATTCGAAGACATGTGGCATCTGCCAACCCGCACTGGGCCCGCGTGGTGGATTACGGCCCGCTCCCTGTCACCGAGAGGAGGCCTGTGTCCCAGCAGTGGGAACATTATAGGCTGATTATATTATGTTGTGTTTGACTTGTATGGCAGGGGAGTCTGTTGAGCCACTTTTTCTTCCCAGCTAAAATACTAGGAAGTGGTAAAGGATGGGCGTTTCGGGAGACTGTGCGATTTTGACGTTCAAATAGTGCTGATCCTCAGCCCAATGATTTTTAGGGTTCCGTACCCAAAGGATAAAAACGGGACCCTATTACTCCACTGTCCGTCTGTCTGTCTGTCACCAGGCTGTATCTCATGAACCGTGATAGCTAGACAGTTGAAATTTTCACAGATGATGTATTTCTGTTGCCGCTATAACAACAAATAATAAAAATAAAGTTAGAATTTAAAGGGGTATAAAAGAAACGTTTTTTTTTTGGCGTTTTATGTCTTGTGGTACGGAACCCTTCGTGTGCGAGTCCGACTAGCACTTGGCCGGTTTTTCTTTTTATTTGATTTTGCTACTACATATTTGGTACGTTCTTGTCATTTTATCTACCTACCTACATTGAATGTGCCCATCGAAGTTAATTTTCAATTGCAATTATTTAGCCAACATGGTGTTTTCTTCATTAATCATTTTTAATTTAACATGAAAATTATTAATGAAGAAAATACTCGTACATATTGGATAAATAATAACCCGCTTGCCAGTTGCATTACTTGTTTTGCTATTTATTCATATGCGCCTGATATTTAACTCTGAGCATCGTACCACTGAATAATAAATGTGGCTTGACTGAGTAACTGAGAAGAAAAGTTGAAAAGTCAAGTCAAAGTCAAAGTAAAAAAAATGTCTACTATTTCTCCAACAACAACCGATACACGGCAATACTAAGAAATATACATTTAATATCTGTAATTTAAAATGGGGTAGGGTCTTTGTATCGCTCTTTGGCGGAAAACGGTATGATGTTAGTATTTCCCAGGATTCAAAACTAAAGTATTTTACCTGGAACTCTAAGACTTTCTAGTAGGCACTTATTGCTAAAATCCAATAGGCAACAACAAAACCCCGGACCGCGACACAACTTTATCTCGGAATTGCTAATCTTTCTGCAGCTCTTTGATTGTAATAAGATTAAATATTGCTCCGTCTGGTAACCCAGCTTTATCGTTGATATCTCTCTCAGCTACGGATTATGGCAAGCGCCTTACGATAATCTGTTTGTATGTCGTCGACCGTAGGTTCAATTGAGGTAAGGGACAAAATACGTTTTTTCAGGAGTGGCCGACAAAGTTTTTTTTCGGACTAAATCGCCTATAACTTTTTTTATTATTTACCTTTTTCGGATCTGATTTCACACATAATCTTATATTTTAGTGCTCTATCTACCTGTGTAACATTTATTTAAATAAGTTAGCTATCTAAGAAAATAGATGTCCCTTACACCAACGTATTTTGTTAGTAATGTCCCTTACTGACCAAGTATCTTGTAGTCCTGTCCCTTACATTAAATTTATCTCTAGAATCTCTACGTTGGATCCAATTTATAATGAAAAAATAGTGTAAAGGTCTTGTTGAAAAAATGTGTGAAGAATAATTCATTGATTGGGAAGACCCTTACCTTATGTGAAGTGGATTGGCGGCGGTAATTACACCATTTCAAGTTGCTATATTATATAGTTTTTCAGATACATTGTTATTATGGGGCTGATTCGAAATTCGAATCCAAAAATCAGTAGGGTAAGGGACATTTTTTTAAGCTAGAATTTTTTCATATACACCATTCGAAAGAGCGCAAAATTCTGGACAAAACTGTATACTCAACTCATTTTGGGTATTTTGTCCTTTACCTTAATTGAACCTACGGTCGACGATGTTTTGGCACATGACTGCATGCAACAATATCGTGTGTTAATTTTTGTTGACTTTCGGAAAGACGTTAAAGGGATTATGTCACGTGAATTTCGCACCGCATTTTACCAGGACTTAAAATTATTATTAGAAAAAATATTATTTATCTACCTACTGTTCCAAAAAAGAATAAAAAAAAAGTTCATCTTGTCTTGGAGCAGGTGGTGGCCCAGTGGTAACGCCCAGCTAACTTTGCTTAACATAACATAATCAGCCTATAATGTTCCCACTGCTGGGACACGGGCCTTCTCTCTGTGAAAGGGAGTGGGCTGTAATCCACCACGTGTCCCATCGTTTGTGGAACATGGTGCTGTTCTACGTATTAACTCTATTACGTACAGTCACGAGCAAAAGTATGTATACACTTGGCTTTATTCAAAGTCGATTTTCTCCTTTATTTTTTTAAGAAATTTTATATTAGTAGGAATATAGTATTTTCGAACCCATAGGTATATGAAAAGTGTCGTATTTCAACGTTTCATTCGTTATTTCGTGAAAAAATCGCAATTTAAAGTTGCCAAGTGTTGACATATTGGTGCTCGTGACTGTACGTAGTTCTTGAATACGTAGGAGTTAGACATGTGACATCCGTCTACCAACCCGCACTGGACCCGAAATTCATAGACGACTCCGCCTTGGAGTGTAAATTACACCACGTGTCCCATCGTTTGTGGAACATGGTGCTGTTCCACAAACGATGTCATCACATGTCTTCGAATTTTTGATTCTAAAACATGCCGGTTTCCTCACGATGTTTTTCTTCACAGTTTTGAGAGCAGAACTTTGCTTAACTTTTTATAAATTATTTCATCACGACTGCATTGAAAACGGTGAAGGAAAACACCGAATCAAAAATTTGAAGACGTGTGACATCAGCCAGCCCACACTGGGCCTGCGTGGTGGATTTCGAAGACATTTGTGACATCCGCCAGCTCGCACCGGGCCCGCGTGGTGGATTTCAAAGACATACCCAAGCAGCAAAATTATCCTATAGTGCAGATGTTATAGGCCTCCAGCACTTGTAATGTTCTCTTAACGGTTCTAGTATTTGCTGCCACGCTTATAATAGCAAGCATGGAGTTAGTTGGGCCTTATAGTATATCTGATCTTATACATTAACTTATAGTTACTTATAGGTTGAAATTAAGAGTGCATTATAAGCTAGGGTGGCCTATAAAAGTATCGCGAGGGTGTAAATGCACTCAAGAGTAGATAAACTGGTAAGCTATACTTATAACTGCTAACAAGAAGCATTATAGAACTACTATAAGTAAAGTACGGCAATAAGAGTGATAAACAGAACTAAATATACTGGAAACTATTTGAATTTGTTACTTGGTTTTATAAGGCTTTACAAATTCACTTTACAGAACAATTATAAGTAAAATGGAGCGGTTTTATAGTGGTATAAATCAATTTGGTTAAAAAATCTTAACACGATTATAAAGGTTTAATATAATATACTTAGTATCCAAAACTATACCCGTGGTGTCCTGTACAAGAATACAGTGGTTTATAATGGTCTTGCAAATGCTATTATGGTGTCGGTTGCTAGCTTTGTATTTGGCGAAGAACGAATCGTAGAAATAGAAGGATCCGTACAAAATAGTTACTGTGAAAATTTTAGACAAAATGTTTATATTTTTGTTTTTATTTGCTAATATTTTACATATTTATTTATATCTGTAACTGCCCGTGACATCACAGCGGGGGCCCTATCAGAATACCAGCGCTGCGACCTTTATTTTTTTTTTAAATGTCGCAGCATCATGCTGAGATAGGAGCCTTCTGGCCTCGTATAGGACTTTGTTTCATTTTCCTTTTGTTACTTTTTTTTTATATAACTTGAATTTTTATTTTACTGTATTTAGTTTAGTTTGTGATCTTCCTGTACGAGTCGCAATAAATACTTTTTCTTTCTTTCTTTCTTTATATTAATAATTCTGCACAAAACGACGTTTTGTCGGTAAAAAGCGATTTAAATTTAGACTTAGAAGATTGTATTAGTGAGGAACCTGTGCAAGAAGATGAAAGCGATATTGTAGACTATTACAATTTTCAGCTACATCGATGTTAGAAAATGGGCTGTAGAATACAATAATTATACGACATGCGACATGAAATTCTTTATTGGAAATTTTGAATAAGAAGATTGAAGATGTCCTACCTAAGGATGCCCGTACACTTCTTGACACTAATAAAGAAAATCTGGATATTACTAATTCAGCACGAAGAGAATATTGGCATAATGGCCTTATCAAATGTTTATAAAATTTCTTTAAATACAAAATATTCGAAAATCCCTTTTAGTCAAAAAGCGATCGACGTCCAGAAACATTACCATTTTCAATGCTGACACCTAAAAAAAAACATTAAAATAAGACATAGGTACATAATAGCAATATAAAATAACCATCCGGTTATAGAAATATTAGCGGAACTCTAATTCCAAACAATATGGCCAAGCAATGGTTCTGACATTTACCATTTTTGAACAAAGTACGCCTATAACGGTTTCTTAGTGTATTTGGGAAAACCAACTTTGTCAAAATGGCGACTTTTCGTTGTATGTCATACTGAAACCAACATTATTTTAAAATTCAACTTAATGAAAACGCTAATTTCAAGGGGCGTGTAAAAATTTTGATAAAAAACTTATTATACTTCACCGAAAATATAGGTGCGCCATGCACATTCAACACATTATACATCTTGACTTATTGTTAACATCACTCTACTCATAATTGATATTCTAGATAATATTTATATTATGAAATGGATGCATATCTTACTTTTATCAATATTAATCTTTACAAATGTCATTCACCAATTCACAACATTTTTTGAGCTTGTAAGAGATTCACTGTGTACGTTATTGTCGTGTTTGGTTCCATTAGGCGCTGATAGGTAGCTTCGCGGGAGCAAATAGTTTTACGTAGTCCAACTATATGGTCGTTATTGGCCAAAGTGGTGTTCACCAAGTCTACTATAGATATTTAATTAGGTAAAATACGCCTATAAATTGGGCCCTTTTCCGTGGTTATAATTGCTTACTATTCCGTTATAGTCCTAATGAAATGGTGGTTCCAGGACAATTACTAGACCACATTTTGCTGCTTGGGTATGACATGGGCCAGCTCGCACTGGGCCCGCGTTGTGGATTTCGAAGACATGTGACATCCGCCAGCTTGCACCGGGCCCGCGTGGTGGATTTCAAAGACATATGACATGGGCCAGCTCGCACTGGGCCCGCGTTGTGGATTTCGAAGACATGTGACATCCGCCAGCTCGCACCGGGCCCGCGTGGTGGATTTCAAAGACATATGACATGGGCCAGCTCGCACTGGGCCCGCGTTGTGGATTTCGAAGACATGTGACATCCGCCAGCTTGCACCGGGCCCGCGTGGTGGATTTCAAAGACATATGACATGGGCCAGCTCGCACTGGGCCCGCGTTGTGGATTTCGAAGACATGTGACATCCGCCAGCTCGCACCGGGCCCGCGTGGTGGATTTCAAAGACATATGACATGGGCCAGCTCGCACTGGGCCCGCGTTGTGGATTTCGAAGACATGTGACATCCGCCAGCTTGCACCGGGCCCGCGTGGTGGATTTCGAAGACATGTGACATCCGCCAGCTCGCACTGGGCCCGCGTGGTGGATTTCGAAGACATGTGACATCCGCCAGCTCGCACTGGGCCCGCGTGGTGGATTTCTTTTTCAAATCCGACTGGTACTTCCAGAGATTCGCGCGTTCAAACAAACAAACAAGCACTTCAGCATTATTATAACCCCCTTACTAATAAACGTATTAAATCAGATGAATAGTTACACACCGGTTTCTCTCTTTCAGTCGTCAGTAATTTGACTTTCGAATGAAGAAGACGAAGCGTTGTGTAACTATACAGACGCTTTACAACGTTTATTAGTAAGGGCCTAAGGGGGTTAGCATATACTTGGTTATGACAATGTACCGGTAATACGTATTATACGGTAAATACCTAGTATTTGCTCGTAATGTTTGAATATGATAATCTTTAGGTTTAGGAATGCGAGGCTTATTTGTGGGCATCCGTTAGGTTTACTTAGCGATAGCTTAGGTATTATGAGTTGCAAAATTAGACTTTGGAACACCGCACGTTATCTATATATATAAAATGGTAAACTGACTGACTGACTGATTGTTGATATATCAACACACAGCCCAAACCGCTGATCCTAGAGACATGAAATTTGGAGGGTGTGTTCTTTGTGAAGAGTAGGTATCCACTAAGAGAGGGTTTTTCGAAATTCCACCCCTAAGAGGGTGAAATTTCACGCGGACGAAGTCGCGGGCAGAAGCTAGTTCAATAATATAATAATGAGGCCAGTACGTCAGTACATGGCCAGATTATATAGCTACATGTGACCTGCTGTGTAACCGTCACCAGTCCCTAGCAACAACGCGTGACGTAAACGATACGTAAATTCGAACAACAAAATAATAAAATGAATAAAATCTTAAAACTAAAAATATTGTGTGCGAAAAGTGTATATTCAATTTTAAAAGCGTTCGAATGTATGATACGTTTCAGCCCGATTCAAACTTTATGGTGGCTCTGAAGCGCGCTACTCGTTGCGCAGTACCTCACCCCTCACCCCCGCTGACACGTGAATTTGTTACTGCGCAACGACTCGCCTCATGATCCGAGCCTCTATAAAGTTTGAATAGGGCTTTACTCCGCGCGTTCCTGCTAAATAGGCCTACTGGCCGTCAAATGAATCCGACAGAAGGCCGCTGCTGGACATAGGCCTCCCCAGCTCTCCTAGGTCTGTTTAAGACGGAATATTTTAGTCAGGCCTTAAAAGAAGTTCATCATAATCAGCATTGGTAATCTGTGGCCACACTTCCCTGGCCTGTGCGACTCTGAACCAAGTCTTATCAAGAGTTACCAAATTGTAACTCATATGTATTCAAGATACTAGAGTTAATACGTAGTTCTTGTGTTTATTGTAATAGGTCAGGGGCCCGTGGCTAAAGAATAACAGCCGCACATGTCGATCGATCAGGTTAAGTTACACTTGCCGCGGTCGGTCTGTGGATGGGTGACTATCTTTACATACCGAGATCACTCTGTGCCTCGGAAAGCACGTTAAACCGTTGGTCCTGGCTGTCATTCGTGGATCTTTGACAGTCGTTACGGGTAGTCAGAAGCCCGAAAGTCTGACTACCAGTCTTACCAAGGGGTATCGTGTTACCCAGTAACTGGGTTGTGGAGTTCAGATAAGCAGTCGCTCCATGTAAAATACTGGTATTCAGCTGAATCCGGTTAGACTGGAAGCCGACCCCAACATAGTTGGGAAAAGGCTAGGCAGATGAGGTCAGACATACACCACCATTTCTATTTAGTTACTAGGTATGCCGTTCTAGAAATAAAAGGTTCAAGAGCGTAACATTTCAGCAAGTTCAATGACCTACTCTCCCCAAATAGATGGTTTCCAGTTGGATAAAATTAGCTCCCAAATATTCCTATTATTAACGCGTTATTATTATTGTTTCAGGCGCTCCAGATTCATTTGCAGCCTGAAGAGGGAGATATTCTGATCTTCATGCCGGGTCAGGAAGACATTGAAGTTACTTGTGAGGTAAGAACGTTAGTCTTTAGTCTTTTCGTTAAGGGGTAGAATGATAATATAGATTTTGAATAATAATGAATAATAGAATAGAATAGATGAGGGTATGGGGAAAGGAGTGAAGCACCAAGATGCTGGTTTTAAACTTAAACAGTAGGTACTTTTTAAAAATCAGTAGCCTTCTTAAGGTGCCACTAGTTGATATGTTTTCCATACAAATTTCGGGAGAGTATTACTCCACTGTTTGACATTGTGCATCCAAAGTTGATCCATCCATGATATCGTTTTGTCTTATTATTAATGTTGTCTGTACGGAAACAGAATAGTAAAATAAAAAGCCATTAAAAAGTTATGAGCCACAAAGATTCGTTTTTCTTGCTATTTTAACGTAACTTTGGGTGTAGATAAGTAATAAAAGAACTGTAAAATCTTCAAAACCAAGTCCGTACGGACAAAGCTCAGCTATCGAAGAGTTCAATAAACTTTATTTGTAATTGATTTATGCAGTGGTTTTTTCATAAAACTCGATTTTCCGAAGCACTTTTCTTTTTTTATACGCGCCTATCATTTCGGACTGGTGTTTCTGTGCGTGAAAACTAGACGTTGTTCGTGTAGACTAGCATCTAACTGCTCATCACTGATACTAGCTCGGTCGGACACGAAGCCAGGTGAGACAGCGTGCTTTTTGGCCATGACCACCAGTGAGTTCGAGCTCGCGACTAGTTCATTCTTAATTTCACGTGACGAGAAAATTGGGCTTATTCCGTTTATCCACCCTTTTTTTTTTTTTTTTTGCGGATGGGAAATCATCAAATGACCCCTCCCGCTCTGGGTGGAGCGGAAGGGAGTGTCAGACTCTTACTGACTAAAACCCACCCGTGTTCCTTCCTTAGCCCTTTATGTTCCGGGCCAGCGGTAACCCTTTCGGACAATCCCGCTGACCCGGCAGGCTTCGGCCCTATGGGGCCCCTCCTCGATGCTGACATCTCTTTGAGGCGCGCGTGGAACACGTACGCGCCGTCCGGCACGGGCCTGGTCCTGATCGGACGGTGAGCTACCCATTACTCTCCGCCCGCAGGCCCGCGCCTACGGTGGCCGGGAGTCGTCGCGCGGCTCCCGACGCCCGGAGCGTCTCCCGCGGCGGCTGGGACGGGAGGCTCTCTCCCTGAGCCGTCCCGCCACCTCCTTCGCTAGCATGACTGCTTCGCAGAAGGAGGTGACTGCCTCCCACTCCCTCTCGCCCCGGACCATGGCTTGCACCAGGGCCGGGCGCGAGAGGCCGCCGCCGCTGCCGATCGCCTCTACGAGGACACGGCGGTGCTCCGCCCAAGCGGGGCAGACCTCCACCGTGTGCTCCACCGTGTCCTCTGGGCGATCCTGGCAATGGTGACACCCGGGCGTTTCCTCCCGCCTGATGATGTGCAGGAACCTCCCGAAACTTCCGTGTCCGGTGAGGACCTGCGTCAGGCGGTAGGTGAGGGCGCCGTGGCGCCTCTCTAGCCACTAAAAAAAATAAAAAGCCATTAAAAAGTTATGAGCCACAAAGATTCGTTTTTCTTGCTATTTTAACGTAACTTTGGGTGTAGATAAGTAATAAAAGAACTGTAAAATCTTCAAAACCAAGTCCGTACGGACAAAGCTCAGCTATCGAAGAGTTCAATAAACTTTATTTGTAATTGATTTATGCAGTGGTTTTTTCATAAAACTCGATTTTCCGAAGCACTTTTCTTTTTTTATACGCGCCTATCATTTCGGACTGGTGTTTCTGTGCGTGAAAACTAGACGTTGTTCGTGTAGACTAGCATCTAACTGCTCATCACTGATACTAGCTCGGTCGGACACGAAGCCAGGTGAGACAGCGTGCTTTTTGGCCATGACCACCAGTGAGTTCGAGCTCGCGACTAGTTCATTCTTAATTTCACGTGACGAGAAAATTGGGCTTATTCCGTTTATCCACCCTAAAACAAACACCCTAAGGTGGACAATCGGAAACACATGTCCGAGAATCCACCCTCAACATAAACATAAAGGAAATATTAAAAAAATAAATCAAATTAATTCTTGATATAAACATAAATTTACTAAATTAAAACCTATAATTATAACAGTTCTAGATATTAAAATTTAATTTAATTTCTGGGCACGCCACAATTGCGGCGATAAGTCCCGTCTTTGAGGAGTGGCTGGAGAGGCGCCACGGCGTCCTCACCTTCCGCCTAACGCAGGTCCTCACCGGACACGGCTGCTTCAGGAGGTTGCTGTTCCGGATAAGGCGGGAGAAAACGCCCCGTAGAGTGGTTCGGTGGAGCATACGGTGGAGGTCTGCCCAGCTTGGGCAGAGCACCGCCGCGTCCTCAGAGCGGCGATCTCTCGCGTCCGGCCCTAGTCCAGGCCATGGTATGAAGCGAGAGACCATGGGAGGCCGTCGGCTCCTTCTGCGAAGCAGTAATGCTCGCGAAGGAGGAGGCGGAGCGCGTGAGGGAGAGGCAATCTTTGCGCCTTCACGCCCCTAGTTACCGCAGGAGACAGACGCCCTGGGCGTCGGGAATCGATAGCCGATTCCCGGCCACCGTAGGCACGAGATTGCGGACGGCGAGCAATGGGCAGCTCGCCGTCCGGTAAGGACCAGGCCCGGGTCGACGGCGCGTTGTGTTCCACGCGTTAAAATGAAAGCCATTGCTACTGATAGTGTGTTACGCAATTACCCCGCTAATGTATGAACGTAAACGTCGCTAAAGGAGTAGGTGTGTAAAGATCGTAGCACATTCTGTAGTTTCTACTTACCCCCAATGGGGAACAGTCTTGAGTTTATGTACTTATGTAATTTAATAAACTTCTTTCGTTTCCAGGTGCTGACAGAGCGTCTAGCAGACTTGGACAGCGCGCCTCCCCTCACCGTTCTACCGATATACTCTCAACTACCAGCTGACCTGCAAGCCAAGATCTTCCAGAGAGCGCCGCCTGGGCAGAGGAAGTGCATCGTCGCTACTAACATTGCTGGTAGGTTACAAAACTGACAGGTTTACATCACCCAAAAATTCTGTGCCGCTTTGTCCACTTCCACTCTAGTTACTGGCGCTGATTTCATAGGGTCTGGGGGTGCCCGAGCCCTCCGATATTTTATTGGAATACCGATCTACCTACATATTATTAAATACTGGTGTATGTACAGTGGTAAGTATCTGCCGTGAATGGTCAATGTAAGTTGCTGTATGAAGGGTAAAAAAAAACAATTTAACCTTGGCAAGACGGGGTACAAAAATTTTTGAGCTCGCTTCGCTCGCTCTGTCTTGGTTCTCTTCAATTCTTCGGCTTATCATAGTAACGTCTGTAAAAACTACCTTTCCATGGCTAAGCCATTGTAGAGGGCTATAAGTTAATCTTCTGATAAAGCAATCGACCAATAATCAGCAAGCCAATATCAACCCAAACTCCATTGACACATAATCGAGTGCCCATTCCACAACTACAATTCAATTCAATTTAAAATCATTTATTTCAATCCATTTAAGATCATATATGTTCTACATCTAAAATTAAATTAAAATTTTGCAAATGCATATAAAAATAAATTAAATACTATAAATTAAATTCAAATTATAAAAATAAAATAAAAAATGACTAATAATACGCCTGCCTTTGAGTCATATAATTGTTTGTCATTACATTCATCATAAAACAATGACACAATTCGGACATGATAACCACAAACTACCCACTTATAACTAATCACAGTTCATTGAACCTGTTACCACTAATGTATGTGGTCGGTTATAATTGATATGTCAACGTCATTGCAAGAATGCTGTAATGTTTAGGTACAGACGCCAGTACATCAAGCTACTACAATCTGTCAAATTTCTTTAATAGATTTTCAACTTTATCGCTAAAGCATAAGGTTCAAAGTTGATTGGGAAAATTTGACAGTTTCGGCTAACTTGATGTGCTGGCGTCTGTACGTAACTTTACGGATGATTAACTTGATTGAGTGATGTTACGGTTTTGATTTTGATTTAGGCATTCTGATCGGTATGCGTGCGAAACACATGTTAGGTATGCAATGGTTGGTTTCATTTTCATTACACCTTATGCGACGGCGATGTAGTAACATATTATATTAAGGGCTGGTTTTTCCAACGCCAAAACCAAATTATCTTTTTTATTCGAGGAATAAAATTGACGTCTGACAGATTTTGTATGGAAGAACTGTCAAAAATTTTGAATTATTCTTCGGATAAAATTATCTAGAAGTTATTAACCCTTGGGGCTGATTTTTCCAGCGTCAGTAAATTTTATAATATAAAATAAGATGAAGCCAGTCGCTATCACTGGTATTCAGTTGCATCCGGTTAGACTGGAATCCGCCCCCAAATACATAGTTGGGAAAAGGCTAGGCACATTGATTAAAAAACTGGCCAAGTGCGAGTCAGACTCGCACACGAAGGGTTCCGTACCACAAGGCAAAAACGCCGAAAAAACTGTTTTTAGTATTTGTTGTTATAGTGGCAACAGAAATACATCATCTGTGAAAATTTCAACTGTCTACCTATCACGGTTCATGAGATACAGCCTGGTGACAGACGGACAGTGGAGTCTTAGTAATAGGGTCCCGTTTTTACCCTTTGGGTACTGAACCCTAAAAACTACTATCACCAATCTAAGATACTAAATTACATAAACTGCCAACTATTCACCTGATATTAATTAATCCTGAATCGAGTCTTCCTAGCAGCCCTATCCATTTACCCTCGTTATTTTCAGTTTATTTTACTAAGATATTGGACATATCTTTCCAGAAACATCGCTGACGGTGGACGGTATAATGTACGTGATAGACAGCGGCTACTGCAAGCTCAAGGTGTACAATCCCAGGATCGGTATGGACGCTTTACAGGTAAATTTAAAATTAGCATCTGTTTTTACTTTTCCGCGCGCGGATGGGCGAGTATGCGCGCATTCTCACGTAAAAATTCGCCTAATGTTTCACGCGTTTAGAAAACTTTGCGGGTATGCTCTGCGCTGCGCTCCGCCATATGTGCGCTGACCCTAACTCAACTGGAACTACCATACCCATCTTGAAAATGGTCACCACTGCACTTTCCCTTTTTCTTTATTAATATGTAACTAACCAATATTTCCGCCTTTTCCAGATCTACCCAGTAAGTCAAGCGAACGCCCGGCAGCGCGCAGGCCGAGCTGGTCGTACCGGGCCCGGCAAGGCGTTCTGTCTATACACACAGAGGCAATACCAGCACGAGTTACTATCCTCCACCGTGCCTGAGATACAGCGGACCAACCTGGCTAACACTGTGCTGTTGCTGAAGAGCTTAGGAGTTGAGGATCTCCTAGCTTTTCATTTTATGGATCCGCCGCCACAGGTGAGTTTTGAAGTGGAGATTTTTAAGAAAGATGTTGATCTTGTGTGTAAGGGATTTAAAGATCATAAGTTGAACAATACACATCAATGTTTCATCTATTCATGTCCTGTGTTCTCGATGCACGGAAGGGTCCTATGCGCAGAAGGGCATCTCCTGAACCTGCCTCACATGGAAAGAAAGAAAATTATTTTATTTGGGACACGCGCAGGAAATACAAACAGTAAAAAAGGAGCATTTTAAACTGTCAAAATTATATTAAAAAAAAAACCTGTGCGAATTGGCCATTAGCTGCCAAGACTTGATGTTCAACACCCCCCTTGAATCATCTTAGAGAATTTTGTAATATTTAGAATTACGGTTTTACTTTTCTAGGACACAATTCTCAACTCCATGTACCAGCTATGGATCTTGGGCGCATTAGACGGCACGGGAGCGCTAACATCACTCGGTCGACAAATGGCAGAGTTCCCTCTGGACCCGCCGCAGTGTCACATGCTTATCGTCAGTGCTGAGATGGGCTGCAGTGTGGAAGTGCTCATCATTGGTAAGTCATCATCTGCCTGCCAATCTCAACTGAGTTGCGGTCGACGAAGTTGTTTTTGCTTTCCATCGGATGTCATCTCAGAGTTCACTTCTTTCCTCGTTACATCTTTCACACCATCCATGTTTTTCATGGTGTCTTTTTAACCGACTTCTAAAAAGGAAGAGGATCTCGATTCGGATGTTTATATATACAGGGTTATTGGTAAAACATTAACAACCTCTTAAGAGGTTATTGTACTTAACATTATGAACATCTTTTACTATGGGGCCTGTAACTTGGATCTAGCAGATAATACTTACCTTCGATGAAAATTTGACATACAATACGACCGACGTAACTTGAAGGCTGCGCAGTAAGATGTTTTAGGAACCAAATGGTGACATGAGGCGAGTGCGAGTGAGAGAACATGCGCGAAAGTTCTTAGTGCCTATGTTCAAGCTCGCCAAGTTACGTCCGTCGTGTTGTACATTTTAGAGTTTTTAGCAGAACTCGAATTTGTATTAATTCTTTGCCATAAATAAACATAGATATTGCCTAAATCATCAACTTTAGGAACGGTGACCGTGGAAATGAGTAAATGTTATGTCTTCCCAAATCCCACCACTTCTTTATATGATCTGGAAAATTATTTCACACTTACGTTCCATATAATTGGCAGAGAAATAGTGTCTACCCAGAGCTCCCAGAGTTATGAAACAGGCTCTCATTCTTTATCCACAATTTCCTTTTGTTTCTAGTATCAATGCTGTCAGTGCCATCAGTATTCTACCGGCCGCAGGGTCGCGAGGAGGAAGCCGACTCAGTGAAGGAAAAGTTCCAAGTGCCGGAATCTGATCATTTGACATTACTGCATCTTTACAACCAGTGGAAGTCTAACAAGTAAGGGACATTTTAATACCTATTTATTATGAAAGTAGGGCTAAGGGATCAGTGGCCTTAGTGTGAGTTTTTTCGCCTCACGTTCGAGTTTTGTACAGCCGGGACCAACGGCTTATTTATTTATTTATTTAATTATCCTCCTACTGGTACGCCTTACAGCAATTACACCAGGCGGAGCGAAAAATTACTTCATGTGCTGTTTTAATAATAAGTCAATGGCTGCTTTCCATCCATCCTGTGCGCGGTGGACATCGAACGGGCGGCGATGGAACACGCATGCTCACACAGCGTTAACTCCACAGTTCCATTACTCCATCCCAATTGGGCACATTCTTTGCGATTTTTTGAGACTCAACGAATTTTTAAAATAAATACATTAAAATTGTAAAAACGGAAAATTTTGATGTGTCGTCTTGCCTCTGTCTGCTTAACGTGCTTTCCGAGGCACGGAGGGGTCTCGGTATGTAAAGATGGCCACCCATCCACATACCAACCGCAGCAAGCGTAGCTTAACCTGACCGATCGACCTGTGCAGCTGTTATTATTTAGCCACGGTATATAATTATATGTTTTTAATCAGTTTTCTTAGATGTGACACCACGAAAAACCCTTCTAATACCATTAAAAACATTATTGTATCCTCATATTTCCAGCTACTCAGGCCAGTGGTGCACAGAACACTTCGTCCACGGCAAGGCGATGAGGAAAGTGCGCGAAGTTAGACAACAGTTGAAGGACATCATGCAACAACAACGATTACCGCTTGTGTCGTGTGGTACTGACTGGGATACTGTGCGCAAGTGTGTCTGTTCTGGTGAGTTTAACACACTCAGTTTTTATCTTACTAAAGTTAAGCAGTAGAGAGCAGAGGTAGCCAAGTGGTAATGGTCGTAGGTTCGAACCCAAACAGGCGCTTTACTTTGTGTAAATTATTTCATCACCACTGCTCTGAAAACGGTGAAGGAAAACATCGTGAGGAAACCGGCATGTCCTAGAACCAAAAATTCGAAGATATGTGACATCTACCAACCCGCACTGGGCCCCCGTGGTGGATTACGGCCCACTCCCTCTCACCGAGAGGAGGCCTGTGTCCCAGCAGTGGGAACATTATAGGCTGATGATGAAAGTTAAGCGGATATACTACAACGCAACACGCGACGGGTTGCAGATAACACGCCACCGCGCGTGATTTTTTACATACATATTCAATAAAAACGCGCTTTCGCGCGGGGGTTTTGGCTCCGCTCGTAGTAAAGTTAAGTGGTAGAGAGCACAGGTAGGTAGCCAAGTGGTAATGGTCGTAGTTTCGATCCAGACAGGCGCTTTACTTTGTGGAAATTAATTCATCACCACTGCTCTGAAAACGGTGAAGGAAAACATCGTGAGGAAACCGGCATGTCCTAGAACAAAAATTCGAAGACATGTGACATCTACCAACCCGCACTGGGCCAGCGTGGTGGATTACGGCCCACTCCCTCTCACCGAGAGGAGGCCTGTGTCCCAGCAGTGGGAACATTATAGGCTGATGATGAAAGTTAAGCGGATATACTACAACGCAACACGCGACGGGTTGCAGATAACACGCCACCGCGCGTGATTTTTTACATACATATTCAATAAAAACGCGCTTTCGCGCGGGGGTTTTGGCTCCGTTTTCCGCGTCCCGTCGCGTGGCGCGTTGTAAACTACAATCGTTTTCGTTGATAAGTATACAAGGGGCCGAGATGACTGCTCAGACGCATTTGATGGCTACAATTGTCGTATTAATTTGACTGGGGCGGTCAATAGGTTAAACTATAATAGCTGAATCTGCCCGAGAATGCTTTTGATTTTGTTTATTAGTTCTTCAAACTCTCAAAATAATAAAACCACGAACTAATTAAAATCACGTCGCAAACTGCTACTTACATTTTGGGTTAGTTTTTCTATATCCAATGCCAATCTTAATAAATACCTAACGCATAATCTAATATAGCAGTTTCCCCGCAGCATACTTCCAGCAGGCGGCGCGCCTGAAGGGTATCGGCGAGTACGTGAACTGTCGCACCGGCATGCCGTGCCACCTGCACCCCACGTCTGCACTGTTCGGTCTCGGCAACTCGCCGGACTACGTCGTGTACTACGAGCTCATGATGACCACGAAGGAGTACATGCACTGCGTCACTGCGGTCGACGGCAGGTGGCTGGCGGAGCTGGGGCCCATGTTCTTCTCGGTTAAGGAGACGGGGAAGTGAGTGGATATTCTTATTTCTTTGTCATTACCAGCTGCGCCCCGCGGTTTTACCCCGCATGAGTTTCGATCCCGTGGAAATATCGGGATAAAAAAGCCTATATGTTAATCCAGGATGTCGGCTACCTCCATACAAAATTTTATCAAAATTGGTCCAGCCGTTTGAGCGTGAAGAAGTAACAAACATATAAACACACACTCACAAACTTTCGCCTTTATAATATTAGTGTGATTAGTAAGGATCATAGATATAGATAGACCTAGATAACGCAAGTATCACGATCTGTATGAAAACCAAGCGTGTCATTTTTTGACTACCTACTATGACGTCACAAGCACTATTTAGTGATGGGAAAATCAAAGCCGCCGCCGCGTGCCGGACCTGAGTCTGATTATACTGTTTTTCGTATTTGAAACAACTCCAACATTTAGATTTTTCTATAGTTGCAAGACTCCCGGGAATCTATGGCATAAGTCCTATAAATTTATCTGATATCTTTTCCCCACAGATCAAACCGCGACAAACGCAAAGAAGCAGCCGTCCACCTCCAACGAATGGAAGAAGAGATGAAGCAAGCCGAACAGAAGATGGCAGAAGAACGGAAGAGGAGAGAAGAAGACGTTCCCGTGAAACAGGAGGTCGCTACTCCTGGACTCAGCACGCCTCGTAGGACCCCGCACAGACTGGGTCTGTGAGATATACTATTGTATTGTGTATTTTTTTAATAAATAAATAAAGGATTTTTGTAATAATTTCATGAGTTTTATTACTATACTAGCAGCCTTCCGCGGTTTCGCCCGCATCAGTATCGATCATGTCAGATTTACTTTTGTAGGCTGAGTAGAGAAGAGTGAGAGAGTCTCTCGCTAGAGTAAATATATTCCTTGGAGAGTGTGTAATGGCGGAGTTAGGCTATGGAGAATTTGGGGCACAATCTATATTTTCATTGTTTCGTTTCTGTCAGACTTAGTGAAGAGCACTAAGAACCACCCCGGTGTTCCCTACCCACACTTGGACCGGGGAACATGGGAACTTGTACGCCTTCCACGATCCCCGGCTGGTGGGGGGGGGCGACTCCCCCCGCTGATGCGACTCCTCCCGAGCCATGCACGGAGCACAGGTCGGCCGTCGGATCGCCCCGACGCGGACTGTAGCGAGGTAGGGCGCTTCTGCGTAACGGAATGGCGAGACAGGCAGAACCCAACTTAACCTAACTTCTTCATTACACAACCTAACTTCTCCATTGTAAAACCAATGAAAGACCCTTTAAAAAAAAAACCGAAAATCCGAATTAATTTCGGAATTAGAATTACAATCGAATTTTATTATTTTATTCAAATAATCAAACCAAATCACTCAATTTGTGATCATCACACAGGCACACACATCCATAAGTACGTTTTCTGATTGATTTGTTTACATTTACATGAGAAAGATTTGGAACAGACCATAATATGGCTAGCTACGAATAATAAAAGTCAAGAAATGTAACTCAAAAATGGCACCACGCAAATGTTTACCGCGGTGGACGTTGCCGAAAAGGCCACCGCGCACCAGGACCAATCACGGCGCTTGCCGGAATACAACGCTTTACGCGAGCGCAGCTGATTGGCTTATTTGCATGTGTGTTCTTTCGTGCGAATACTCGAGATATTTTGAAGTTTGGAACCGAATTTCTCGTTGATTTTGTTCATAGTTACGCTTCCTGACTTTTTATTATGGGTAGTAAAATACATACTTTATCATTGCTGTGGAACGCTTATCTCAGGGAGAATCCTTTCAAATGAACGCAACAGACAGTCATAATAAACTAAATAAATAAAATCAAAACAACGATTTTTGAAACAAAACTTTATTCAATAATCATCGTCTTCATTTAATTACAAACTGAATAGTCAGGAAAACTATATGTAAGGGCGAATACATAACAATACGAGGCGAAATCGCATCACATGGCGTCTTTAGCCTGTTTCATGAATTTTGCAGCATAAATTATGCGTTGCGGTGCCGCACCGCACTGTTGAGTGCTCGCCCTAAAACGCCATTTGGCAGCTTATTAAAACTAACCCTTATAACCAACAGAACGAACAAGGTAATGGGTACATTTATGTCTCTGTCATTGTAGGCCTTTTTTCATTATTTTAATTTGATAATAACATTTTACTGGTTTAATAGACATCAAAATGAGCACTGATAATAATTTTGAAATTCATTAAAATAGTATATCAACGTGAACGCGCCTAAATGCGCTAAATATGAACGCGCCCGGAGCGAGAGGGGCGCGCGGGGGCGACGCGGCCGCCGTGTGCGCCCACCCGCCATTCGGCCAGTGTGACGCAACTGTCTAATAAAAAAAGAAACTATGAAACGTGCACTAAACATAATGGCGGCTATCGCTGTCTCGCTTTAACATCTATTCGACTCTATCATGTTTAGTACATCCCTATCTTGTTATTATGTTGGCAGCTCTACGTCATGTCTGCAGTCTGTGTTATTTTTGTTTTGTTGGTATTCAGTTTTAGTGCACGTTTCATACAAGCGACGTTTTTCAACTTTTTCTATGGGAGTTCCGTCTCTTATATATGTTTACATGTTTACTTACTCTATGCATTCGGCCAGAATCAGCGTTTGCGCATACACGTACGATCTTTAATGTCGCGATCGCGCCTATCCCCATTATTACAATGTAAAGTGCGGTCTCATTTTTATACAATACTTATATTTTAATAATTACAAGAAGTTGAGACATTATCATTTCAATCCTCAACACAACGCTTCAACAGTATCTTCAATCGTTCACTTTAAGTGCTTTTCTCTTGGTATCTTCTCTAATGCCCGGTACAGATTGGTGAATCGTAACATGAAATGTAACACAAATGAGCCGTCCAAACGAATGCAATGTAACACAATAACTATAGCAGTCTTCATAATCTCGCATAATTTACATTCCATCACCACTTAATCGGTTGTCTACTTTAGTGAAACGTTGATTTTTGAGTGAAAAGGTCCTAATAAGTTTTTGGTTGCAAAGGAATCTGAACTTTGGTAAGTATGACATTCAGTTTGTTGTTCCATAACTTGAGAATTATCTCAAATTTCTGACTCTAATACACGAATTTGTTTCAAAGTGTGTTAAATTTCATGTTACGTTTCACCAATATGTACCGGACGGACAAAACCCGAACCCTACAAAACTGATAACGTAACCTTGTTCGTTCCACATTTAAAATTTACGTTTTTCACGATACTATCGTTTATACAATTTGCGGACAGCCTGTAACACTGGAATTTGAATCGTTTCTAAAATAAGATCTAATGCTAGGAGGATTACAATCGATATTTTGATACCGATCTACGGCCTGTATTTTACAGTGATTCCCAATCAGTGAATATCAAATCTGCCAGTTTAAAACATGATTGAGCATCTTTCCAAAACACGGGATTTTTTTTTTGCCGTTGAATTCTTGCGAATCTATCTATGAATAGATACATACAGTCGCGAGTCGTCAAGTAATTGGCACAATGTGACAAAGGGCAATCGAATAAACTTGTAATTTATTAAGTTGTGCGTTTTACCCACTTTCTTCTTGACGTTCAGAAGTGCCTTTTAAATAAATGATTTGACTTTGACCGAAAGAATTCACTATATCAGCGTAGTTATAGATTTCATTTGCCTCCATGCCTAAAAAGGCGACCCTGATTTAAGAAAGTAAATAAATCAATTTGTAATCTTAAAACTTTGTCTTCAACAAACACTTAAGCCTGGGGTGCATGATGCGTTTGTGTGTGTGGCATTTTTCCAACATACTATATTATTATTAATAAAAGATATATCTGTGTTTTATTTAATGTATTTTATTCTAACGGAACACAATCAAAATCAGTTCTATAACGTTTGAACTTACATTCAGGCGTGATTTTATAATTTATATCGTATTATATTTATTATAATAAAGAAGTATATACACGGAATCCTAATACGAATATCATAAGAAAAATAATATTAATTGATTTTCTATAAATATTTCGCAAAATATTCAATTCCAATGTCCTAAAATATGGCATCAGTCGGAGAAAAACTACTAAAATGGTAGACATTTTTAATACTTTGAGCTTCTTTTGAAAAAGACTAAACTGTTAATTTGTTAGTAATTTGATTTCTTGAAGACAAACAGTATTTAATACGTCAGTATAGGCAATTATAAGTAATATATAGCACTCTGATTATTATAATTTATAGCACTCTATGAACAAAGCCGCACTTAAGTTACGTTTATCTGTGACTTAAATAGTCCATTTTTACAGAAAAGCGTCACTCAAGGTGAATGCGCAGTGGTAGACCGCGAAATTCAAATTTTCTTACGTTTTTTTTTGCAATTTGCAGGTCAGTGTCACTACAACTGCGCATTCACCTTAAATGTGAGTTTAGGTCACATGTGCTATAAAATAGTATACAATACGTGTAACTTAAGTAGTATTAATGGACTACTTAAGTCACAAGTATCGTAATGTGCCATTTATTTGCGGCAATTTGCGAGGACATCGACCGATGAGATACAATCGATTTATATCAATGATCGATCGATAATCGGATGTTGGCCATCCACTGGCATCGATTTTTTGTCTAAGGCGATCAAAAACGAATGATCCATATCAATCGATTAAAAACTTGGTGATTTTTTTTTGACAAGAACTCCGACTGACACCGAATCAAATAGAAATAGGTTTTAACACACCTAGTTAGTGACAAAAAATAATAATAATCTACTCGATTGACTTAAACTAGGCGCATCGCGTGAATATAATATCATTATTGCAAGACAGTATATTTTATTGAAATAACAAAAAAATAATACACTTATAGGAACAAGCATATGGGATGTTTATCGAGTGACCTAGTCTAAGTAAATAAGTAGACAATTTCTTAATAATAAAAATAACTGGCTAGTATTGCCAGTAAAAAAAAATATCGAACAACCTTCAATGTTTAATCACAAAAAAATATAAAATAATTTCCATACAATTGTCAATAGTTGTTTATTTTAAAAATAATATGATTACTGTAGCGACTACCGTACATTTTACTATAAAACTAAACTTCAAGTAGGTACGTCATCACTTTGGAAGGACTTGTATTTATGACGTCACAACGATTACGTCATCTACATTACATTTATTATGCATTAATATTTAGACTAAAAATATATTTTCATTAGTTCACACTACCCACTAAACGCCAAGACTCGCAGTCGTCGCGGTCACAAAACGTGCGAGTGGGACAGTGAATATTTAGTGATGGAGTTTTGAAACTGTAGTCTTAGAAAAGACTCGTGTCATCTCGCTCCCACGTTTCACGACCGCGCCTCCCGCTAACGTCGACGTTTATTAAAATTGTTTTTTATATTTAAAACTTATATAAGTGTAATGTAGACGCACAGTTAGATTAATTTAAGTTTAACTAAGTAATCGATCTAGTTAGGCACTAGCTATCCTACTAATCCCTTTGATTATCAACATGTGACCATCCCGCGATCCTATGGGTAATTCAGTTGTTTATTTGGAGTTATGTCAAACAAAAAATCTGCGTCCTCAGCCGGTCATAGGCCATTTATAAAAATACAACACAGCAAAATGCAATATGATTTGCAAAAAACTGGCCAAGTGCGAGTCAGACTCGCATACGAAGGGTTCCGTACCACAAGGCAAAAACGCTGAAAAAAAACACGTTTGTCGTATGGGAGCCCCCCTTAAATATTTATTTTAATTTTATCATTTATTATTAAAGTTCAAATACAACTGAATATTTTGTTAATATTTCAAGTGCCTACCTGTTGCCATTATTGAATTCGGTAAAAGGGCAAAAAAATCGCGTTTGTTGAATGGGAGCCCCCCTTAAATATTAATTTTATTGCGTTTTTAGTATTTGTTGTTATAGCGGCAACAGAAATACATAATTTGTGAAAATTTCAACTGTCTAGCTATCGCGGTTGTTGAGATACAGCCTGGTGACAGACAGACAGCAAAGTCTTAGTAATAAGGTCCCGTTTTTACCCTTTGGGTACGGAACCCTAAAAAATTATCAATGACGAATTCCAAAAAAGGTTTAAATGAAGTAAAAGACGTGCTAAAACAGCACTTTTTCAATGTCTCACTTTCCTTTAATTTTACCATTTTTATACAATTATCCGTATGACTCGTTATTTTTTTCCAATATTTCCATATAATGTGTTAAAAATTGGGTATTATGCAGTCGAAGATTAGTCTTGAGCAGTCTAGAAGTTTAGAAGTGTTAATAAGTAAAAATGGGCAAGATCAATGGCATCTGCTATCACCAATCCGCTTTCAAAACATAGCGATTATGGCTTAATCCTCAGGATTATTTCAGTGGGAGTCTACAGGCGAGGCCTATGTTCAGCAGTGGACAAAATTGGCTCATTTCGAAACCAAGACTAGATTTTAAAAGCATTGCTTTACACGTGTGTTAAATCCTCTATAAAAATACATTGTGTCAATTAACTGGTGTTTTCTTTTCATAAGTTTTTATTTTATTAGAATTATTTACAATTTAGGGTAGTTAGACAAGATAAATGATCAATTCTTAGGATTGGAATTCAATAAAACTTGAACTTTGTCGGACTTTAGCAGTCAAAAGGATACTATTCTGGCATAAAACACCGTAAGAGCAGCATTCTACGCACAGTGTACGTGCTTCCGTTAGCTTTTTAAGCACATTTCGCACCGAAAATAAATCACAAAAGTACCAAACCGATAAACAACCAAACTACCCTCAAACACATTCAACAATTATTCAGCGCTACATTGAGTCCATTTTTCTCAATATACCTTTTTCTCGCTTCGGCGATCATTTGAGCTTTTCTCTCTTGGAAGCTGAGTTGTCGTTCCTTCGCACTCTTAGGGAACACCCCAGTGGGTGTGGGGATCACGTAGCGGGGCTGCGGCGGCGGGGCGGAGGCCGACGTGGAGGGGAGGGGCTCCGCTGGCGGCTCGGCCTCTGGACTGTACGGGGTCACTCCCTCGAGGAAGTTCGTTATTGTTACGTCTACACTGCGGGTTATGGCTGTTGGAGAAAGAAATATTATAGTTAAAAAGTTGTTTATAAACATGAGACATTCATACCGTTTTGTTGGTAACAAACATGGAGAAACCCCTCAAATACCTTCTTCTTTTTTAGGACAAAGGACAGGAAAATTGTGTTTCTCCGTAGTTGACGTAAGACGATTAGGAGGCTTGTTCAAAGTGACACCAAAAGCGATATTTTTCTAGCCGCTGGACTCATGCCGTTTTAGTTCTATTGAAGCGTAATGTGCTACTTGAACATACTGCCATCATTTTAGTTCATCTGCCTAGCTCTTTCCCAACTATGTTGGGGTCGGCTTCCAGTCTAACCGGATGCAGCTGAATACCAGTATTTTACATGGAGCGACTGCCCATTTGACCTCCACAACCCATCAGTTACTGGGTAATACGTTACCCCTTGGTAAGACTGGTTGTCAGACTTTCGGGCTTCTGACTAACCGTAACGACTGTCAAAGATCCACGAATGACAACCGGGACCAACGGCTTAACGTGCTTTCCGAGGCACGGAGGGGTCACGGCATGTAAAGATGGTCACCCATCCACAGACCAACCGCGGCAAGCGTAGCTTAACCTGATCGATCGATCTGTGCGGTTGTTATTATTTAGCCACGGGCCCCTCCATAATCAGCCTATAATGTTCCCACTGCTGGGACACAGGCCTCCTCTCGGTGAGAGGGAGTGGGCCGTAATCCACCACGCGGGCCCAGTGCGGATTGGCAGATGGCACATGTCTTCGAATTTTTGGTTCTAGGACATGACGGTTTCCTCACGATGTTTTCCTTCACCGTTTTGAGAGCAGTGGTGATGAAATAATTTACACAAAGTAAAGCGCCTGTCTGGGTTCGAACCATACGACCTACAGTTCGCGTCAAATAACTTTGCCGCTCTGAAGTAGGCTAGGAAAGAGCCTAGCTTCAGAGCGGCCAAGTTATTTGACGCGAACTGTACAACTCGTAAGTCGCGGCCATTACCACTTGGCCACCACTGCTCTCTCACGGGCCCCTCACTGCAGTCATTTTAGTTATAAATAATAATATATCCAACCTCATTATCCGCTGAACATATTGATTTACCACGGATCATTTGCAGTTAGAAAAAGAACCTTGATATTTTTCAGCCTCGTTTTATAGTGTAGTAGAACTCACCCAAGTCCCTGAGTATGTCAGCAAGCGGCACCCTGGGCAGCACCTCCTTGACCTGCTGCGCCAGGCGCGTGACGTCACCGGGCACGTCGCGCCTGCGCGCGGCCACGCGCCCGCCTCGACGTAACTCTTCCCATTTAAACTCTGTCTTCTCGATCTAAGGAAATGAAATGAAAATAAGGTTATGAAACAAAATCTAATAAGCTTATTGAAACGACAAGCAGTTTTTTCATGAGAGGCAAAATGGCGGGTATACCTTAACTAATCGAATCCTTCCATTTACCAAAAAAATGTACCTAAATTGTACTATTTAGTACCTAGGTTTAAAAAAATTGTACCTTCAGAACGAAATTAAGGTACACCCGCCATATTGACGTCAATATGGCGGGTGTAATTATATTTTATGAGTGTTGATTATATAATAAAATACTATAGAACACCCGCCATCGAACATCTTGACGTCAATATGGCGGGTGTAACTTAATTACGAAATAAAGTGGTCTGAAAGAATTTTAAAAGTTTGTCAGGTCTATTTTAATGGGACCTTAATATGTAAATGTTATGTCATTACCTGCAGCGCGTCAGCTATGCTGTCAGTGAGATGTTGAGCTAGCAACACGTCGTCATCGTCGTGTCTCTCTATGGCAGGCAGCAGTCGCAGCGTGAACACAGTGACGGGCGTCCACAGGAACCACAGCGCGTCCGACCACGGGAACTGTGCGCGCGAGTCGCCGGCTCGGTGTACTGTCACGTGCGTGAACATGCGATCTACGCCTGGCGGAGAAGGAAACATACAATATTTAAATTAGACTATAACATAATTGTACATTTACACCCTTAGGATAAGTAGATCGGAGTGGCTGGCAACGCAATTGGAGACACATACAGTCAACAAAAGAGATAAGTATGCAGGATCGTCGGATATAGTTGAAGTTTAGTAAGAAACCGATGGATGTTCTCAAATAAAATTTTATTTTATTAATAGAAAACAAACAGCTCATTTATCAAATTAAATTTCAGTCGATAACATCCATCGGTTTCTTACTAAACAACATTTTGTAATATTTGACAATGACAGCAACTTTATGTCGTAGCAGTAAAGACGGTTTTCGTAGTTAAAGTGTTACTTCTGACGTGTTTGAAGGTGCGTTTAAGAAATGATGGATCCAAGCAAGCAAGTAATACTCACTAATAGCGACAGGTTGCACCCTATTCCCGAGCTGGAAGGGCCAGTCAGTGAATTTGAGCAGTCCCTTGCCATTGGTCGGACCTCCTTCAGGTTGTAACAACACCGGCTTGCTGGGACACTCGGCAAAATGTTGCCTGTAATAAATAGAATATAATATAATGTTTTATCTACAAAATCTTTTCTTTTTCTTTGTTTTATCCGTTCTCGAGATATTATATCAAGATCATTTTTGACGTTCAAAAGTGCCTTTTATGTGACTACTTATTTGAAAGAAATTCTGTGACTTTGATACAATATGTATGACAAAATGATTAATCTTTTTTTCATGTTTTAATATTTATTCTGGCATTCGGAGCGGAGACAAATCTAACAAATTAAGGATCACAAAAATCGGTGCAGGCGTTCTTGAGTTATAAATACTATACCTAAAACAACAAACACTAAATAAAACTAACCCGACTTTGTTTTACGTATACTTCGACACTCTCAAGGGAAAAAATCCGAAAACCGTAAATTTGTAGTAACATAAAAAAATCCCGTTATAAAACTATTTACATAGGTACCGACAATTTTGTGCGGAACCCTCGGTGCGCGAGTCCGACTCGCCCTTGACCGGTTTTATTAAAGCTCCGTCCATGTGTCATTTTTACCCCGAGGTAATTTACTTAAATGTATGTTCGGCGCACCATATGGGGAGTACCATTACCATCTTGCTGCCTGACTAACGCTTTTACCACGGAATGAGAAAAAAATAAAAATAAAGAAAACAATAGATAATAGAGATATGATATGATAATAGAGTTTGTGCTGATACGAAAAAAGAATAACAATTAAAAGTTATTCTGGATTTCCGGTAGTACATAAAAGCTGCGAATTTTCCGTAAAAGATCGATTATAATCTCTGTGGTAATTAAGAAGATAGCGGTATTATAAATATTTTTTTATGAAAAAACACGAGTTTAATGACCATTTAATGATTTCTAATAAATGAATTTAAATAATCTCGCAAAAAAAAAAACGCAATTTAATCATGTCATCTAATTAGTTTTTATAGTATAGAATATAGTAACATATAGTATAGTTTTTATACAAGGTGTTATTGAATTAACCCAAAACCTCTTAAGAGGTCATTGCACTCATCATTATGAACAACTTACTCATCAATATGAATAGTTTGAATAGTATTTAGTGTACAGAAGAACTTACTTTCTTATAAATTGTGCTGCATTCCTTATGCCAAGAGTTGAAGCAAAAAATGGCGGAACTTTCCATTTTCTGAGCTGGAAATAAAACAACAGAACATCAGTTTATTTGTATGGCGTTTCTGGGGGTCTACTCCCTAAGTCCGTCAACGAAGTAACGAGTCCGTCCGACAGTAGCCCGATACGTCGGAACAAACCCTACTCCCTAACGATTTCGGATTCATCATTTCAAACGGAATCATAGACAATATTCGTGAACGAATGACGCATGGCGATAGAGTTCCCCTTTTTTACCGGTCGATTACCGGTTTACTTATTATGTAGTTTTCTATCTTATTAAACAAAAATGAATACTTTTGTCGTTAGAAAATTACCACATTTTTAAAAAGATCCTTTTTATTATGTCTTTAAATATAGATTTTAATTATTTTAGCCATTTTTGTTCGGAAACCGGCATCATCATGTTGATACCTTTGCCTTTTTAATTTTTTGAAGGACATTTTCCACAGAGTACTTTTTGACATTTTCAAATGAAATGTCAAATTGCTAGCCGGGAAGTTTTAAGTTTTCCAATAGTTTATTTAGCTTACTAGTTAATTGTTTAAAATGGTCCCAACCGCTGCAGCAACACACGGGCAAATTGAGGCCCTTCTCGATTTTATGGGTGAGAACCATGAATTGGCTCGCGGGTTATTGAGGGGTGCCGACACTGCCGACGGACGGGAGAGTTGGCTCAAAACGGCTATGGGAAAACCTGTGCAACTCCCTTATTTCAATGGGAAGTTGCACTAAGTCCGTCGAGCAGTGGCAAAGGGTGAGTTTAATACATTACTCATCAATATAATATGATTTTAAGGTCGGTAAAGTGAATACAATGATAATCAGCCATCCTCCAAATACTTATCTGTAGGAGTACTATAGGCTATATAACATCACGCTACGACCCTTAGGAGCCGCGCAGCGGGTGACACCGCGGGGAACGGCTAGTATCTAATAAATTACAGCTACACAATTATATATTTTGTGATGTATCCGTCAATGATATTCAGTTTTTGTTGTACAGCTTCCACCTGTAAGAGATCCAGAGCCAGTAGCCACCTCACCCACCCATGCTGCTCCACCTGCCAACCCACTCTCCCAGGAGCAAGCCTCTACATCAACTGAGGAAAACCTAAGATGTACTAACTCTTGATGGTGCATATTGCAAAATATATGAAATAAATGGTTAAAATTAATTATTTGTTTTATTCCAAAAAAATCTAATATAGGTATACAAACCGTCATTGGCAAAACTTAGCATGTACTAAACTCTATTGGTATAAAATCCCGAAACATAGTCTCTTTTTACCCGACTGCGCTACGCAAAGGAGGGTAATGTGTTTAGCAGCCTATATTTATGTACTTATGCATTTATTGATATGACTCAGACTAAGAGCCACCGCTTACTACAGACTTCCTATCGGTCGATAGTTTAGTCGGTTTCTCCCTATGAACTCAACGTCGTCGTCGGGAATACTCGCCAACCTAAAATTTTGGCGTAAATTATATCTACGTTGCCTCCGCTCTTCCTGTAAAGCTTCTTCAATAATTAAAAAAGCAGCCATAGTTTTAATACTTAACTTCCGTCGACAGCACGAGAACTATTTTGATGTCGTATCAACTGACATAAATATCCGTTAAAATCGGAGTCAAGTTCAACAGTTCGGACGGGCAAAAACACATCGGGAGTAGGGACAATTGTCAAATCGCGTTGTCATTCATTCTTCGTTCGGACCCCGAACGATTCATCCGTCAGTAGGTGATAGGGGGTAGGAAACGCCCGTAACGAAGGCCGAAACGACGGACTTCGTGCTTAGGGAGTAGACCCCCTGATTCATTGGTAGGGTCCAACGGGGTAATTTCGTAACACACTAACAGCCGGTCGATTCTGTAAAAATCTCACCGTGAAAACTTAGGTGAAGTGACTTTGTTTTTGCTAGGAATTGACACTATTGACAGCTCACTCCATGCTCACTTCACCTAAGTTTTCACGGTGAGATTTCTACAGAATAGCACCGCTGTAGCAATGGCTTTCATTTTGACAGCTCAACAATATTCTTTGCGTTATTTACATTATTGAGCAGACCAATTTACGAACATAATTTATGAAACAATCAATAACCTTTAACCTTAACTTTTTTAACCTTTTCCTAACTATATTGGGGTCGTTTCAACTGGCGGCTCTGAAGTGCGTTACTCGCTGCGCAGTACCCCACATAAATTTTAAATCGGGCTGTTATCACAGAGGACGGATTCGCCGCAAGGTCTATATAGGGACGGCAGTAATTTCTAAAAAAAGTCTTAGCGCCAGAAGTGCGTTGAGCGCATTACTTGTCACCGGCCGGCGGCCGCCAGTCAAAGCCATCTATATAATAATATATAAAATTCGAAGTACTGACTGACTGATATATCAACGCACAGCCTAAACCGCTGGTCCCAGAGACATGAAATTTGGAAGGTGTGTTTTGTGAAGAGTAGGTATCCACTAAGGAAGGGTTTTTCGAAATTCCACCCCTAAGGGGGTGAATGGGGGGAGGGTGAAATTACACGCGGATGAAGTCGCGGGCAGAAGCTAGTAATCTATACGTCATTTGTGACGTAGTGCGAGTAAATGGTGACGCGCACTGACAGCCTTGGTATGTCTGGAGTGTTGACAATGCCGCCACTAACAGTAGCAGCCAAGGCGTCTGTGCTCTGTAGCGGTAATGCAATGACGATGAGTCACAAATAAAAGGTTAATAACCAGACATTTTCGTCATGCACATGACTACGCTGATTTTAAAGTAACCTGGGGCCTTACCAAAAACTTTTACTAAGTAATAAAACCAGAATAATGGCAAAAAAGCGGCAAAGTGCGCGTCGCACTCGCTCACGAAGGGTTCCGTGCCACGACACAATATTTAATATATTGTTTATAATTTAGTTTAAAAAAAACACGTTTCTTCTATCCCCATACAAAAGCCCCCCTTTAATTTAATATTTTTAAGTTGTAGCGGCACACTGTGAAATTTTCAAGTGTTTACCAATTACGGTTCAAAAGATACAGCCCTGTGAGAGATGGACGGACGGATAGCTGAGCCTAAGTAATTCCAGTTTCTTTTGCGTACGGAACCCTAAAAAGACTAATAAAAGCAATGTAAGATAAACATTACTCTACTCAAAATGTATTTTATTAATAACATTATGTTAGGACATCTGCACTTATAAAAATACCTTCATAAATAAACTTGTGTACGTATAGAAGTTTATTGACCCCAGATTACCATACATATTGGAAAGAGCAATAAAATCGCGTGATAAAATTACAAATAAATGTAATATAGTGTAAAGGATTCTTATCTTGTTTCTATTGTCTCCTTTTAATAGATGACACGTTATTGTAATATAATAAAATGTACTCTGTGGTAATGTTGTCATAATTAGGCATTTCTTTTTATTGCTTAGGCTAGTAACAGATTTTGAGCTAAACTATACGAAAACCGTACAAAATGCATTCTAAATATTTTTCGTAATGTTCTGCCGGTCGATTCTGTAAAAATCTCACCGTGAAAACTTAGGTGAAGTGAGTTTGTTTTTGCTAGGAATTGACACTATTGACAGCTCACTCCACGCTCACTTCACCTAAGTTTTCACGGTGAGATTTTTACAGAATAGCACCGCAGGATCACTTTTCAAGGTGGACTACTGGTTCTGGTCTAGGCGTAGTTCTAGCTTAGGCCTAGTATAGGCCCGAATTTAAGAAAGAATAGTCTGTTCCAAAATTATATGAAGAAAAAGTAAACAAATGGATCAGAAAACGTAGCTTTGGATGTCAATTGTTAGTGCCACTTACAAATTGAGAGATATGATTATTTACATACCTAATTAATTTTAAATATCCTTAAAGATGTTTTTCATTTGACTTGGAGGTGATATAAAAAGTTGAAACCTACCAAATACAGATTAATGTGTTATTTTAGTTATTTAGTGCCTGTGATTGATTAAGAATTTTACCTGAACAGGGATTGTTTACACATTCATGAGATACCTTTAGAACAGATTATACTTATGTCTACTTACACTGATAGTACCAAGGACATGGGAAGCAGCGAGCGAGTCTAAACACGACACGTAGTTTGCTACCATGACACTACAGCGTGGGTCTCGGGTACCCTTTAGTTTTACATAGACACCTGGAAAGAAGAAAAACACATACAAATAAAAAAATCCTTATTTAAGTTATAAGTTACTGTGTGGCTAAGTAATAACAGCCGCACGGGTCGATCAATCAGGTTAAGCTACGCTTGCCGCGGGTTGTTCCGTGGATGGGTGACCATCTTAACATACCAAGACCCCTCCATGCCCATAAAGCACGTTAAGTCGTTGGTCCCAACTGTCATTCGTGGATCTTTGACAGTCATTACGGGTCGTCAAAAGCCCTAAAGTCTGACAACCAGTCTTACCAAGGGGTTTCGTATTACTCAGTAACTGGGTTGTGGAGGTCAGATAGGCAGTCGCTCCATGTAAAATACTGGTACTCAGCAGCATCCGGTTAGACTGGAAGCCAACCCCAACATAGTTGGGAAAAGGCTAGGCAGATGATGATGTTACTACTTATCTGAGTGCCAGGCATAAATTCTAATAATAATTATAAATGATAATGTAATTAAGGTACAATCAAAAAAAATGGTTGCCTGTAAAGTCGGTTTTACGGGCGAAGATTTTACGTGACAACGTCTTTCTCTCTCTCGTTCGGTGACTCATCGTAACGTTACCGAGCGTTACACTTTTTCATAAGTGACTCCCAGCCGCAACCTAATTTAAGACGTTGTCACGTCAATAAAAGGAATAGGAAATATAAAATAAAAATATTTTGATTCTCACTTATCAATCCATTTAGACAAACAATGAAAGTTATTAATTCATTAAATGGCTCTACTGTAAACAAAACTAGAGATCAAAATAATTTACAATGGCCAATTAAAATCATTCATTTTAATATCATGGTAATCAAGTTACGGAAAAACCAGTCTTTAATTAATGGATAACCTCTTAAGGGGTCATTGTACTCATAATTATGAACAACTATTACTATGGGACCAAACCTGAAATCGCGAAAAAAGAATCAGCTGTTTCCTACATTTTGACGAGTTATGCGAAATTAATTTAGGGAACAGCTGTTTTTTGTTTCACCCCGTGATTTTTGGTCCCATAGTAAAAGTTGTTAATAATGATAAGTACAGACGCCAGCACATCAAGTTACTACAATCTGTCAGATTTCTTTAATAGATTTTCGACTTTATTGCTAAAGCATAAGGTTCAAGGTCGATTGGGAAAATCTGACAGTTTCAGGTAGGTTGACTTGCTGGCGTCTGTACAATGACCTCTTAAGAGGTTATCCATTAATTACGGGACATCCTGTATATCATGTAACATTATTTCATAACAAAACAATAAAAAAAAACCTTTTATTACAAACTTTCTTACCAAATGTCCAGCAGGCAAGCGTTGAAAGCATTTGCCTCACAGCTGATTTATTTGGCAAAATAATTGATGCAATCCATAATATCAACGCCAAGAACACTCTGAATATCAACAGTAATATACCAAACGGCAGGTAAAGGAGGAACTGTAGGACATTGTCACCGCTAAATCTGAAAAAACAAGAAAAAAGTTGTAAGTTGTTTTAATATGGAGTTTTAAAACCACTTTCTTGTCTTTTATTGGCATAACATAATCATACATAATCAGCTTATAATGTTCCCATTACTGGGACACAGGTCTCCTCTCTGTGGGAGAGAGTGGGCCGTAATCCACCATGCGGGCCTAGTGCAAGATGGCATAAGCAACATAAGATAATTTGTAACAAAAGAATTTGTATCACATTATAACATATTTTTTAAGTAAGTACTCTGTTTAAGGTGAATGGTGAGTGGTAGACCGCGAAATTCAAATTTTCTTGTTTTTTGCAATTTGCAGGTCAGTGTCAGGTTGTATCTTGTTCAAAATGTGATTCGCGACACTAACAGGTACCTACATATTTAGAGAATTATAATCATTAAAGTCATTAATACATATTTCTGAGTTAGATTTCTACCATAAGCACTTTTCCACAAGAGATTGGATCTTATGGCAGAAATCTAACTCAGAAAGATGTATTAATGATTCTAATGATTATAATTCTCTAAATATATACCTGTTAATGTTGCGAATCACATTTTGAAAATGGTCAACCTTTTTGATTTTAATGACATAGGGCTGACACTGAACTTTATTGTAGAGTCATTATTATGGTTTTTTTAGATAATAATAATAATAAAACTTTATTGCTCAAAAGATTACAAAGATTTTACATTGGCCCCAAACTAGGCAAGCCTGTATCTTGGGTACCAAGATGATACCGTTCATATTTTTTTGGGAATAAAAACCCAGATTAACAAAGGAATTGACAAACATATATAGTATAAAATGAAATAAAACATTATAAATGGCATTGTTACATGGTGTTAAGTTTACAAGGCCACCGCTTTTTTGTATCCTTGTTATAGATTAGAGTACTATTTAGATAAATTCTCAGGTCATGGCCAAATCCATATTCTATTCCCTTCCTGCCAATTATGAATACAATCTTGACATGAAATCGGTTCATGTGTTACTAAACATTCAATTACAACATAGTCCAGGCACTTGCCTACACTGTGTGCTACTTGGATAAAGATTGAATGTGTAAACATTGCTAAAGTTTACATTAACATTTGACTTGCAATTTCCTCAAATGGCGACTATCAACTTTAAACGAACTACATTAATCAGTTACATCACGACTTTGCTCCACATGCTCGCTGGGATCACAACAAAATTTCATTGGAAATTGTATGTAATACATAAAAAGTCTAAAGCAAACTTTCCCTTGAAATATTAGCAAACACGTAGGTATGCGATAATAAAATGCACATTATACCTTTCGTCGTTCACCAATTTGTCCACTGTTAGAGCCATAGTTGTTTGTGTAGTATAAACAAACTACTATAATGCTTCCTGTGCTATTTTTGACTGCATAAAATTAAAAATTTCGAACTTTTCTCCAATATCGTGATGTGTATCTACGACATTGACCATAGACTACCACAGGAAATTTTGACAGCTAAAGTTCTGCCAAAAGACCACTGACAAGGTGTCGTGTCCTGTGGTCGTGTCATGGACGTAATATCATAGGTCGTGTCAACCCGTTCTCTTTGGCCGCATACGTACATACATACAAACGTTAGGTTTCCTTCGTCCTTAGTGTGAGTTTTTTCGACTCACGTTCGATTGCGAGTTAGAATTTTATATGAGAAAAAGTTATAGCGCCACCTAGTTGTCACTAGGAGAAACCTTATTTCCCATACAAAATTCTAACGCGCTCGCAATCGAACGTGAGTGAAAAAACTCACACTTAAGCCATCAGGAATTCAGATACGGAGACCAATGCACGCATTTCATACAAAATCGTCTCTAAGCGCAAACGTTAATATATTTTGCGGACGGAAATTATTCTTAATGTTCGTTTCGGAATGACGATGACGCCGGAACGTTCTGAATGAAGAACGGAAAAAAAGCGGTTGCCGTTATCCCGAACGCAGTGACAGCTTGATTTGTCTTCTTGTGTACTGGTGCAGTACTTTCTACTTCCTCGTTACCCTCTCCTTCATTCATTTTCAGTCTGTGGTGAAGACGGAGGAAATCTAAAAAGTCAAAGATGACAATGACATCACGATGATATTGATGACAATACTGTTGACAGTAATGCTAATGTTGACTTGACATTAGATGATTAAATTCTTTCGTCACGAAACGTCAGACAGGGTTGGAGATGTGTAAGTAAACGAGTCTATCAAAAAAAGTACTCTGTGTGGTAGTGGTGGTTATATGTAATACTGTCATCGAAAAATAAATAAGTCAAATAACTTGGAACAAAGAATCTGGCTTACAATTTTATCTGCAATCTTATTGACGTGATTTCAACTTTTGCTAATGCTGTACAATATTAAAACGGCATCTGCGTAATTATACGAAGGTATTCTGTAACGCAAAAGCAAATGTCAGTAAATCACCTGACCTTTGTTTATCAACGAAAATTATTGTAGAATCAATAACAATGGAGAGTATCACGTCCCCCGAGGAAACGACGTGCTCAGAGGGGGAGGACGAACCAAGAATAGCGACAAGCAGCGAGATGAACCACGCAAATCAAAATCATCAAGGTACTTCCCCCCAGCGATCCTTTAACGAGCTCACTCAGATGGAAGAGAAGATGCGACGTAAGCTACAGTTTTTCTTTATGAATCCGATCGAGAAGTGGAAGGCCAAGCGGAAGTTTCCATACAAATTCGTAGTTCAGGTGATAAAGATTGTTCTAGTTACATTCCAACTGTGTTTGTTTGCACACAACAGATATAATCACGTCAACTATACGTGGGACAATCGTATCACATTTTCTCACCTTTTCCTCCTTGGTTGGGACTCTACCAGAGAGATCAATGCTTATCCTCCTGGCGCTGGACCTCTTGCAGTGTACAAAATAGAAGAATTTTATAACACACTAGACTATGCATATGAAGGATACTCAAATGTTCGAACTAGTGCTATCGGACCGTACTCATACAATGATGAGAATAATAATAAACCTCCTCCAGTATTTTGTCAGTTTAATTATAAACAAGGCATAATTAATGGATTTAATGAGAGCTACGAATTCAACTCGGAAATTGTTGAAACCTGCATTAACTTTACAAAAAAGAATGACGAAGTGTTCCATTCACAATCATTCATTAAAGATGCTGGTTTAAATATAACTTTTGCATCATTGGTGCGAGCAAAACTAATGTTCTCATTAAAAACTATTAACTTTAGAGCTGCGGGACCGATCACCCCACCTGACTGCTACAGATTCGATGTGGAAGTTATTTTTGATAATGAAGACCATGATGGACAAATGTCTCTATATTTAGAGGCTGAACCGTACAAATTGACTTGCAAAGGAGACACTGCATATATTACGGATAACAAAATAGACCAAGTTCTGAGAAGTATACTGAATATTCTTGTGATCCTGATATGTGCTGTATCTTTTATTTTGTGCAGTAGGGCCATTTACAGAGCTCAGCTATTGAAGGAGCTAACAGTACAGTTCTTCAGGCAAGCTTATGATAAGGACTTGAGCATGGAGGGCAGATTGGAATTCTTAAATATCTGGTACATAATGATCATAGTCAATGACATACTAATCATCATGGGATCGGCAATTAAGGAACAGATTGAACGAAACCAGTTTACAAATGACCAGTGGAATGTGTGTTCACTCTTCTTGGGTACTGGAAACCTACTTGTGTGGTTTGGAGTTCTGAGATACCTTGGATTCTTCAAGACGTATAATGTAGTTATACTGACATTGAAAAAAGCAGCTCCCAAGATCTTCAGATTCTCAATATGCGCTTTGTTAATATATGCTGGCTTCATGTTTTGCGGTTGGTTAATCCTAGGTCCGTACCACATGAAGTTCAGATCTTTAGCGACAACCTCCGAATGTCTCTTCTCTTTAATAAACGGAGATGACATGTTCGCGACGTTCTCAATCATGTCGAAGAAATCTCCAATGCTTTGGTGGTTCAGCCGTGTTTACTTATATTCATTCATAAGTTTGTACATTTACGTAGTATTGAGTTTGTTCATATCGGTTATTATGGACGCTTATGATACGATTAAGCAGTATTATAAGGATGGCTTCCCTAAAAGTGACCTTCATCAGTTTATTGGTGAAGCGAATATTGAAGAGGTTTCCTCAGGTCTGTACAGAACCCACAGCTCAACATCTCTCAATGAATTAATGAATTCTCTCTTCTGTTGTAATTTCTACAGAAGTGCATATTCTAAGATAGGTGGTGGAAGTTCAAGCTTAAACTTGTAAACTTATGTGTTATTTGAAGGTGTAAACATACCATGCTGTAAATATTGAATCAGTTCATCATTATCATTAGATTATAATGTTAGATAAATGTTTAATCTGTTTCATAATAATGATAGGCAGCTAAGTTAAATAACAGCATAGGCCTAATTAATAGTACAGTAGAGTTTATTATTGTATGTTATTTTTAACAGTACAATCATGGGTGTAGCCAGGTTTGATTGCATTTGTTCCATTTTTCCCAGGGACATGCGCCATCAAGGTATCTGGCAAGGCATGGCTGTAATTATGACAATTTATAATAATTATTATTTGATTACCTTAACTTACTTTGGATTACCTTATCTTACCAACCTATGAAGATCTGTCAACATTTTACACCAAAAATATGATCACAGTATGATGATACAAAATTCTAGTATAATTCCTAATGTGCAAATTCACATTTACTGCTCCGTAGAAATGAATGTGGGCGCCCATCCCATTATTAACTTTAACCGCCTGTTTCTGCACCTATGTAGAGAATTAATAAAATTATGATGTACCTATATATAATTGCGTTTTTTGTATATGTATGTATAAGCAATCATGTTTAGATTTTATCCTCATGTTACCTAACTCACCAAAGATAAATTTACCAAACATAGGTACCTACTCAAATTAAATAAAATAAAAAGTGTAATCTATTAGAGAAAAATTGTGTTTAAGTGCCTATAAAGTGTTTCCATTCCCCGGATATACCTAATAGATATACATTTTGGTCCCAAGTTACGCCGGGCATTGTAAATACTAATTTAAGTCGCAAATTAGTACCTTAAAAATCACCTTTGTGTGAGTAATTATGTATATTTTAGTACTGAAGTGTATAAATGTAACAAATACATTATTTTTTATTGCAATAAATTGTTGTTTTGATCATATTTCACCACAATCAGGTCTAGAACGGTAATGCATTGACTTATTTGCAATAGGTAGGTATTCATTTCGAGGCCGCGTGCGCATGCTCAGATAACTGAATATCATATTATCGCACGGTGTTACTTTACTTAGAAACAATACATTACTTGCTTATTCAGTTTACACTGAATAGGTCTTAGAAGAAAACGAGCAGTGTAGTGTAGTTACTACATTGTATCAAATATCAAACCAAAACGAGTTTGTTTAGGCTCATTGTAGTACGAAACATGATTAGCTATAAAATGTTATTGTATCGTTTGCTTTTCTAGGCAGATACCTATTTCCAGTGCCGCTACTTTGGTGCCAAAGTACAAAATATTAAACTATCATCAACAGATGTTCATTTTATATTATTTTATTTCTGCACATTTACTATAGGTAGGTAGGTATAGTTTGCTGTTTGCACAATGCTGTGCACCGCATTTTGCAAATAAAATTCCGTTCATTCACTCAAAGTAATGTAAATACCCCGGAGACCCACAGGAATGAGAGGAACCGATAATATGGACCCGAACGAATCTTTTGGCAAAGCCTTACGAAAAGTTAATAGCAACAAGCGTCAGTTGCGCCCTAAGTATGTCTACTAGGCACTTGCAGCATTATACATAATAAGTGATAATATCCTGTAAAGACTGTTCGACCGAAGGAACATTATAGCTTCTTCGAGAAACTTAAATGTACCTTCCCTTTCGAGTACAGCCACTCGCACGTCCATGGATCAATCGTATCATTTTGACTTTGGAACTGTCTTTTTCTCGTAGCAGTTAGGGCGGTTTTCGTAGTTCAAGTGTGACATTCCGTATGTATGTACATGATTCTGAACCCCGCTGCGTTAATATTTTATGATTGCTATTAAAAAGAAAATTAGCTTATCCATAGGTACATTTTTGACCGCGTAGTTTAGGTATTGCACTTGTCAATATATAAAAGAAAGTCGTGTTAGTTACACTATTTATAACTCAAGAACGGCTGAACCGATTTGGCCTTAAAATTGGTGGAGAGGCTAATATCACGCTATGACCCTTAGGAGCCGAGCAAAAAGAAAAAAAGTCAGAATGAAATTATAAAAAGAAAAAAAAAAGAAAAAAGAACGCTAAGCGAATACGAAGTATTGCGACGGGCTGGGGGTACAAGAAATTTCACGCGGACGAAGTCGCGGGCAGAAGCTAGTAATTTATATGGCAAAACGACGTTTGCCGGGTCAGTTAGTTTATAAATAAAGCAGCTGCTTTTTTTTTGACAACCAACGTAGGTAAAGTTCTAGAATCATGTGCTGAATTATTCATGGTTAGATTCAGTTTGCTTGTTGATGTCTCTGTCAGTTCTGTCACCCTGTATTTTAAAGCTAGTTGATGTCGGCGGTATACTCGACTACCTACTCTGAGAACGACACAATCTCAGAGCATACCATCTTTAACTTTTTTTAAACAGACTTAAATACCTATAGGTACCCCATAGGTACCTACCTAACTAATCAAATCACAGAAACGATTGTTGGCTTAGTTTGTATGTGCCCTGCTTACATAAACATCCAAATGATGCAATGCGACGTGTCACGGAAACTAGTGAACCGCAAAATTACATAGGTAGGTAACTAAAGTAGGTAGATACCGACTGCTGGTATTTTGTGGGCGTTTCTCCGCAGTATGAAATCATGCTTGTACCTAGATAGATATTACTTGTTTGTCCACAAACTACAATAAATAATACAGGGTGGCAGGGACATCGACGCGCAAACGTCGTGAAAAGGTTACACCTGATGCCATAAATTAAATTACGAAAGTCATTCATCTCGGAAATGACCGGTTAAAAAAATTGTCATTTTTGAGCCCGCAATGTATTGCAAACAACGCGATCAAAACGCTCAGCGGATGGCGCGCGCGCGCTACCTAACCTACCTACACACACACACAAGTCTTTGGTGCGGCCGCCCGCCGCCCGCCGCGCCGCCGCCGGCGCCGGCGCCGCCGCGCCGCCGCCGCGCCGCTGCCGGACGAACGTGAACGTACCTACGAAATATCGCCTAATAACGACAACATTGGTACCTTAGTACCTATTGCTATTCTTGATCGAAGACCTACCACATAAAATCGTGTTTAATTTAATTAGTCTTGATAACCGATGGTAGTTACTTATTAAGTACCTACCCGTTAAGGAAATAAAACTAACAATAAGCTTATTCCCATAAAATAGCGATACCGATGAGGATTGATAACAAAAAAAAAATGCTTGATGAGAACTTAGCGATCCAGTAATGTTTCATTAATGAACTTACCTTAATTTCGCTCATTCCTAATGAGATAGGGTTCGAAGTGGCCGCCACCAACTCGCTCGCAGATCTGAGCGCGGCGCAGAGTTTCAGCGTGGACACGGGGCAAAAAAGTGGGATCCTGAACACACTCCTCACGCAGCGTCGCAAACACATTCACAATGCGATCCCTCATTTCTGCTGCGGTATCGCACTCGGTCACAAACACCTTATCTTTGACGTAACCCCAAAGAAAAAAATCTAATGGGGTCAAGTCCGGTGAGCGAGCTGGCCATGGTTGTGGACCGAATCTTCCAATCCACCGGTCTCTAAAAGATTCGGTGAGGCAGCGTCGAACAGGAAGGGTCACGTGTGGGGGAGCTCCGTCGTGTTGGAACCATGTCTCGCGGAACTGGCGCACAGGTACCTCCTCGATTATTTCCTCGAGAGTTGTTCTTAGGAACTCGTGGTATCGCGGCCCGTTTAGTCGTTCAGGGAGAAAAAAAGGTCCAATCACGCGGTCGTTATAAATACCGGCCCACACATTTACCGACCATCGAGTTTGGTGCCCCGTCTGCTGCAATGCGAACGGATTGGTATGCGCCCAGATATGGGAATTGCGCCTGTTCCACATTCCGTTGCGAGTAAATGTAGACTCATCCGTCCAAATCTGTTAGATTCATTAGGATATGTCGCCTTATCGCCTAGCTTCTTTTGAGGAGACCGCTCGGCGCCGCCATGCGCCGCGGTCCCTTTGTCGCGGCATTTGAAAGCGAATAGCCTAAGTACAAGCCAGTGTTGACCTCGCAAATGAACTTTAGCAATACAGCTGATCAGGTAGCACTTTTGAGTTTTATTTACATTGCTGTTTTAAGTGAAAAAAATGAATTTACTATTTTTTAATTAAAAATCTCATTGGGTTAGATATAAATAATGATTTTATACAGTTTACAATAAAAAAAATTGCAGAAAAAAACGTAAAAATTAAGAAAAAGCCGACGAAAAATTTCAACGCAGGGGGGTCCAGAATCATGTACTGAATGCATGGTAAGCGGTTGCGCGTCGATGTCCCTGCCGATCATACTGATACCGACTTCTGTCGTAGCTTTCAAACAAAACAGCAGACAGCAATTGTTTTCATGTAGGTATCTACCTACTTAGTTAGAATTTCTCTAAATACCCAATTTTAACGCAATTTTGGCCACTGTGTGGATTGAGTCCTTTCTGCTTAACTACGTCCAATTATTATAGTGATTAATCTGAGAGTAGGTAGTTCATGGTCGTAGTAGTCAAGCACATTACTTGCTAGTAGATAGGTACCTCAGACCAAATAAAAAACCTTTTTTTCTTTTTATTTTGGTCTGAGGCTAGTACAAGGATAATTTAATTTAATCTGGGGGCACGGGAGTGCCCCCGCCAAGACGAGCCAAGCGAAGCGCAACTCAGCGCAAGGGCACTACCTACCTTTTCTCGAAGCACTTCGTCGTATTTTTGAACCTTCTTAACTTGGGTTTGGATTATACCAGATAAACAAAATTTTCGGGATATGATGTCAGTGGTTGACTTATTAATCCTATAAAGTTTCAATTGCATAGCTCTTATACTTTAGATTTTATTGATATCTAAAATACCCCGATTTCGTCACTGACTCACTTGAACTGATGATCATCAATATTCTAAGGTTCTTCCTGAAGTCCTAGAAAGCTGAAATTTGGTATGTAAGCTAGTAATAGTACCTATACAAACAACAAAACAATTCTAAAACTTGGAACTTTTACCCTCCAACCCCTTAAACTAGGGGATGAAAGTTTGTACGAGACTTCCGCAAATTTTGATGCTAGAGTTCTGAAAATTGATATAGGGACTCCTTGTAATAAATAATAAAATACATATTTCAGGATTTTTAGTAAAGAACCCCCCAAAAATTTTTTTTTATTATATACCTAAGCAACTTTCAAAAAGATTGAAATCCCACCAAAAACATTTTCATGTAAAATGTTGCCAAGACGAGACCACATATGGCTCGCACTCGCACTGCCAAAAAGTTATCAGATCTCATGTAGAGCCAAGCTTCTAACTCTACACGCCCTAACTTCACAAACTCTACGCCTTAGGTAGTCAAAATATGAGGCTTGGCCGTTTCGTTACTACAAGAACTATTGTATAACAGAAACGTAATGAACAGTGAATACATTTTTCACCTTACGCCCATGTGATGGTAGCGAAACGGCCAAGCCACATATTTTGACTAAGGTGTCGAGTTTGTGAAGTTAGGGCGTGTAGAGTTAGAAGCTTGGCTCTACATGAGATCTGATAACTTTTTGGCAGTGCGAGCCATATGTGGTCTCGTCTTGGCAACATTTTACATGAAAATGTTTTTGCTGGGATATCTATTTCATATTTAATTTTCTGATAGGTACTATGGGTGAATGTGTAAAAAACTTGCTGAAATAAATGAATTTTATTTATTTACTAGCTGCGCCCCGCGGTTTCACCCGCGTAAATGTCGATCCCGTGGGAATATCGGGATAAAAAGTAACCTATGTGTTAATCCAGGGTGTCAGCTACCCCCATACAAAATTTCATCAAAATTGGTGCAGCCGTTTGAGCTTGAAGAAGTAACAAACATATAAACACACCCCCACACCCTCACACGCGACACACACTCACAAACTTTCGCCTTTATAATATTAAGTAGTGTGATTACTACCTACCTACTTAATTTTACCTGTAGCATTAGATTGAAAACAGTAGGTAGCTCTGTAGATTAGGTACGTAATATTTTTCATTCGTTCGATTCGCATTTCGTATCAATAAAATCTCAATTTCCTCTCTGTTCATTGGCATTTATGAATAACTATTTTGTTTTGTTTATTAAGTATTCTTCTACCTCTCTATTCTGATTGCATTGCGTTAGGTACAGGTAGACAGAAGACCTACAGGAATAAATTTACCAACAGTGTAGCCGACTTTGCAATTGCTTTACTTACTTACGGTATTTTTATCTCACGAAGCAACGCGCGCTTTACTTGTGGTAACCAAGTGTACAGACGCCAGCACATCAAGCTACTACAATCTGTCAAATTTATTTAATAGATTTTCAACTTTATCGCTAAAGGATAAGGTTCAACGTTGATTGGGAAAATTTGACAGTTTCGGGTAGCTTTGATTTGCTGGCGTCTGTACATTAAGGTTGCTGCAACTGTCAAGTCTTTCAAAATCATAGTGATCTTTATTGTTGATGTAATAAGATTCCTGATGGGTTGTAGCTGTCAGACAGAGATAAAATAACTGTGAAACGTTGTGAAAGGACTGTGTGTCACATAGACAAAATAGACTATCGTTTGGTAACATGCAAGAGACATTCCATCTTAGGGTGATCTGATCAGGCAATTTCGAGGTCAACTATACTATCATGCAAAGCTGGGATTCAATGAGGATAATAAAAAAAAATTAAGTACTTAAATATTTTTCACATTTATTATCACTATAAAACTTATTTCTAGTAACAATATATACAACCACACTATTCTTACAATATGTGACACACAGATTACGTGTTAACGCAACTTTCTGAATCTATGGACCTGTCAAAAATTTAAATGGGTGTTAGGAACATTTTTAAATAATGATGGATTATTTAAAAAGTATGTTAATTAGTACAGACGCCAGCACAGCAAGCTACCCGAAACTGTCAAATTTTCCCAATCAACTTTGAACCTTATGCTTTAGCGATAAAGTTGAAAATCAATTGAAGAAATTTGACAGATTGTAGTAGCTTGATGTGCTGGCGTCTATATATTTTGTGCCCGAATACTGGCCTGCATTATGGCAATCGCGTTGGCGTAGGCAAGTGCACTTTACATTAAATATTTTAAGGGTTTAAGTTATTACAACATAATAATTTTAAGCCAATAAATAAATGCATTCATTAAAACTCACTTACAAATAAGTATATCTGATAAATATTTAATTCTGAATAATTTTAAATAAACTTTTTCAACATGTAAATCTTTTCTGATGACATTTGAGCAAAAATTGACAATAAAACTGTTCAATTCTATTTCTTTATTTAATTAAATAAATAAATATTTTTACAAGTATAATCTCGCAAAACCTGCGCTATTTTGACAATAACATTGTATTATTTCAAGTATATAATATTATGCAAATACATGCATTTCATATAAAAGTGTTATAGAATAATATCAACATTATGGCATTTAGATATGAGAGACGTTTGGAATGGCGACAAGCCGTCGTCGTTAGGTTCGGGCCAAAGGTTCCGTAGCAAATTCACTAATAATATTTTTAACTACTTACCCACATACATACACATAACGTCCCTTTCTATAGAGGCAACTGGGTCTTTGATAAATACATAAATCTATTCTTCACACAAGATAATTTTGCAGAGGAAACAAACAAATCTACAATCAAAAACTCTAGACATTCCATAATTTCTTAAAGAATAATTAAATATCTCTCAAAATGAAGCGATTCAAAAGTCCTAGTTATAACTCAATTGTTTTAATGCTAGCAAAATTATCTTATACTTAGTAGAGCACTACAGATTAACATGTAAGGTACTTAAGTTACTCAACTCGACAAAACAGAAAGTAAGTAACTTGAGAGTTCCAATCATTGCACCTAAGGGCCTGTGCACACCACGTTTTTTAAACGCGCCGTTGACGCGCGTTTTAGAAACGTGTCGACGGCGCGCTTTTATCCTACAGAGAAGTGCCTACTAGTATCTGACTCGCGTGCGTATCGCGTCTGAATCGCTACAAACGCGCGTCAACGGCGCGTTTAAAAAACGTGGTGTGCACAGGCCCTTAGAAGTTTTCAATTCACCATTGCCTAAAACATCTAGATGTTACGAAAATACATCGATACTGCTTGCTCATATTACAGTAAATAGTTACAAAACTGGATTGGTGTGTATAGATAGTTAATAGTGTATACCTTTTTTTCTTAGGGACGAAGATACGCAATGGAGGGGTACGAAACCCTTAAAATAGATAAATATTTTAAAACCACTTAACTATTCAGACTAAACATTAAAACTATTATTGTTACCATGTTAATCGCAATAAAATTCCATCTGGAAAACTCGTTCTACCTACAACTGAATTCATAATAATATGCACCTATAAAAATTCGTAGAAGCTGCCTGAGTGACTTGATATTATCATAAATTCAATAACAAATTTAAATAAATAGTTTACAGCGCAGCGTAAAACCTATAACGGTACATCTAGAAGATACATCGTAATTCTTTGGTTCTATAAAATTATAATATTGCTTATACCGAAGCACTGTGACACCAAAGAAACTTCTGTGCAACTCTCAGTACAAAAATACTATGTGATGTCTGTCAGTCTGTTTGTGTGCCTTATTTCTTCTCTTCGGGTCTCTGTTGTGGTTCGGCACCTAACATGACTTGGATCTCGTCCTCACTCTTGCCTTTCGTTTCGGGGACGACGAAGAAGATGAACACGAAGCCTATGAGCATGATGCTAGCGAACAGCCAGAAAACTTGACCAGCGCCTATCGCGGCGTTGAGCGAGTTGAAAGTGCTGGTGACCGTGAAACTGAGGAGCCAGTTGAAGGTACCGGCTGTAGAGCCGACGAAAGCCTTGATGTCGATCTTACAGAGCTCGCCAGCCATCATCCACGGAATGGGACCGAAGCCGAGAGAGAACGCGATGATGAACACGGAAAGCGACACGAGAGGCAGCCAAGAGATAGCCTTGACAAGGTCCGCTTCACTTCCATGCGTCTGCTGAAGGAAGAAGTACACTCCCAAAGCAGTGGAACACACGCACATGACCAACGCAGACAGCAGTAACAGGATACGCCTGCCAAGTTTGTCCACGACCAAACTGGAGATGAATGTCGCAATTACTTGGATAACTCCGATAATGATAGTTGAAATAGTCGAAGGGATCGTGGCTCCAGCGTCGGCGAAGATCTGCGAAGCGTTGAAGATCACTGCGTTGATACCAGACAGCTGTTGGAACAACATCAGAGCGTAGCAGATAAGGATAGCTTTCAGAGCGGTCTTCTTCTTAATGGCGGAGATGTAAGACACCTTATTCTTCTGAGATTCTTCATGTTTGAATTTCAAGTTGTTTAGTTCGTGGTCGACATCGTAACTCTGGCCTCGAAGTTTGATCAAAGCTTCTCTCGCTTCGTCGTTTCTTCCCTTGACTACTAAGAAGCTAGGACTTTCGGGCATGAAGAAGAATATGATACCGAAAACGATGGGGATGCAGGTACAGAGGATGTTGAAGACGAACACTGAGGCGTAACCACCGACAATGTATGCGAAGAGGATACCAATGGTGATCATCAGTTGGAAGTAGCTTCCTAAAGTTCCTCGGATGGAGTCCTGGGCTATTTCGCTGGTGTAAGCGGGGGCTGTGACACAGAAAGCTCCTCCAGCGACACCAGTAATAAACCTGCCAGCTATGAGCATGCCTACACTGGTCCCGAAGGTAATGAGCAACCAGCCTAAGGTGAAAGGTAAGACGAGTAGCAACATGGTCTTTTTACGTCCAATGATGTCCATGACCATGCCGATAGGGAAGCAAACGAAGGCAGCTCCGAGGTTGATGATTGAGGAGATCCAGTCGCCCTGCGTCTTTGTCACTTCGAAGTCATAGCCACTTGTGTAGTTTCCTGAAGTGTCAGTTAGTTTTACCATCACTGGGGCTGACCAACCCAGCATAGAACCGGCCGCTAAAGCTCCCAATGTAGCTGGAATAGAGAAAAAACACGAATTAGTATTGTATTGACACATACATGTATGAATACAATTATATATCCTTACGCCAGTATCGCCAGAAGGGGTAGGTAGAAGGATTACATGATGAAGTCGCATAAATCCAATTTTTGGGTTCTACTAGAAATTCCTAATGAAAAACTCGATCGCACTTTGTCCAACTTAGGGATGTAACCCAAGATTATTCTCTCTCATCAGTTTCGGTTGCGACCACTAGGACGACGAGGCAGTCAAAATATGAGTTTTTGTATATTTGGTGAAAGCAAAATGAATGGATTTCTCGCGGTTTAAAAATAATTATACAAAGTACCTATGACTTAAAAAATAATTATGAAAAGTATGTTTGTAATAAGTGGAAGTAGGTAGAACCAGAAATACATTTTAAAATGGAGGCATCAATCACACACATGTGACTCGTAACATGAGAATAATAACACCTGCTGGTAATTAGCATAACTACTAGTGCTAACGCGTAAATATGGAATGACGCAGTACTGAATAGGAACTATGTAGTCTGACCTTTTTACTATGTAAATTTTTTCAACTTAGGCAAATAGCTTTTTAGATAGTATTAGGTAAGCTGGTAGACTATGGTTTTTTATCGTTAAAAGCTCAGTATTTTGGCAGTTTTGGCACACATAAGGAAGGTCAGACAAAATATTAGCCACTTGGCTTATCTGTGTTTAGATGTCGAATACTTGGTATATCGCAATATGGGGTAAAGGAAATAAACATAATAATTAGTGTCGCCTTTATCGTGACATTGTTACAGGATAGGACACTTCCGTCCACATTTTAACTAATCAATATTATATACTGCGTGGCGAAGTTCCACAGGACGAATTTTAAAATGCACATGCTTATATCAGGAAAGGACATCCCAGTTTGGGGTGTATTTGGGGTGAAGTAGAGATAAAATATGCCTAGTATCAACTATAATGGGAACAACAACTATAATGGGAGATTAATAATAATAAATAATAATCATGTTTAGTTATGTTTGAAAATGTAACAGTTAGAATTGATAAAGTGCCCCTATATTTTACATATATTTACTCTTGCCCAGTACACTGTAGTCAGGGAAATTCTATTATATTCTACTTTTTAATATGGCAAGCAAAGTTGATGACAACTATTTCAATCTCTAAAGCGAATTGGAAAAACAAGTGTGAGTAATTTGAATATAATTATGGACAAAATACAATTTAAGTTGAATTTTCTTCACGTTTTTTGGTTGATTGTTAATCTTTATATGATTTGCGGCCGTAACAAATATTTATTTCATCATCATCATTTCAGCCAAAAGACGTCCACTGCTGGACATAGGTCTCCCCCAAACACCTCCACTTCGACCAGTTGTGCTTCTCGCATCCAACGGGTTCCTGCGGCCTTCACAAGGTCGTCGGACCACCTTGTGGAAAGGCCTTCCAACACAACAGTCTTAAGACTATAAAACCATGAGTCTGATTTTTAGGTACAGATTTTTATTCTATTAGTATAATAGTCTAGTATCTACCTGCTAGAGCTGCAAGGTACTGCGGCAGCTTGCGTCCGGAGTCTCCCCGCGGCTCCATCAGCTCCGCTTGTGACACTCCCATATCTGCCATCGTGCCGTTGCCCTCTGGACGCTGGAAGTAAAGAAAAGTTATGGTTTAATTTGTGATGTTTGTGATTTAATTTGTGAAGGAGTTAAATACCTACATAGTTTCATTTGTCATTCTAAGTTGTTTTTTAGAATCCCTGATTACTTTTTTTATAGACTTTCGCTACATATAATAAAAGTTGTAGGAATGAGTGAATGAAATATGCTAAAAGTTAGGTTTAGCAACTTTAGATTTAAAGTGAATAAACCATAGATGGTGTCCAAATTGTTTTAAATTGTGGAATATACATGTTTTTTAAAAGTCCTTAATAAGTTTTATGTTACATCTTATCATACACTTCATCAATCAGATTTAGCACAGCATTTGCTGATATGAATCATTATGATGTCAATCTTCCATGACATATTATATTCATGTCATCGCTGATGACATGAATATAATATGTCATTAATAATTGATACTGATGACTCATCAGTATCAATTTCTAACAAGCATGAACAACGGAAAAGTTATTTTCTTAAAGAAAAATACTTAGTTTGACAAGTTAATCTGTTTTACAAGACGCAAACAAAAATCTTGTGATAAAGCATTAAAAAGCGATTAATTGTTTACGGCCTCAACAAAAGTCAGTACATGAGCAGAAATTAAATATGCTAATGAGAAATCACCCGCATAACTGCGCAAAACCTTGTGGATAGGTAATTATACTGTTATTTTTAGAAAGAATATTGAAAATTAGTTGGTTACGATTTAAAAAAGGAAGGTACGCAGAAAAAACGACTTATTTTTCAATGCAAAGGAGGTTATAATTTTGTGAGGAAACATAATTAATTAACTAAAGTTTATCAATCAAAGGAAACTACAGAACAGGCCTTCTAGAAAACCGTGACAATTAAAACAAATTACCTCAGCTTGAAAGCCATTATTGAATCCAGAGGCGGGAATTGCTGCCAACAATGGTTCTCTCTCCGGGTCGCTACCCCTTCGTCTATATAACGAAGACCTCATTTTGGACGGAGTTTGTTTATTATTTAATTTAAACACGAACACTACCACATATCAAGCCTTTTCACAAAATAATGATTGTATTTGTTTACAGAATCTACGGAAAGGCTCTACAAAACAGCTGACGTATCATGATGACATGACATGACAGGCGGGCGAATTGACAATTTGATATCAGTGTTGCAACTGTTGCAAAATCAATGAGCACAGATAAAATATTGTTAATCTTTCGAGATATTTTTTATCAAAATATTTTACCGTTTATTCAAAGTCGTGTCCTGTGAAAGTTGGTATAATTTATTTTTTGTATTTGCGCTATAAATATTCATGCGCAAATCTGAAGCCGCGCCACAAAATGAAATAGCGCGGCAATATGTACTTTCCAAATTGCTCTTGACAAAGTTGCAGGCGTTCTATATTTTCTTTTTCTTTTCTACAGCAAGCAGTGCAGTGTAAGCAAATTTAATTAATTTAGTATACTGGGCAATATATTAAGATAGGTCGTTAACCATAATCCTTGTAACTTGACTGATAAATAAATAATGATGTTTTACAAGACCTCCAATTAATTAAGCTTGTGATACACTAACAAGCATAATTTATATATTTCTAGGTGTGCGAGTCGTTACGATTTCCACATAGGTATGTTTCACTTAAATAATAACGATTCTTTGTTTGAAGCCAGCTATTGCTATTCAATGAGGATATTATGAATGTTGAATGGTAGGTTGTTAGTTTTAGGCCTGGCTAAGACTATTCTAGTAGGTACCTAGGAATAATAATTTGTCTCATAAAAATAGTAGGTACCTATGTGTATTCTTAGCATTTTTAACAGTATGAAAAACAAGACGTAGACAAACGCTGATAAATAGATATATTATGTAAAAAATATACAGCAGGTAGGTATTCAACTGACCAGTCCAGACCACACCTACCTAGGTACTAAATTTTATTTGAAGGTCAAAAATGATTTGGTAGATTCGATTCATACATAAACAAATTACCGCACACGACAGGTGCACGACCGAACTTGACATTGGCATAGCAACCCGCCCTTGACTGTTGGTCAATTAGAATTATCCGACCGGAATAAATGACAACACTTTGCATGCAAAGGCGTAATTTATAGGAAACCAAGTAGGTACTATACATACGTATAACATCACGCACGTTTGTGTTGTCCGAAGGAGTAAGGTAGATGTGCATGGTATGTTTACTTCCACATTTTGCCAGATAAATAACAAATGACAATCTGTGAATTCTCTTATTGAAATCCCTATTATTGCATTTTGACTCTCGGTCTATAGCGGAACTAGTGGGAAATAAAAAGTTCCAATCGTCACCACTGGGGAGGAACGAAACTTTTTTTTTCCCACTCGTGCCCAGTGGGAACGACGGGACGGGGACGGCCGGGAATAAACGATCGAGACTTCTGGCTGGCCCCAGGCTGTAACTAAGAATTTCCTTATCTTTGTCCGACCCGGGGCAGCGGTCGCGCTTTCAACCACTAAACCAACGGCACCAATTTAAATTTCTCCGTACCCATGGCAGCTACCATGATAAAGTAAGTTGCCATATTGCTATTGACGCTATAATACCTTGCTACGTGAAGCAATTTCAGTACGAATGCAAAGGCTAAACTCATCGTGTCTGCAACTTGCACAAAGTAGGTTTTATGATCTTAAAATATCAAGTTTTTAATAAAACTGTGCAAGATGACATTTTAGAAATGTTAGTAGGTTTATGCATGGACGTAATATATAGAACTTCTATATATTACGTCCATGGGTTTATGCATCAGACCGTGTGGTTTCGTGATGTCAGTTTAGAAGTTTAGAACCATAGAGACTAATAGGTAACTCTGCTGGACGAGACCTATGAGGAGGTAGGTACATAGAGCAATTTCGTGACAATAACCCAATAACCACCACTTTGTATGATTTTGTATCGATGTAAGAGGTTATGATTAGAATAATAACAGGATGACTAAACGTATTTTAGTCGCAAATTATTCTGTTGTCAATTATACCTATAGCAAAAAGGCGAAAATGAACCACGAATCCGCAACTGGTAAAAATACTACTTGCCAAAAAGAATGAATGAATTCATTCAAAAGACGCGAGACGTGCCTATCTATACAGCAAAGTTTGTTGAGAAAATTCTCCTTTCTCTGTCTTATGAGCAGCCAGGAGTTCATTACTAATTAATTAACAATGAAAGCTATAAAATAAGCCAGTTAGCTAACAGAAATCTATAACATTATAATGCCGCTGCACGCTGTAATAAAACAGATAGACAACCGTTATGTATGTTAAGTTTTAAGCACCCATTAACTACTTAGTTATTAATTTGTTTAGGTAATACCTACTTGAAAAGGCTAGGTATTCAACTGTTTTCCAGACTTTAGTTAGTCTTTACATAGGTAATTAAAGTGTATGTAATACCTACGGGGAAACGTTTGTAGATAGTGAACATAATGATGATCTTAGTGCCATAAGGATACCGGAAAAAACTATTTCTCCAGTAGGTAGTTGGTGTCGGGTTTACGTAATAGGCCTATGGAGTAGCTACCTGGGGGCCTAAAAAGGCCACTTTGGCAGAATCATAAAAGGATAACATTATGAATCATAATATGGCGAAGACAGTCCATGTTTTTCTTTTTTCATATAATCGAAGAGATTGGGATTGGATTGATTGGTGTTTTAGCACAGACAAAAAAAAATAACTGAAAAATCCTTCACCGATGACATTTGATACGATTAACTTAGCCGATAACTGACCATTATGGTTCATAATGTTATCCTTTTATGATTCTGCCAAAGTTGCTTTTTTAGGCCCCTTGGTCTTGATCTAGTCGTAACTATACTTTAAACAGATACCTACACTTAATTTCCTAACTGAAACTTACCTACCCCTGAAATAAGCAGAATATTACGTAAAATGTTTGCAATCTAATAGTCATCTCAATTTATTTATAATATGCAAATAAATTCATGATTACTTTCTAGAAAACGAAGTAATATTATCGTATTGTAAATAAATAATTTAATTTAAGTATCATTTTATGGCCACGTTGGATGCCAGATAGGTAGGTAGGTAGATATGTATAAAATGTATATTGTAAAATGAACAGATACGTAACACGATATTGTAACAATGTGTTGTTTTTGCGATATTGTTATGAAAATACCGAATGCGTTCGTAGAACTAACGAGAATATGCACTGTTTGGAGATGCTCGTCAATACTCGTCATATCTTCAAAAATTAAATTGCAAACTTGCATGCATTTAACCTTTTGTTATTTCAAGTAGAATTTGAATTACGAGAGATAGGGAATTGTCATGAAATATTCGTCGTTATCTTCCTTCAGGCCTACCTACGTATGTACATTCATGCCCTGCTGAATAAGTATAATCTTAAAATGACCGCTGCAGTAAATGGTCACTTTTCAGTAATCTGGGGTAATAAGCGACTGAACATAAGGTCCTAGATTTCTAAAAAATTTAAACACACCTACACCCCGTTTCTGAATTGAAAATTGTCAAACTCAACTTTAGCATCATCTATAGGCGATTTTTTTTTCAATGTTGCCAGCGAAATTCATAGGCTAGAGTAGGTAGTGCCTATGGCATGTTCTTAATTCTGAAACTGTGTGTTACCTATAATACGGTACTCAACTTGTCCTCTTTATTATTAGATATCGTCGCTTAAGGCGAAAGCGCCAGGCTAGCCCGCGAAATTCAATTTTTTTTAGGTTTTTTGAAATTTGCTGGTCAGTATTGAGTTGTACGTTGATTAAAATATGATTCGCGGTCGTAACAAATACGTATTTACAGAATTATAATCATTAAAGTCATCAACACAACTCTCTAAGACCATGTAATCCCCAAATGTCAAGATTTCATGAAATAGTCATTCTTGGGGATTACATGGTCTTAAAGAGTTGTGTTGATGACTTTAATGATTATAATTCTGTAAATACATATTTGTTACGACCGCGAATCATATTTTAATCAACGTACAACTTAATACTGACCAGCAAATTGCAAAAAACGTAAGAAAATTTGAATTTCGCGGGCCACCTTAGAGCTTCCCCCTTAAGTTCTAACACCGCGGAAGTCATTTTTTTGACAAAATACGTATTGTATGTCATTCGATAGAGAATCGCAAGGCGCATCGTTTGACGAATCAAACACGAGAGTTTGAATTAAACATATTTTAATTTCTATATTGAATAAACCTAAATATGAACAGTTGTTTGAGGCTAAATAAAACGGATTTTTTGCTCTCCTGAAAAGTTGCGTATTTTGACTTCCGCGGTGTTAGAACTTAAGCGACGCTGGTTTGCAACTTCGTAGCAAAAAGGGGTACCTAATTATAAAATCGATTTAACTTTACAGCTGTTTGCTGAAAACTTTACCAATCACCAAATATTTTTGCAGAAACATAATCATCCGTGTTGTATTCATTTGAATTCGTAACAGTAACGAGTTTGTAACAACTTGTTTGCAAAACAATGGTCATATTTGTTTTGCTATCCGTTACACGATGGTTACTTAATACGTACTTAACTGTTAGGTTAAGTATAGAAATATGAATTCTCTTATAATTTTCAATTGTAGATTTTGAAAACCAAGGTCAATCTAGATTGTCCAGACCAATTAGAACTTGAAAAGAGCAATTAAAGTTGATGATTATTTTGATGCTAACGAAATTCGGTCCTGTAGATACCTATAGGTACCTTTTTCAAAATTTCAAACCCATGGTACCTACGTACCTAAAGGAAAGTTGAGAGTAAAAGTTGCAGGATACCTAAGCTAAGCTACGTGGTGTCAATGTATTATTAAAACAAAACCAGTGTTCTCAATACCTAATTGAAACAGCACTTTGAAGTAGATACGTATATTTCATTCGTTCTATAGATTCGATCACTCAAACAAAACAGATCCATAAACTGTTAGTGGTAGGTAGGTAGGTCCTCTCTATCTAAGTATTGATTTTAGCGAATTTATATCCACTCGCTTTATCTCCGAAAATATTTATTGGTGTTATCAACCACCCGGAGGCCGATAACTAAGGCAATGACATAGGTACTGTTTTATACGGTACTTAGGTTGGTACCACGGATATCGGTAGGTACTTACAAGTAGATGCAAAACAAAGGAGTACTTAATTTTTAATAACTAGCTTCCGCCCGCGGCTTCGCCCGCGAGGTACGTCAATAAAAACTATCCTATGTCCTTCCCCGGGATGCAATCTATCTCTCTGCCAAATTTTATCGAAATCCCTTTACTGGCTTAGGCGTGAAAAGGTAACATACAAACAGACAAACAGAGTTGCTTTCGATATATTTATCCCTAATATTATTATTAGTATGGAAGTATGGATTAAAGGACCGAAACAATTATTTTAATTGTCACTAAAAAAGAATATAATTATACTACCTCCCTGACTAAGCGCTATTTTTCCAGTTAAGCTTATAGGAAAATTCACCGGTAAGAATAACCTTAGAACCGTTTCCTATTCACTACCCCATCTCTAGGAAGAGAACAATGCCGACAAAACAGTAAAACAATTGCCCATCTACATTGTTAGTCTGTCTTAGTCTGCATAGACTATCAATGTAGAAATGCATATTGTCGTCAACATCTCAACGATTTCAAAACATTGATACAATAGTACTTTCATATGTCACTGATAAATCTCAAGAATTTGAACTCTATATACTGATAAGAATGAGAAAATACGTAATCTCAGCGTTTCAAAATTAAAACCGTGTCAGGGATATACCACTTATCTTAAAACGAACCAGCTTACAAGTAAAAAGAATAAACACATAGTAGTCAAAATTTAAGCAAAAGCCAAAAAAGAAGAAAAATTTAGGTAAAAACATCGAAAAATTAAAATTATCTGCATTGTATAATTCACTGCTGAAACTCGACTTTCAAATGGACTGCAGACTGCTAATCTCAAATAATGAAATATTGTTAATAACACGCCTAGCAAACGCAAGAGTAGGTATAGAAGAACGTAATAAGTAATTTAAAACAAGTAAATACCTACCGTATTTGCAAATCCTGAAGGAAAACTCGAACGATAACCGGAATATTTTCCGGCAGAACTGGCTACTGATGTCACCGTATTTGCAAAAATCGCTCCCGTCACTACAGCAGGTCCCAATACTGGGAAACTCAGCAATGTAAAAGCCCCAGGCCCAAATCCTGATCCAAACATTTTAATTTACTTTGAAGAAAAACAATTGAATAATGAAAAGGTGTAAAACGATCTTGGCATGTTTTTCGAGTGCCTCTTAGCGAAAATATATCTTGAGGAGAGAAATCTCTAAGATAATGGTTGTGCTATCTTCAGAATTTTAGATCAATAATAGACATAATCTGATGGATATAGTTTCAGGCAGGGATGATGCAATGTTTTCGAAAAATTTTAAAGATTCTGACTGATAAATGAATTCAATTACCCAACTCTCGAGTTACCTGCTCATATATGAACATGGATTTACGTTTAGCATTCATGTGAAGATCGCGTGCAAATTGCAAGTGATTTCAACCTTAACTACGTCTTGAGAAGGCGACTTGACATATAGCTTTAAAAAAGGGAAGATGTTACTTTCTTGCACCCATAGGTACTAGTCGATCTTCGACGTAATCTTTCAAGAAGGTGTGATTAAGAAGTTTACATAAGTCCTCTTTGGAGAAGAGGGACATTTGAAAGCACTCACAAAACATTATCTAAAACTACTTCGAATTTGAAATGAAAGCTTTTCTTTGGAAAGGTGCGTGTTTTTAAATAATCTGCCCAAAACACATATCTACCTAAACTCTGTAGTGTTTTTGGATTTGTGCTTATGTCATCGTTAACTATCACATGACATCAATATTTATATATAATTAAATTGTTAGTTTGTTATACTGTTTAAATATTTGATTTAAATTCTCCCTGGCGTTTTCTATGCGTTCACCTTCGTCTATTGATTTGAAGATAATGTTTCTTCCGTGTTGATAATAGCAAGATTCTTGTCTGTTTGTTCTACATTTTGATTATGTCCTGTTCCTGTTTTATTGTTTAAAATACGCCGCCGGTAATCATTAAAACTATAATTTTAATTTTACATCTGTAAAATGTTTGCAGAACATGAAATCAATTCTGTCCAGAAACACAAATCAAACGATATTGCTTGTTTTTTTCCAGAATTTTGATTATAGTTATTCAGTGTGTTGTTGCATTGCTAAGTTATTATTAAATCTATAAAAGAAAGTCGAAAAGTAAGTAGAGCTTTCTCTAGAATGTCTAATTCGATTAGATTAGCATCTTCACCTTGATATAAGGAAAACTAAATAAAGGTGTTCAAGGGAAAACTACTTACTTACTAGTCAATGAAGACCACTTAATTACTTGCTAATTACATTAGGAAGTGTCGTCTGTGTCCTATAAAAGTAGTGACACATTTGCATATTCGTCAAATGACGGTAGGTGAAGAATTTTATGTGTTGTCTGTGGTATAAGTAAGTGTAGCAGTCGACCTTTCTCGGTATATCCGTTTCCGCACGGATGCAGAATACGTCCGTATGTGCACGTGAAATGTTATTGTTACAGAACTCCCGAATTTAACGCTTCTAAAAAATTGGTTTAGCCGTATTTTGAAATTTTGTACCGTTGTTGTTGTAACTACCACGGTACAAAAGTTATAAATGGTTGCTTAGAGACGGATAAATAATAAACAGGGAGTTAAAAAGACGGCTTAGGTATAGTGTCGGAACTTTTTGTCCGCGCCGTCAAAATCGACTGTTATGGACATGTTTTTCCCACAATAAATGACAGCAATTTTGTGTCATCACCATCAGAGACAAAAAAAATGAAAAAATGCAAATTGGGCATTATAAAATCAAACCTAATTGTAGGTGCTGTGTGCTGTGATAAGATTTTGTATTTCGGGTCGATGTAACGTCTAAGTATTAGTTATTCTGTGCGTAGGTATAACTAAAGTTTTGAAGCCCTGTTTAAGGTCGCATTTTGGTTGGCACAGTTACCTAGCTATTAAAGCACGTAGCAAGATGAAGTGAAATAATGTTTTATTTTACGTGGGTACCTACCTACTAATCCATTAGGCTTGAAACAATAAGTTAAAATGTTAGCCTAACCCACCAACACACTTAAGTTAGGTAGATACTCGTACTTATGCCGCAACAAAACCTCTGTAATAATTAAATTAATTAACAGGGAGGAAAATAACAAAAATAATAATTATCAAATTAGGTACCTACCTATATTATGTATTACTTTAATGAAGGAAAATGTACATATTCGTTAACCGATATTATTTAAATATACTCATAAAAGCCAGACTAACGGCCAATCGGGAAATCTCTTTAGGAGACATTATGAGACCAGCAACACTACCAGTAGCAATCGCTTCCATTTTGACAGTTCATCAACATTCATTGCGTTATAGTTACGTTGTTGAGCAGGCAAATTTTTAGAACATACCTAAAAGGCAATGGATTAGCAATATCCTTCAAAATTATTCAGATTATGAAAGATAGTTTGTTACGCAAATTGGGAACGCACCTTTGCCAAGCATTGGCTAGCAATGGGTAATTTACAATTTTACAGACAGATATTGTACCACCATTCTTGTAATTTAGTACTTTTCGTTGTTAAGGTTATTATGTACACAATGCGATTGTGAAGTCGATAGGCAAATTTTATCATTTGCCATGTAGTAGGTACATCTGAAAGATTATTTCAGAGCCCCGCGAATATCGCCTATCTGAACTATCTTTATAATCCTACCGTCGTAAATGACGATATTAAATATAATTTAGAGATAAAATATAGGTATTAGAAGTGTGTTGGTGTTTGTTTCTAGTAGATATGTTCGTTCATTGCCCTCTGTGGCAGTCACAGACGTAAATAGGTACTTCTCCGAACAAATGGTAGGTATAGAGACGCCAGCACATCAATAGCTACTACAATCTGTCAAATTTCTTTAATACATTTTCAACTTTATCGCTAAAGCATTAGGTTCAAAGTTGATTGGGAAAATTTGACAGTTTCGGGTAGCTTGATGTGCTGGCGTCTGTACAATAATAAACGACTCGATTCTTACCTACTGGAAACAATACTTTAGTTAATGGTAAAGAAAAAAACTAAAATATTGTAAATGATAAATGATTTTGTAAGTAGGTTTGCACACACACTTTTAAACGTCAATCATATTTTAAAAACTAGATGAGGTCGGCGTTTCCTATCTGACTGGTCTGAGAGGAAAGGCCGAAACAAACTCAGAGGTCACACCAACACAGTCTCTTTTAAAGTCCAGACATAATCTTGGTCAGATCATATGCAGACCATGTAGATCGACAGATCTCTTGAGGTCTTTTGAGGAAAGAACCACACAGATTGAGAGGACCTGTCAGTCTGTCAGGGTTATAGATCACCTTAGGATAGTTAACAAAGAAAAAATTACCATTATGTAGAATCTTTTCAAATTCAAACTCAAAGCATTTATTGAAAGTAGCTACTTAACCCATTTGTATTGTCTAACAGTGTCAGTCAGAAAGCTGAAATATGTTGTTTTGAAAAAGTGCCTGAAACCAAAACCAATGTGAAAACGTGTAAAATGTAGGTATCGTTATCATCAAAATTGATTGTTTGACACATAAAACATTCAGAGTAGGCATAATTACGATAAATTATCTAAATAATACCAAGATAGTATTTTTTTGTAACATTAATCAAATAGGTCCGTGTAGGTAAACAACAACCACATATTTTAATAAGAAAACTAATTAGCCAGTCGATTCTGTAAAAATCACACCGTGAAAACTTAGATGAAGTGAGTTTGCTTTTGCTAGGAATTGACACTATTTACAGCTCACTCCACACTCACTTCACCAGTCACCTAAGTTTTCACGGTGAGATTTTTACAGAATAGCACCGCAGGTACATACCTAAGATAAGCTATAACACATACAATGAATACAAGGAAATACAAATGAAAATCGATATTACGAAACATCACTATACAATGGAGACAATTATGTCAATCAGTCATGAAATGAAATGATTTTTAATGAAATGATTTTTATTTTGTAAGTAGGTTTGTACAAACACTTTTACACGTCAATCATGTTTTTTTTAAAACTAGATGAAGTCGGCGTTTCCTATCTGACTACTCTGAGAAGAAAGGCCGAAACAAACTCAGAGGTCACAGTCTCTTTTAAAGTCCAGACATAATCTTGGTCAGGTTATATGAAGACCATGTAGATCGATGTCTGAGGTGGTCTTTTGAGGAAAGAACCACACAGATTGAGAGGACCTGTCCAGTCAGTGCACGCATTTGTCAAAAATCGTGCAGCTCAACTCAACTCGTAATAATCATAGAGCTTAGCTATGAATGATAAATAATAAATGATGTATTTTCTGTAAGTAGGTTTGTATAGACGGCCAGCACATCAAGCTACCCGAAACTGTCAAATTTTCCCAATCATCTTTGAACCTTATGCTTTAGTGATAAAGTTGAAAATCTATTCATGAAATTTGCGAGATTGTAGTACCTTGATGTGCTGGCGTCGGTACAAACACTTTTACACGTCAATAAACATACTATTATGATCTTCTTGCACTAGTACCACATGAGTAGACAACTACTCATGTGCTAGTACCGTGTTACCCCTAGATATATTATACATTTCTATGGTGTTACCTGTGGTCGACACAACACGTTTTCTTCTTCCATTCTCCTCTATCAACCGTCACGCTATCATTCACTCCCTTCTCTTTCTTATCATTGGTCACACAATCCATCCATCTTTTTTTGGCCTTCCTCTCCCTGTCCATGTCCAACCATAAATATTTTTTAAAGGATATTGCTGAACTCCAATCGCTTGACCTAACAATAACCTTCCTATCAATCACCTTGGTGTGAAAGAAAACAGACTGTACCGAGCTTATCGTCCCATTTAAAGTAAGTCAAGAGAAATGGGTCAAAGTGAATGATCTAGGTACAGACGTCTGCTGTTTATATGGGTCGTCTCTTTCACATCGGTGTCTTGTGGGAAGACATTAATGCATCTAAACATCACGATAAAGCATTAATGAACAACGTTTATTTTATAGGTAAGCAGACAGTAGGAAGAAAGTTTGAGTATAAACGGTTATTAGACCAACACAATATGACTTATCATCATTATTTCAGCCGAAAGACGTCCATTGCTGAACATAGGCCTCACAAAAAATGCCACTTCGATCGGTTCTGTGCTTCTCGCATCAGCAAAGAAGAGAATAGCTCTGACGATATTGCTTCTCGCCTTTAAGAAAGACCAAGTGTTGGTAAGCATGAGAGACTTGTGTTTAGGAACTATGCGGAACATACACACAGAAAAACATCTGAACACGAGTTCTTTATCCTACTAGGGAATATTTCAGATCTTACATCGACGCGAAAACTGTAACACATTGTTCAGCACATGATTCTAGACTGCGATAGCGTAGAAATTTTTCGCCGGATATAAAAAAAAATCAGCTGTTTAAGGTAATGTGGGCCGCGAACCAGAGGCCAATTGCCTCCTAACCCAATCTAACTAATCGTAGCTGTAACTTGATTCATCAACCTAACTTTCTGTACGAAGTTTGTTAAAACTTCAATGTCCGCTAGAGGACATTTTTTTATTATTTAATTGTTGTCAATTTCTAAACCAACTTTTAAACGGTTTCCACTGTAGTTTTCAATTAACAAATTGTCAATAAAACAACGTGTAAATATGCGATTTATAGCAAAGTGTCTCAGGAATGCGGACGCCGCCGTTCGATAGCAATTTACTATTTTATGTAAGAGGAAATAATTTTCAGAGTCGTGTTTCTGACATCTGCTCAACGATTAATGTTAGGACTGTAGAAAATGAAGCAAAGTGACTATCTTTAATGTTAGTATATCAATAAATTGTTAGGCAATCAGGAGATTCAACTTATGGCAGGATGTTTTTATAAAAACTGTTTTCGGATAACTGTTTAAAAGTGTAGCAATATTTATTCTCGACCTAGAGTGTAATGAACTTAACCTTTTCCTTGTAAGATCAACGAACTATAAACGACTATATTACAGGCTGTTTTTCCATTCAATATTCCACAGATAAACACGAAGGCTTTTTTGTAGGCACATCTACTTAGTGCTAGTTATTTCTTAGTAGTTACGGCTATAAAACTATGCCTGAATAGGTCACTGTACGAAGAATGGCTGTACTTGAATTTCACTTAAGTATCTAACTGAAAGCATCTAGCACAGCAAAGATTAGAAAACTTGGACACCTCTGCCATATTGATGACAAGGGCATAGACAAATACATTTTTCCAAACCCCTAAACAAAGGTTTTTTTACAAGCTACACGGAAATAGATACAGTAATCATAACATTTTGTGGACGTGATAGTCCCGATAGAGTGTGGCACGCTGTTGACCAAACGTGCGGATTCTTGTAAACATTTGTAAACATCCACAGTATTGTTTTGCTTCGCGGCATTATCGTTAGGTCCTTAGTGTCAATGGCCTTACAACCGTAAAGAAACTGGTCTAAGAAAGAATATAGGAGACCTAGAAGAGTAAAGAGGAGACCGGCATCGGTGGCCTAGCCATCTCCACTGTCTTCTCTGTAGTCTAGGTTTCATGAATGAGTACCCCTTCATCATTATGAAGGGGTAATCATTCAGGAAACCTAGACTGAATAGCCTCAAATCGCTAACATGCAGGAAGCAGGCTTGGTGGTCAATGTTCGCTCCTTCCCTGTATTAGATCTTCTTCTGCCTAGCCTTTTCCCAACTATGTTGGGGTCGGCTTCCAGTATAACCGGATGCAGCTGAATACCAGTATTTTACATGGAGCGACTGCCTATCTGACCTCCACATCCACAACCCAGTTACTGGGTAATACGATACCCCTTGCTAAGACTGGTTGTCAGACTTTCGGGCTTCTGACTACCCGTAACGACTGTCAAAAATCCATGAATGACAGCCGGGACCAACGGCTTTACGTGCTTTCCGAGGCACGGAGGGGTCATGGTATGTAAAGACGGTCACCCATCCACAGACCAATCGATCGACCTGTGAGGCTGTTATTATTTAGCCTTCTCTGTATTAGATAAAGCCTGTTTTCCCTGTAGAGGAACAATATTATACGATGACATTGATAAAGGTACTTTGCCAAAGATTTCGTCCGAAGTAGAGTGTAGAAAACTAAGATTTTTTAAGGAGAGACCTAAGAAGCCCTATTTTGCAACATACTGGCTGGCATTGCATAATATAATTAGCCATGGGCTAACAACGTGTGACTACTTCACAAGTCATTACACAAGTACTTAGTGTAGTATAGAACCAAACAGATAGCACAACAGACTTTCTTAGACAATAGTGCAGTTTTATAACTTCTAAATCGTTGTATGCTGGAGCATTTGTCACGCTGACGCTGTTTCTTCCCAGTATGAATTTAAAGACGAGAGTTTTTGAAAAAGTCTAAGTAAAAAGTCATAATAAATTCGAGGTTTGGCTCTCGCCTATTTTCTCCTCCAATATTGGACCAATTTAAAAGATATTTCATAAACAGATTAAGAAGGATATATATACTGTGTCCCTATGTTTTCCTTTTTGATGATACACTATTTGTATAAGCACTAGAACGTCTAGAACCCTCAAAAAATGCTCAAAATTGCCGCTGTCAACAGAGGCCTAGTGTACAAAGACCACTATTAATGAAAAAAGAAAAACATACGGACACAGTACATACATACTTAGGTAGTTTCATAACAACTGAAGATTAAATCTATCTAAAGAACTCGTAAATTCCTTATCAACAGTTATGAAGATAAACGTTGTAAATTTAATCCGCGTGCCAGATCAAGTGGTTTACATGAGGTTTATTTGACTGTCATGTCAGTCAATTCTTAGAAACATCTCTTGTCATCACAAGGTATTTTTATCGCGAAATGTCGAAATTTTGGTAAGTAGATAAGGGAGCATCTTATTACCCCACTGAATCGTATCGAACTATGGGAGGTAAATGTTTATAGAGGAAAAGCAAAGAAACAATGGATTGTATGAAAGAAAATACGCTTAGGGGCCGTTCAAGTAGGTGTTACCTCCGCAAGCAAATTTTTTTGCAATTATTAAAACCCCTCCCCCCTTTCGTCAGCAAAAGTAAGCAAAGCTCTTACCAATTGCTTCCGTAAACATTGGTACATGCATTTTTCAATGTTTCTGGTTTCTTTATTGATTAATGAGTAGCAGTGTAAGTCCCAGTAGAATCCCTGAAAATGCGTTTCCATATGCGGTTGCCATATGTGTTCAAACCAAAATCGACTTGAAGAAAATGCGAAAAGTAAAAAAATAAATACCGCTGACGTAATTACTATCCAGATCCCCCCATCCCCCATGTCATCAAAACAAAAGCAAAGACCCCCCGTCCCCCTGTAGGGCTTGCGTAATATTTGAATGGACTATGACAGCCAATTGACTGGCACAAGAGAGAAAGGAGAGGCCTATGACCAACAGTGGGTGAAGTAGCAGTTGTTGATCATGTTGATGACAGCAGAAAAATAGATGCATAAACATAACATAATCAGCCTATAATGTTCCCACCGCTGGGACACAGGCCTCCTCTCTGTGAGAGGGAGTGGGCCGTAATCCACCACGCCATGATAGATGCATAGTAAGAGATATTATGCAGAGACCACAAACACATTGGGATCGGGCAGGAGGATAGTGATGCATACCAATCGTTTGCAAAGTATGTATGAAAAACCAGAAAATGGTATCTACCTACTCCTTTTGCCAGCACATCAAGCTACCCGAAACTGTTTTTTTTTTTATAGTTTAGCGATAAAGTTGAAAATCTAATTTTGACAGATTGTAGTAGCTTGATGTACTGGCGTCTGTACCAGAAAGACGTTTTTTTTGTAGTATTAAATAATTCTCCTGACATTTATAAAAAAAATCTAGCAATAAAATAAATACAATTGCAAATAAACCTTTGGACGGACTGGGTTAATATGTCAAGATAAAAGACAGACCCAAAGTGTGCCAATTATAGCTATCGCGTATTTGTTATCGGCCATATTGTTATGCCCTTGTTAATTATTAAATACTTTATTTGAATCAAATAAGTGCCCTACTGGTGTTATTTGAGCGTTGGCAACCCAGATGTTCCAGTATCCGTCTAAGAGAGAGAACACGCGTATTCTCCCATAGACGGATACTGGGATCACAGGAGGAAGGATATTTGTCTGTTCCTTTTAATTGTAAATTCAAAAACGGGTTCCTTCCTCTTGTGGCTTCCTAACAATGTTATACAAAAATGTAAGGATTCTACATAATGACAGGCGGTTCAGAGACCCCTGCCCTGTTATTACTTACTTTCGCTAACATTTGAGTTTTATTTTTACGGTGTAACAATCCGTATAGTGTAATAAAAAAATATACGGTCGAATTGAGAAACCTCCTCCTTTTTTGAAGTCGGTTAAAAAGTCCCCAAATAGTTTTGGATTTAAAAAAATTTACATTCTCATAACATTTTAGGAGTTACATGAAGAAATAGGTTCATGAAAACATGGCATACCTACGTAACGAACTTTAGAATTGTACAAAACACCCTTGATGACATATTTATCGTAATCCTAATATTTGTCAAAGATTAGATTTACAGACCACAAGTATTTACGATAACTTTATTATTTAACAATTTGCTATATTCAACTAAAGACTTCATTAAGAAAACAATAATATTATCTGTGATTCATAAAACTGTATAATATTTACAAACTGATTGAGTGAAAACAAAAGTCGGTACTTTCCATTTAAAAGAAAATCCGCGAGCGATCGGTGGGTTTCAGTCATTGTTTCAGTATTTTTCCAAGACGGTGTGTTTTCATGATTATATTTAGTTAAATATATTTTTAGTTACTTAACTTGCGTTAATTAACTTTCAAGTAATAATGATTTAGCAAAACTTACCTAATAATCGTAGAGAGAAAAAACAAAAAAGCGTCGCTTGCGGGCACTATATTTTCAGTTCCAAATTCAAAGAATAAACCGCCAAAATTCCGCGTGTTTTTTTAATCGAACTAATAACTGAGATTACTTTCGATTCTTTTTTTCACGCACGCCTAAACTTGTCAACGGCCTATTTTTCTGAATATCAGCACGGCACTGACGGCAAGTGCGGGGACAGCACGTCAACTCGACTGGCTGACTCGCACAAAGCTACATTTTACAGGAAATATGCGAATATGTTATAGGTACGATTCTGACGCATGCGTTCTACCACTATGGGAGGTTTAGCCGCCGGTTTCACTCGAAGTTTTTGTTTACATTCGCGACATCCAAAGCAGACGGTGTTTCACATAATATTATGATTAGAGTACTCTAGAAATCGGGTTTTAGTGGCCATAAAACATGGAAAAATAACGAAGAGTTTAATTTATTGCGTGTTTGTACGAATTCTCTGAAGCTGGCTTGTTTCAGTGACCTTAAATGGTTATGTGGTAGCACGATATTATGGTATTCCTTATTTAGTATTAGGTATTTAAAAATAATTCAGTGGCGCATTGGGTTCATGTAGGTTATATATATGTTACATGTGGTATATGTGTAGGGTTATTGTGTTTTTTTTTGTAACCCATTGAATAGGCAATGGTCATCCATTGAGTCATCAGCAGGCAAATGCAGATTGCGGGTGCTTGATTGATTACTATCACTAAATGTCAATTCCAAACTAACACAGAAATTAATTAAGAAATACAGACACATTTTTTTCTATATGAAAAAAAGAGATAACATTAACCGTTTTACGAGTGCAAGCGCAGCATGGCTAAGGTCATATCGGTTCACAGCCTAGTACATTTCCTCTAAAGACACGCTTATTATCAGTATATAACAATAATTTATGAGATAAGCCATGTATGTAGCGATATCTTAAAAATATTTATCGATAGAAATCAACATGCCTACTCAGTTAATTACCGATAATTTAAATGTTATATTAAAACTAGTTATGATAAAAACTAGCAAGTAGAGATTTTATGTTGTTGTTTTTTATAGTATTTTCCGGACAAGCATGTCTTTTCCTTCCTGAATGGAAGTAATTGAGGACGATGAACACATTATCGCAAAACCGGAATATTATAAGTACCTAATTTATTTATTTCATTAATAGTTTCTTCTTGTTTTTCGTGTCGCTGTATTTTAAATCTTGTTTTCCCAAAACTTTGCCACTTCCACGGCATTGTCGATGGGAGCGCAGAGTTCACTTTGACTGCATGTTTTGGGACACAGAGGGCAGGATAGGAGGTGGAGCATGGTTTGTGACGTAGCTCCACAATCACACCCTACTGCCGTTCCGTCAAGGTAGCCCCACTTTACCAGATTGGACTTACATCTTCCCACTTGTGTCCGGAGACAGTTCAGAGACTTCCAATTGGGCCACGGTTACACCCTGCAGGGAGATGCTTGTTTGGTCGTAGGTAGTGAGTAGGATGGGGAAGAGTATCCTGATTCCTACCACAGTTTGCAACGGGCGTCGGCCGGGTTTCCTGACAGAGACGCTGTCGATTTCAAGAAGCTGTGTCTGCTTTTTAGCCGTTGCGTTGGTAGCTGTGCGCCAGATAGTGGGTGTCTGGTATCAGATTCCTGTTTCAATTTCTCCACTGCCGATGCAACTTCTCTTCGGACTTGTGGTGGAGCTATTCCAGCTGTGGGATTGCGCTGATCGGGGTCGATTGCAGGCAGCCTGTAATCGTGCGGCAGATTTTTTAATTTAGAGCAACATCTACTTCCTTGGCGTGGGCGGAACGGTGCCACACTGAGCACGCATGTTCACCTGCAGAGAAGCAGAGTGCCAGTAGTCCGGAGAACCTGAGCTGAAGCACCCCAGGTGGTCGAAGTTAGGAGCCTGAGCAAGTTGTTACGGGAACCGACTTTTTTTCTTAATTTTGAGACAATGGTTCTTAAATGTCAGTGCCCTGTCAAGGGTGACTCCCAAGTAGGTGGGGTTACTGTAGTGTTCAATGGTGACACCCATTTGAAGTTCAGAGTGCGTCTTGCCGAATGGTTGCGGAGATGGAAAACGCATGCCTGAGTTTATGTGGGGTTCGGTCTGAGAGCGTTATCTGTGTAATACTTTCCGAGAACTTCTAAGCCTGCCTCTAGGATATTTTCGGCGTCCCGAACCTTAGGTAGGTACTTACCTTCTACTTTAATTATTATGAAAAAAAAAACAATTTTTGAAGTAAAAACTCTTTCTATCAGGCGCGTTGAGCGATTTTTTTTAGGGGAAAATCTTATTCGCGTCACCGACACGACATGCCAATGTTAGCAGTAACCTATCCACAGATATCTGTGGCAGTATCAAATAATCTATATCTGTAGCTCTATGAGTATGACGTGTTGCGCTTGGCCAGCAGTAAAAGCATTTATATTTTAATGAATAATTTGAAATTTTACTTTTGATTCTATAAATAATTTGAAAATTCGAAAAAAAAACTACTTACTGTTACCTACCTACCTATTTCATAGTTTTAAGTTGTCACTTCTGTTAAGTAGGTAGGTATTATTAGTTTATCTGTGCTTCTGTCGGCAGTCCCCATGACTGCCTATAATTATTTTAAACGCAATTTGTTTCCAAAGATTTTTTTATTCAGAAATGTCGCAAGCACATCACTATAAAGTCTCGCAGAATAAATTCGAGCATGCAATGTTCCATTAAATAATTACCGTTTCTTAATTGCAAGGACAAAGGGCAGCACTGACGTAAACCTACTCGGACTGCTGGACATAAGTATTTATTGAACGCTAATTTATTGTCTCTCAATTGTATTTTCAAGTATTTTGGTAAGGCGGAAAGTGAAAACGGTTTTATTACCTATATTAAGCATATAATAAGGTTTTATAACGTCGGTCTTACCAAAGGATATCGTGTTACCCAGTAACCGGTCAGTATAGGCAGCCGCTTCATGTAAAATACTAGTATTCAGCTGCATCTGGTAAGTCTGAAAGCCTACCCCAAGAAACATGTTGTAGAAAAGTCTGTCAAAATCATTATGATCTTTATTCTCGTTACAATAAGGTTGCTGTTAGGTTCCTGCTGTCTATTGTGATCTATAGTAGGTACTTATGATATATATATAGGTACATAAACGCTGCGCACTGTTGGTATGTATACCATAATAATTAAATAATTTTACGACCGGCATTATCAACTGCATAAATGATCTATAAATAGGTATTTACTTCCGATTTGTCTAGCCTACAATGGTTTGGGCTCCGCTCGCCCCTTGGATCTTGCCCCTAATTGCCTAAGTGTATCGACTCGCCCCCTTGAATATTTGATACCCCAAATCGCCCCCGATTGTTAGTAAATTTAAAAAAAGTACAGTCAGCACTCGTAAGTTTTTTAAAGTATTGAAATAAATATTTTTTGTTAAAATTTCAATAGAGACACTATTGAAGTTTTTTTTGGGATTTAATAGTGAATATTGAAATAAAACTGCACATGGAGTTAAAAAAGTGTTGTTTTTTTTTTGCTTCGCTTGCAGTGCAAATGGGCCTAGACTCGAGAAAACTAGTTTTAATGCTAAAAATAACGTAATAATATTAAATAGGGTGACTGGTACCTAATTAGTGACCGATACTTAAACACGTGATTTTACTCATCATTATGAACAACTTTTACTATGGGAGCAAACATGAAATCGTGAAAAAAAAAAACAGCTGTTCACTACATTTTGACGAGTTAGACGAACATAAATGTAGGGAACAGCTGATTTTTTTTCGCCTAGTCTTTTCCCAACTATGTTGGGGTCGACTTCGGCCAGTCTAACCGGAAGCAGCTGAATACCAGAACTTTACATGAAGCGACTGCCTATCTGACCTCCACAACTCAGTTACTGGATAATACGATACGATACCGCTTGGTTAGACTGGTTGTCAGATTATCAGGCATCTGACGACTGCCAATCCACGATTGACAGCCGAGACCAACGGCTTAATTTGCTTTCCGAGGCACGGTGGGGTCTTGATATGTAAAGATGATCACCCATCCACGGACTAAACGCGACAGGCGTAGCTTAACCTGATCGATCTACCCGCGCGACTGTTATTACTTAGCCACAAGCCCCTCTATCATAATGTAGGTATGGGTATAGTTAAGTAGTACTAACATTTATGTTCTGTGACGCTAGTTTTTCATGTAAACCTCCCTTTACAGTGATTGATGTATAAATTGCTTCCGGCATATACTTACTGTAGTGTGTACTTACATATGCATTTACTTATGTACACATACATATATGCGGGTCGCCACGTGCTTTGCGAATTATTATGTAGTTAGTATGTATATCGTTGTTTCATGTTAATATACATATTGGAACACTATCAACACTTGAGATTTACACTTATTTGTTTTAATGAAGTTGTAACGATTTGTTAGAATTTAAACCAACAGTCATGAGAAATCATAACCCTGTCTTTGCTGTAGCGCAATCGGGTAAAAAGTTCTTTTGTTGGGGTCCTGACAGGTTACCTACTAATGGAGATGATGGACCACAACATTACAATCATGTAATCTAGTCAGGATAGGTGTAATCCTGCACCCCAATTGCGTAACACACTATCAATCGGAATCTGAATCATTTTGAAGCAAATTGCTAATCCATTGCCTGATAAGTTCGAAAAATTTGTCTGCTCAACACGTAAATAACGCAATGAATGTTGTTGAACTGTCAAAATGAAACCGATTCCGATTGATAATGTGCTAAGTAATTGCCCCGCTGCGCCCTAATAACGTAGCACACTATCAATCAGAATCTGAAGCATTTTGCAGGATATTGCTAATCCATTGCTGCATTATGTTCGAAAAATTTGTTAGCTCAACAACTTAAATAACGCAATGAATGTTGTTTATCTGTCATTTAAGCCATGCCTACTGTTAGAGTGTTACACAAATACGCTGCTGATGTAACGTTAATACCTATTGCTATTCCTGAAAATCGTTCGTTGTAAACTCTATCTTATGTTACCTAATCTGCGTTTGCAACTACTAACTTCAAACATTTTTAGAACTTTTACGATAGTGCTAGTCACTCTGAAATCAACTTTATTTTCATTTGTTTAACTTGAAATAGGGTGAGGGTGTGCAGCATTGCGCACTTTTACATATACATCACTTCTGACTGCAAGTCTCACCTTGAGCTGACCTAGCGCAGTATGGGGAGTTTCAATAGAATACGAGGTCATATTACCAGCCAGGTGCGGTCGACTGTACTAGTGGAAAGTGCCTCAAACGGTTGCTTAGATAAATTAGGTACTCAAAAATCATCAGAAAATTTGGTAAGTAAACGACTCTCTAACTCAAAGTCCTGAGTTCCTGACTGACTGATATATCAACGCACAGCCTAAATCGCTTGTCCTAGAGACATGAAATTTGGAGGGTGTGTTGTGAAGAGTAGGTATCCAATAAGAAAGGTTTATTCGAAATTCCACCCCTAAGAGGGTCAATGGGGGGATGGTGAAATTTCACGCGAACGACGTCGCGGGCAGAAGCTAGTTATGTACAAAATTCCAACGGTATCATTTTAGACATAAACATAACAAAGATAAATTATATCTTCGGACTCAGCTGACTTTATCAAGGAGTTGCATATATAATTGAAACAAAAAAATATGACCTTCAAAGTTCAAACCTATAATTAAATAAAAAGAAAAACTGTATATTTTTTCTGCCCCTTGTTAGTCGACCCATGGGACAAACATACGAGCCAATGGGTCCCTCTTAATGGCAAGTGACATCGCGGCAGGCCCAGACGTAGATGGCGGGATGAGCTGGACTCTTCCAACAAGAATTGGTCCTTAACAGCTTTATACAGAGAGAAGTGGAAAAAGAGTAGGTAGTGAGGCCTTTGCCCTGCAGTGGACAGACTTTTAATAATAATAGTATTTAACCTTGAGTTTCATAGACAACGCATCACCTACTTACATAAATTTTTCAAACTGGATTTTATTGAAAGAAAAGTACACGACTAATAAAACTTATAACACCCCTTTGTTTTTGTAGGGGGTCAAAAAATGGCGCTGGCAATAGTGGCAACCCTATTCGATCCAAAAATAGAAAAAAAATACGTTGCGGTCCCCACAATAAACCTTGTACCAAATGGCTCATAAAACCAACATTATCCTCAAAAGATATTGTCATGCCCCAATTTTGGGACCAATATTTGCCACCAATTGACTGACCAATATTTGTACAGGACTGAGCCTCGTCTACTAAAAGCTACAGGTGTGGTTTCCATTTACTGACTCACTGATTGCAATGACGAACTGTTATTGAGTCTAGCTATTTGGTAACTGTAATATGTTATATTCGTGACCCCGCCCAAAACCAATGCATTTTTCACAATAATTTGTCCTACATTTTTGGTCCTGATTCATCAATCATCGGTTAGCCTAAGGAAAACCTCAAGGTCAAACTTTGAAGAGTACCGTACTCTATTATTTTGTTACCACTAAAAAAGAAACATTATTTTGCAGTCGTACGGTCTTCAGAACTGCATTGTTTACCGATCACAAATATTTTATTTTTACCCGACTGCGCCAGAAGGAGGGTTATATTTTTCGAGTGTATGTATGCGAAAGTAAGTTTGTTTGTTACCTTTTCACGCCTAAACCACAGAACCGATCATCCTGAAATTTTGCATATACGTTGTCAGGTGTACAAAAACGGACATAGGGTACCTTTCATCCCGAAAAAGTGCTGTTCCCGAGGAAAACAACAATAACGTTCTTATGACAATAGATGGCGCATTTAATAATAATTTTACTGAACAATCATCATACAGTATACAATAAAATAAATTTAATAGTGTATGTAGTATATTTCTTTGGCACGCTCTGTAACCTAAACGGCTTGATCGATTTCAGCATGAAAGGTGCCGTTAGATTCGTCTTAATTTAAGATGGATTTCTGTAATCGTAAACGTTCCCCGAAACGATTAATTGCAATCAATTTATTGTAATTGTGAATATTGTCATTCTCTTCACTTGCACTGTCTCTTTTAGCATGCATTAAACGATTGGGCACGTGAGCACTAGCTTTAACTAAGTAAGTACCTCGTTAATCCAAATAAGATATTTTCTTTAAGACTTCCTCTTTTAAAGTCGTTGAATATAATATGTAGAAACATTGTGCTTATCACAATTCCAACCTAATAGGTGTTATTAACGCCTTTGTTTCATATCTTGCGCCATCTAAATGGACACAAAGGTTTTTATATCGTGGTAAAGTCCCTGTATGCGAAGGACAAAATTAATAAATCTTTATCCTTAAGTTTAAAAAGGCTAAAACGTGAAGAAGAAAAGCGGAAAGCTTTAATAATTAATTGCATCTTTTTATCTACATACTATGAATTTCAATTGAGTGGTCGTTATTTTATTTGTTAAATAAACCAGTTTTATATTTTTGGTAACTAATTGGAGACCTGAAACTGGAAGATTTTTCGGTTTTTTTTCATGAGATACTTAATTCGCAACGTTATTAAAATGCAGGTCGACTTCTTCGAGGCCAAACATTTCAAATAATAAATCATTCTTGAAACTTCAGCCGTAGACAGAGTAATCTATAGACTCATGGTATCCGTGTCACCGAAAGGGACAACAAATTCCGACAATCCTCATTATACTATAATTTTTACCGCTTATTACACTACATTTTACCATTTTCACAGTTGCGCAAATGTACTATTATTGAATTATGCACGAAAAAGATCTTATTTTCAGTTTAATCGCGGTGTAGTTTTTAATAGTTCATTCATAACTTTTATTATTTCATTCATAAACGTCAAACTTGTTGTGCACATTGATGTGCTTAGCCGACACGCAGTAAGGGACAGAAATATTCTTACTCTGTCTCTTTTCTTTGCTAGTGACGTTTATATATTTCTCCTTTTCTTGTGCGAATGAAAAAGAAGATATGCAGCAGTTTATAGTTTACTCTGTCTACGACTTCAGCAGATCAAATCACAGATAAGTAATAAAGATACTGACAGATAAAATCTGTACATACCCTATAATACAAAGATGAAGCTCTTTTCATAGACACCAACACAACACCGTCCACCACCATTTTTACTTTAAAAAAAGTAACAGTTCTCTAAAATCAAAACTTTCCAAATTCAAACACAAAACACCAATAGAACACAAACGAATAATTGCCAGACTATAAAATCCAAAATTCAAAATTTCTGACAGATTTCGGCCTTCCTTTTCTTGAAGGCTGACTGCGTTGCACTGATTTCCTTCAAGCAGTTTTCGTCGTATATATCCTCTCAGGGATATCTCGTAATTTTCCTTGAGCAGCAAGTTTATATGTAGCAAAGTATACCTAAGCTCGTAGAAGTAAAGCTGGTTTTGTTATGTAACAAAATTCGCGATTTAAACATAATTAATTTATGGGGAGTGATTTTCTAATGTCTCGTAGACATTTAAAAGAACTAGCAATACGGGTTTTTTTATGATTGTGTCTAGACAATGGGCAGCTGCATCCTTCTGTGCGGTAATAATTTTTTTAATATTCATGGAAAGGTTAGTAGATTAGACACCAGCCGTTCGATTCTGTAAAACTTTAAACTTGAAAACTTAGGTGATGTAAGCTGTCAATAGTGGTAATCCCTCGCATCGAGTGGAATGACAGCTCACTTCACCTAGTTTTCACAGTGAGATTTTTACAGAATAGACCAGCAGTAGGTACCCTAATTGCATAACACACTATCGAATCGTTTTGAAGGATATTGCTAATCTATCATACTAATATTATAAAGGCGAATGTGTGTTTATATGTTTGTTACTTCTTCACGCTCAAACGGCTGGACCAATTTTGAAAAAAAAATTGTATGGACGTAGCTGACAAGCTGACACCCTGGATTAACATATAGGCTACTTTTTATCCCGATATTCCCATGAAATCGATACATACGCGGGTGAAACCGCGGGGCGCAGCTAGTAGGTCCATAAATTCGAAAATGTATGTTCGAAAATTTGTCTGCACATTAACGTAAGTAATAACGCAATTAATGTTGCTGAACTGTCAAAATTAAAGCTTTTGCGACTGATAGTGTGTTACGCAATTACCCCGGTGGTGGATTCATGCAATGTTTGTTTTATAATGATACAATTGGTGAAGTTACCAACTTAATAAAATATTCTATAGACAACCATCATCTATCCTAGAAAATATTAACACCCGTATTCACAAACAATACTTGTCTAAGTAGCGAAGTAAAGCATTTTTCAATGCGTTCCATTACAAGCCTTTCAATTCATAAAAAATACGTGACACATAGTGCCGATCGCCACTCAAATATTGTCTATGAATAAGTTTTTTGGATCCTGTGCGTCCGTGCGCACTGTGAGACTTCGTAGTAATGTTTGTGAATACAGGTGTAAGTTGAGTTTCATTAGATGGCTAATCTGATTTTATAATTTATTATTACAAATTAACATTAAAACTGTATAAAAGGTTTTTCGCAATCAAACATTATACAACTTTGTTATTTTCCTTAAGTTCAAAAAAGTATTTTATTATAATTTATGTAGATATAATATGTAAATACACATAGTTGTGTAATTTAACACTGTAATACTTTTTCTACCGACTTTGGCTGACGAATTGAATAAAACTGACGAATCGACGAAAACTGGCGAATTAAGTAAACTGACGACTGACGGCAACTAACCAGTGATACGCGGACTCTTTATCTTGTTACAAACTATTATAATTTATGACTTTGTAATGTTGCTAGTAATAACATGATCAAGTGCAAGTTTAAGCAGGAAAAAGCAGCGCAGAGTAACTTAAACGTTGGTTTTACCGTATGCGTAAGAAGGCAAATCAAACATCTCTCATACAAGGATAATGTGAAAAATGTAACTTTTATACATTTTTAAGCTTCCTTTCCTTTAAATCAGAAATTCAATACTAATGAACGGAGTTCGCGTCAGAACTGTGTGGCGTCGAAGTGATTCAAAAGTATGTGATTGTAAAGTATACCAAACATTTACTACCTACTAGTACAGCTGCCATATATTCGTGATCAGTTTTGACTCCTATTGAATTTCTGATTTTGATCATCTACTTTTGCTGTTGACTGTACCCGTATCGTTGACTATACAAAAATAAGGATAACTTTGAAGTAGTTTGGGAAACAACATTCTAAAAGCGTTTTGTAACGATACTACTTTTGGACTGACGTGTAGATTAATCAGCGGTGCTATTCTGTAAAAGTCTCACCGTGAAAACTTAGGTGAAGTGAGCGTGAAGTGAGCTGTCAATATTGTCAATTCCTAGCAAAAGCAAACTCACTTCACCTAAGTTTTCACGGTGAGATTTTTACAGAATCGACCGGCTGAGGGCCTAGATTTGGCAATCGTTTCGTATTTTGTATTCTTACAACGATTTTCAACGGGATTGACAAAATCTTTTCGGTAGGTATGCGATTCTCCATCTGTCAAAGAGCTGTCAAAAAAGACTAGGAAACGGAACTCTCAAACCGCCAATGCTATACCTACGTGATTCCGAACATGTTATTTCGGTGACAAAGAGCGTACGCGCCTGGCATATCATTGATTTTTCCTCGTTGATTACGCAGGTTCAAAAGGAAAATATGACACTATGTGGTCATTCATTACGCATTTGTTTTGATTTCCTGGAGATCCCAACTTCACCTGCGTGCGTCTAACGAATAAACTAAGAACCGTATTTGAAGTTTGAACACACGCTTTTTATTTGCGGATAAAATGTAAATTAGAAATGTTACGTAGATAGCTTAAGTAACTAAAAAGTAATTTAAAAAAATTAAACCGACTTCAAAAAGAAATGAACTCAAAATTATAAAATAACTTTAATTTCGGAAGTCGGTGTCTTGGGATCTGTATTTTAGTTTTAGTTTTTTGCCACCGACTTCCGAAATTAAAGTTATTTCATAATTTTGAGTTCATTTCTTTTTGAAGTCGGTTTAATTTTTTTAAATTACTTTTTATTTGGTAATTTTTAGTTGTTGCACTAGAATTTGACCAAGGTTTTGAGATGTTTTCGCTTTGACACTACACCCGTAGCTCGTATCAATAAGCCAGGCCGTCACACTTTCACGTTTTAGTCCATATCTTGAAAATTACTGAATCGATTTTGATGAAACTTGCACTGTTCCCTAAGTTGAAGTAAATGTAAGCCAATAAAAAAAGAATGATCACGATCCGATTAATAGTTACGGAGATATGCGTGGACAAACATACATACATACATACATACATACATACATACGTCTATAAAATTTTGTATATTTGTTTGGAAGCCCTAATAGATTGTCATATGTGAATATAATGCAATTCCAATAATATTACATACATACGTATCGAATTGATAACCTCCTTTTTTTTGAAGTCGGTAAAAATGTAAGTATGTATATTACAGTGATATTTCTCTATCGTCTTTTGTTTTTAGTATTATTAGAAAAATACGTGAAATGACATCATTTAGTTTTTGCGTTTATGAGACATCTGTAGGTTACCTAAGTATGTACAGACGCCAGCACATCAAGCTACTACAATCTGTCAAATTTCTTTAATAGATTTTCAACTTTATCGCTAAAACATAAGGTTCAAATTTGATTGGGAAAATTTGACAGTTTCGGGTGGCTTGATGTGCTGGCGTCTGTACTTAACCTATATAGTTTGGCAAACACGTCTGGCATTTAGCTTTTTGGTATATACCTATAATCTAGTTTTGGAATACAGAACAGGTACCTGGCTTAGTTATTATTGTTACTTTACTAGATAGGTACCTATCTCAAATGGAATACAAATAAGTTTTTTTTCTTAAATTCAAGATATCACAAGTCACAACATAGTGTTTTTTGGCTTTTTATGTCCACACAGTAGAACTTAGATGTGGTTAGAATATTAACACTGTTAGTTTAAAAAAAAACTATCTTTGACTTTTAGCTGCATAGACGATGTATTTTTTCAGCCTAAGTATGTATTGTTCTCACTGCTGGGAGCTGGGGCTGGGAGTGGGACACAGGTCTTCACTCAGTGAGAGGGAGTGGACGCTATTCCACAACGCTGTCCCAGTGCGAGTTGGTGGATGTCACATTTCTGCGATTTTTTTTGGTTCTAGGACATGCCGGTTTCCTCACGAAGTCACGATGTTTTCCTTCACCGTTTTGAATTTTTTAATACTATATTTTTTATGTATTTTATGTAGGTAACTGCTACAATTAATATTTTCACTAGGTGCTTAGTTTTCAGGACTGTTAATGGTATTTTTCTTTTTTACATTTTATGCACAGCTGACAATAAAAATAAACGCTCGCTTGGACTGATGCACTTTGGCCAGCCAGACCGTTTAATCATCTTGGCGACTCATACAGACACAGTGACACACGACCTTTAGGGAAATAAACTGTCATTCACGTCATTTATTATAGGTAAGGCCAGTAAATAAGCAAAAGAAAACGAGTAGATTGTAAATAATAAAAAACGTTATCGGTAGTTACGCATTGCGTCGATAGGTTATTGGCAAAATTCAACGAATAAAAAATAAATTGTTTATGGTTTTATAGCTAAAGTGCGCTGTTGACTCATGATTATGAAAGGAACAGAAAAAAAACAAAAGATATAATTAATACAGAGGTGCACATACAATTAACATATCAATTAAGAACTGTATAAATTATAATGAATGCACATCGCAACAGTAGGTAACATAAAATAAATGGCGGAAACTTGTTACTGTAATCTGTCACTGGTTAAGCATAATTATGGGTAGATATTACGATGTTTTTAAACATTCCTATTCAACGTGACTCCCCCGGAGCACAGGATTTACTATTACATACCTATATAAGTAAGTAGGACCTATGAAGGATTCTTGCATGGAAAAATAGGAAGATCCTAGAATTGAAGTGAAAAACCAAATTACCTATCTTAATCAATGAGGTAAGTACACCAATAGAACTGCCGAAAGATCGATTAGGTACAGCAGCGAAAATCCCAAAAAAAAACCTAATTATTTAAATAACAAACTATGGAACGATGTCGCGATTTAGTTTTTTTTTTTCTTGTAATCAACCTAATACCGCTATCAGCCGATGTATTCTGAAAAAACTTCACCGCGAAAACTTAGGCGAAGTGAGCTGGAACTCTTGAAGTGAAAAAGTGTCCGTCAAACTGCGTTAAATTAGAATGGCACACAGTAACATCATCTGCCTGCCTTTTCCCAACTATGTTGGGGTCGGCTTCCAGTCTAACCGGTTGCAGCTGAATACTAGTATTTTACATGGAGCGACTGCCTATCTGACCTACACAACCCAGTTACTGGGTAATACGATACCCCTTGGTAAGACTGGTTGTCAGACTACCCATAACGACTGTCAAAGTTCCACGAATGACAGCCGGGATCAACGGGTTAACATGCTTTCCGAGGCACGAAGGGGTCACGGTATGTAAAGATGGTCACCCATCCACAGACCAATCGCGGCAAGCGTAGCTTAACCTGATCGATCGACATGTGCGGCTGTTATTATTTAGCCACGGGCCCCTAACACACACACTATCAGTAGGAATGGCTTTCATTTTGACAGTTCAGCAATATTCATTGCGTTATTTACGTTGTTGGGCAGACAAATTTGTCGAACATGCGAAGCAATGGATTAGCAATATCCTTCAAAATGATTCAGATTGTAATTAATAGTGTGTTACGCAATTAGGGTTCTGCACATCATTATAGACCCTAAGCGAGATATTGAGCGTTTTCAGCCGGTCGATTCTGTAAAAATCTTACCGTGAAAATTTAGGTGAAGTGAGTTTGTTAATTGCTAGGAATTGACACTATTGACAGCTCACTCCACGCTCACTTCACCGGTGAGATTTTTACAGAATAGCACCGCTGTTTGCGCCTGGATGCCACCCTGTAAGTATATTTTTTAGCCTTGAACAACATACAACAAACAATTTATATCAATGAACTTGAACCTCAATAACATCATTAATTTGTTGTGAATTGTCTTTTAATTCTTGGAAAAACGAGTAATTTAGTTATTTAGTTATCATATTATTGTTTTGAAATCAGTTTTGCGTCGCTGTTATCTTGCGTGTTATTCATATTGAAAACTATGTACTTATTGTAGTCAATAATAAACTATTAGGTACAGGCTACTATAACTAGTCTCAGGTAGCCTAACCATTTGTTGCTGATCATAATCTAGAACACTAACCAAAAAAAAAGTAATTATAATGATAATTTGTGCATGTTTTCACTTCAAGTCACAAACATCATAGCCCTGACTCTTGTACTAGGAGTTCCTGTATCACAAGAGCCATAAAAATAATAGAATAAAAGGGCTATTTAAAGGCTAATAGTTGGTCAGCGGGATTGTCCGAAAGGGTTACCGCTGCCGCTGGCCCGGAACATAAAGGGCTAAGGAAGGAACACGGGTGGGTTTTAGTCAGTAAAAGTCTGACACTCCCTTCCGCTCCACTCAGAGCGGGAGGGGTTATTTGATGATTTCCCATCCACAAAAAAAAAAGGCTAATAGTTGCTTGATGAGCTTATTTTCAATTCAATATCGAACCAATCTGAAATTCAGTGAAGAAATTAAAACTTGAGCTATCTATTCGGGAAGCATAAAATACTGATTCTTTTCGGGAATGTAATAGCATGGCCTCCTTTCGGTGAGAGGGAGTGGGCCGTAATCCACCATCACGCATCAGCTCAGTGCGGGTAGGTGGGTGTCACATGTCTTCGAATTTTTGATTCTAGGACATGAAAGTTTCCTCACGATGCTTTCCTACACCGTTTTGAGAGCAGTGGTGACGAAATAATTTACACAAAGTAAAGTGCCTGGGTTCGAACCTACAACTCGTAAGCCGCGGCCGTTTTCACTGGGCCACTAGTGCTCCTCCCTCGAGTATGTGAACCATAGATATTAGATAATGTTTTTTTCTTTTTTATGATGTGAACCGTGATATATATTATAATAAATTCAATAAATGAAAACATGAATTGTTTTTTCTGTCCTCTAAGACACCTACGCATTAGGTGTAAAATGTCACAAGTGCCAATAATAATACAGTTTACACAAAAAGTAGGAAATAACGGAAATCAGTTTTATATTATAAACGTCTAGCTTCCTGTTGGTTGATTTATAAAAGGTTTTAGATTCAGATTTGTATATTTTTTTGTATAGGTACGTGATATTGTGAAATTAGAGACGCAATCGTTTCGACAAGAAAAATAACCTCCGCTTCTTTGAAGTCGGTAAAAAAACAATAAGGTACCAACTTTGGTGACCTAGCTTTAGAACGATGTTTTTGATTAATTTTTTATATTGTCATTTTCACTTTGCAGGAAAAGTGTTGTGAACAGCTTCCGCCTCACTTCCGCTGGTGTGAGGGTACTTTGAAAACCGCATAGTCTGTTACTGATTCATTTATTTACTCTTTGATCAAAGTATTTACTTTCTAAAAAGGAATAACCCTATTAGTCACAGTAACAGCGTTTAAATAAAAAATTGTCCTCTCAATAGGTTTTCTATAATTTACAAAATTTCCCTTTATAATTTAAAAAATATCCAGAGAAGATAAAAATACTTAAAGATAATAAGCGGCCAAACTCGTACACGAAGGATTCTGTACCATCCACAAGGCAAAAACGCCGAAAAAATACGTTTCTTGTATGGAAAATTTCAACTATCTACCTATTACGATTCAGGAGATACAGCCCGCTGACAGACAGACGGACGAACGGATGGACGGACGGACGGACAGACGGACAGCGGAGGGTCAATGAGGATCCCGTTGGCATTTTTTGCGTACAGAACCCTAAAAAAACATCCTATTCTATCACTGTCTAATTTTCATTTTTTTTTCAGATAGCCAGATTTAAACTACGTAGGTACCTATATAAAAAGTTACAGATGCCTTAGTCTGATATCATAATTATTCTTCAACTTGCCCGCAGAACAGGAACACACAATCCTTTCATTGTCACATGTCCATGAACCAGTCCTGCCGACACAGTAGTGTCTATGTCAAGGCCGCTGCGTGTGCGCGAGCGCGTGTGACGTCAGGCAACGTAGGTACACGTCTTATGTATTGCGCGGTATGTCAGGTATGTGATACCTACGCACACACAAGAGACTTTATTTATTGTTTTGTGTACGAGGAATCAAGATTTTACATTTGGTGGGTAAACATTTCGAATTAGGTTTTATCTTTTGAAGTGAAAACTTCTTTAGGCGCGTGGGCATTACCATAACCATAATCAGCCTATAATGTTCCCACTGCTGGGACACAGGCCTCCTCTCGGTGAGAGGGAGTGGGCCGTAATCCACCACGCGGGCCCAGTGCGGATTGGTAGATGTCACATGTCTTCGAATTTTTGGTTCTAGAACATGCCGGTTTCCTCACGATGTTTTCCTTCACCGTTTTGAGAGCAGTGGTGATGAAATAATTTACACAAAGTAAAGCGCCTGTCTGGGTTCGAACCTACGACCTACAACTCGTAAGTCGACATTACCATTAGGCGTGGGCATTACCGACTTCAAAAAAAAGGAGGTTATCAATTCGACACATATGACATGTAATATTATTGGAATTGCATTATATTCACATATGACAATCTACGAGTATTAGGGCTTCCAAACAAATATACAAAATTATGTATGTATGTATGTTTGTCCACGCATTTCTCCGCAACTATTAATCGGATCGTGACCATTTTTCCTGAAATCGCGAAAAAAAATCAGCTGTTCCCTACATTTATGTTCGCATATCTCGACAAAATGTAGGGAGCAGAGCTGATTTTTTTTTCGCGATTTCAGGTTTGGTCCCATAGTAAAAGTTGTTCATAATAATGAGTACAATGACCCCTTAAGAGGTCCAGAACTACTTAAATTTAACCTTGTATAATCTGCGTTCGCAATGTATTTGCCAAAAATGTAAACAAATGAGAATTAATGGAAAAATAACGTTAATTCCTACACAATAAAGTTCAGGTTAAGCCTATAATGTTTCCACTGTTAGGACGAAGGCCTCCTCTCTTCGAGAGGGAGTGGGCTGTAATCTACCACGCGGGCCCAATGCGGGTTGGTAGATGTCACATGTCTTCGAATTTTGGTTGTAGGACATGCCAGTTTCTTCAAAATGTTTTCCTTCACCGTTTTTAGAGCATTGGCGATGAAATTATTTTTCACTAAGTAATACGCCTGCAATGCCTGGGGTCGAACCTGCAACTCGTAAGTCACCGTTACCACTGAGTGAGCCACCACTGCTCTAATGCTCTTCAGCAATGAGAATGATTTGGCAAGGAGGTAGGTGCCTAAGATTTTTTTTTTGGGCTTTATCGCTGGGAGATAACGTCACCCTGTAACATCAACACAATCAACTAAACCTAAAAACAAATAGCACTACACTTTAAAACAAAGAATGCCAGTTTGTACAGTATCCTAGCTTGTTCCGATAAAGGACATGCCAGGATAGCATTACACTCTCCAATATCATACATATTTATAGGTCCCAGTAAATTAAATCTTAAAGCCCCATTCCGCACACACTCCATCAAAAGATGTTGCACATCTGCGACTACTCCACATTCTTCACAGTTGGGTGATGTTACCTTTTCATCAGAAAACCGAACTTTCTTGATGGAATGTGACCGGAACGAAGTCTTAGTGCCATAACTAAATCCCTTATGCTAAGCATATTTTGATCAGTCCAATTATACACTGGAAGCTGTGGTTGGATGGTCTTGTACCAAATTCCCTTTTCTGTTGACCTCTGATTAAAGTATTCACTCCACATGTCTGTACACTGCTGTTTTATTGATCTTATATAGTCTGTATATAAAGGAGGAACATTTACAGAAATTCCATCTGACACGGCTTGGTTGGTCAAAAGATCTACTCTTTCGTTATCCTTAATCTGTACGTGAGACGAGATCCACTGTAAAACTACCGTAATTAATTTTACTCAAGTTTGAATATAGACTAGAAACTGCCTAAGGAGATATTAAAATTGTCAAGTTTAAACGCTTAATGTCAACTAAATACAATCATGTCAACTAATAAAGTTCCCATTCGATCCGTGATTCAGAGCTCAGAACTGAACAAACTATTATATCGATGTGTTTGAAGAGCTGAGTTTACTCTCTGCTGGACTGGTTGCTGTTAGGTACCTATGTATGTACTTATGTGTGACCAAGGTTTCTGTTTACTTTCACAGCTTACCTACTTACCTAGTTGCACATAGTGACTATAGTAATGGCAGATGAATGAGAACCTTAGGTATTTGATTTTTGAATGATAATATTTCAGTTTTCAGTTAAGAGTGTCATACAGTGTGTTTTGGTAAAGGATGTTAATTCATTTGCTAGTGGGTAGAGGTCTATTAGAACTAGCAGCGCCCCGCGGCTTCACCCGCATAAGTGTCGATCCCGTGTGAATATCGGGATTAAAATATCCTATGTCCTTTCCCGGGACTCAAACTGTCTCTATACCAAATTTCATCTAAATCGGTTCAGCGGTTTAAGCGTAAAGAGGTAACAGACAGGCAGACAGTCACACTTTCGCATTTAGGTATAATATTAGTATGGATTCGAAAGTAATTCTGTCCGTATGTTACCTTTTCACACCTAAGCCACAGAATGGATTTCGGTAAAATTTGGCAAGGAGATAGACGGCGTCCTGGGGAAGGACATGGGCGCCGATTCTGTTGTTCACAAACTAAACTAAATTTAAGTTCAGGCATCTTTTTCTTTCTATTTCATTAAGAAAAGGACAGAAGATAAATATTAGTTTAGTACTGTCAAATTAAGATACTCCATAGACAATTTAGACGAGATTAAAAAATTGCTTATTAAAAATACGTCAATTTACGTCAGGCGCTGACTAATTTGACAGGACTAAACTAATATTTATCTTCTGTCCTTTTCATAGTGAAATAGAAAGAAAAAGATGCATGAACTTAAATTTAGTTTAGTTTGTGAACAACAGAATCGGCGCCATGGGCTACTTTTTGTCCCGGCAGCAAGTTCTCGTGGTATAACTACTGACATCCACACAGGCAGAAGCTAGTTTTAAATTTATTTTACTACTAGCTTCCGCCCGCAGCTTCACCTACGAGGATGTCGATAAAAACTATCCTATGTCCTTCCCCGGGATGCAATCTATCTCTCTGCCAAATTTTATCGAAATCCTTTCAGTGGTTTAGGCGTGAAAAGGTAACATACAGACAGACTGACAGAGTTACTTTCGAATTTATAATATTAGTATGGATGGTGAAATTGGACATCATAGTACAAAGTAGGTATGCTGCATCAGCTGGGTAATTGCGTAACACACTATCAGTAGCAATGGTTTTCATTTTGACAGTTCAACAACATTCATTGTGTTATTTACGTTGTTGAGCAGACACACTTATCGTACATAAGGAGCAATGGATTAGCAATATGCTTCAAAATGATTCAAATTGAGAGTAATACGGCACCCTAATCGCATAACACACTACGTGTTATGCGATTAGGGTGCCGCATGCCGGTTAGACTGAAAGTCGGCCCCAATATAGTTAGGATAAAGCTAGGCAGATGAAGATGGTGATCATAGTCCAAAGTATAAATTATATTTTTACGCAAAAAATCAGTAAGTACTAAGTACACAGTTCACTGAAAATGTTTTGACTGCAGCAGAAGAATGGTAAATAATGCGTTCCATTCTTGAATAGTTGAATGACAAATGAATGACGCTCATAAAGGTGTGTTCATTGCACGTATTCAACTGTTTACAAACTTGCATTAATCACGTAGAAAAGTAACTTGTGTCATTTGCGTGACGTACTTAGGTGGGTTTCTCAGATTCTGTGGTTATTGCTTGAGGCAAGAGCGATGAGTAAAAGTAAATTACAGAGTACTAATCATTACCAACTATTCTTCGTTCGAATCGTCATTAAGAGGAAATGCGGGTGGTCTTTTCTCCATGGAAACGCTCTCACCTGTTTTCTTTCCGGCTAAGGACCTTATAGCAATGATTTTTTACAGGATAATAAATATTTACTACTTGTATGTCCCTATGTTTGCCTTTTTGATGATGATACATTATTTTTATAAGCACTAGAATTAAACAGAGGCATAATGAAAAAAGAAAAACATAAGGACACAGTATACAATCCTTGTTATTCAGTTGATAAAATATCTTTTAAATTGGTCGAATATTGGAGGAGGAAATAGGCGAGAGTCAAACCTCGAATTATAACATTTTACTTAGGGTTTTTCAAAAGTATCTCCGACCGCATGTTAGAAATACCTACCTAAACACGACCTACGTCTGTCGTTTTAAATCATTTACATGTCACAATAACTACTTACTTATTTTTAATGTTATTTATTTACAACCTCCTTAGGTACTCCTCCTCCACATGTTTACATACAGAAATAAAATAGATACTTAAACAAAGTAAGATGCATAGATTCGATAGAAGTATGAGGAAAATAAGATGTGTTACCTACCTAGCTGTCTTGAACAAATTAAAATGTCAGACCATGTAACACGTAGCTCCTAAGTACATAGGTGGGTACTGTCTAGCAATGCATACTGAATTAGAACACGAAGCATGTACTCGTATGGGAATACCTGTAGGTAAGTACCTACTATTAGCTCATTTCGTTATTTATCCCATTTTCTGTTTTTTACCGACTTCAAAAAAAAGGAGGTTATCAATTCGACACGTATGTATGTAATATTATTGGAATTGCATTATATTCACAATCTATTAGGGCTTCCAAACAAATATACAAAATTTTATAGACGTATGTACCTACGTTTGTCCACGCATTTCTCCGCAACTATTAATCGGATCGTGACCATTTTTTTTGTATTGGGTTACATTTACTTCAACTTAGGGAACATTGCAAGTTTCATCAAAATCGATTTAGTTATTTTCAAGATATGGACTAATACGTGTAAGTGTGACGGCCTGGCTTATTGATACGAGCTACGGGTGTAGTGTCAAAGGGAAAACATCTCAAAACCTTGGTCAAATTCTAGTGCAATATTTACAAAAAAACTATTACCTACTTGTTTCAAACAAAAATTCCAGTTTTTACTTAAAACTAAAAATTACGAAATAAAAAAGTAATTTAAAAAAATTAAACCGACTTCAAAAAGAAATGAACTGAAAATTATGAAATAACTTTAATTTCGGAAGTCGGTGGCAAAAAACTAAAACTAAAATACAGATCCCAAGACACCGACTTCCGAAATAAAAGTTATTTTTTCACAATTTTGAGTTCATTTCTTTTTGAAGTCGGTTTAATTTTTTTATTAAATTACTTTTTTGAAGTGAAAACTTCTTTAGGCGCGTTGGGCATTTTTTGAGATGGGAAAAAGAAGTAGGTAATTTAAAAAAATTAAACCGACTTCAAAAAGAAATGAACTCAAAATTATGAAAAAATAACTTTAATTTCGGAAGTTGGTGTGAAGAATAAGGTAGGGTTAAATTGCGTAACACACTATCATAAGCAATTGGTTTCATTTTGACAGTTAACAAGATTCATTGCGTTATTTACGTTGTTGAGCAGATACATTTTTCGTGTCGAACATATGGAGCAATGGATTAGCAATAGCAATATGCTTCAAAATCATTCAAATTGAGAGTAATAGTGTGTTACGTAATTAGGGTGCTGGTCCTATTCTATCCTTTCTCCTTTTGATCCTATCTGAATATTTCAGCTGAATCAGCTACTTATCCCGTTCGCACAAAAATGTTTTCTGACTGGTCACAAAGAACCTACCAGATAATAAAAAATAATTATCTTGCTTTTTCACACAGCAGTTGGTACTGCATAAATATTAAAAACGACTAAAATGTGTTTAATTTAGAGGGAATTTTCTCAATTTTAACGCATTGAAAATTAATGTGAAAAAAAAACTCAATTTCCTTTGAAATGAACAATAATAATGTAGGCACATATCTAGTTCAATCGTGTCAACCTTTTTAGGGTTCCGTACCAAAATGGTAAAACGGAACCCTTATGGTGAGACTCGGTCTGTCTGTCTGTCACAGCGGGATATCTATTAACTTCGGGATAGCTATTCACATTCTCAAACATTTTTTCATTTTTTTAGGCCGTATAGTTTTCGACTTTTGATGCAAAATGTAAAAAAAAAATAACATTCCCCCTTATCTCCGAAGTTTGCAAAAAGAAAAATCTGAAATTTTTCTGTGGTAGACGTTTATTTATGTAAAGATTACAGGAAAAATAAAACGAAGTCTCTAAATAGCACACTTTTTCAGAAATCATCAACAAAAGTGACATTAGTTCCACTCGGTATCGGTCAAGAGATGGCGCTGACCTAAAACTGCAATATCCTACACCTCAGCGTGCAGTCTTAAAATTCTCTGACGAATATTAGACCTCGCCGATGAAAATTTAAAAACATAATTATGATGGTACGTACGGAACCCTCGGTGCGCGAGTCCGACTCGCTGTTGCCGGGTTTTTCAGCCCATAATCGCTCGGTTGCTATTGACAATGGACGTGAATTATTACTACGAGAATTTTCCGTCAATTAGACCACAGTGTGAAAACGATGGCAAAAAATGGTCACCGTTCACACTGCCCCGCTAACAAAACTCTTGTTATTGTTAAACGTAGTAATTGGAAAAACATATAAAAACTACTTATAAATATGAATAGAGGATTCACTAAATAGGTTACATTTTTAAGCTATATTTGGGAACCGCGTTGGCAAATTACTGTAGATTGTTGACCATAACATTTGCGTTCTGTCCTGATCCTGATGTTCTTCATAAATGGTGGTAAGGTGTCTTTTTACCAGTAGATGATTCGTTAGGCTTGAATTCTTGATCAGCATAGCTATTTACAACCGTTCGATATACTTTCGTGCCGAATTGAATATCAATCAATGTTAGTAAAGGTGCTGCCACACTGCTGTTTAAAAATGTTTACTAACATAATTAGGTACCTAACATGAAAACCTTTCTGATTTCTGAAAAATGTATTAGATCACAATGTTAGAAAATGTTTGTAAACATTTTATAACAGCAGTGTGGCAGCACCTTAAAAGAGTCCGGTAAGGCTATTCATAAATCCAGAACCCGAATCTTTTGTCAGTTCTGATGAAATAGATGACCGCCATTCTTCCGACAGCTCTTTGCTGTCGGGTGTAAGGTAAGGTAGTAATTGAAAATGTCTCATTTTCAATTCGACAACTTGTCGAATGATTGTGAATAGCTATGTTGATTGATGTCAGAGCCTGCTACTTTACATCCGCAATCGTTATTTCACTTTCAGGTCAATATTTATCTTTGTAATACGCAAATACGGCAAGTTATTCATGTAGACAAACCGGGGCATTATTCTTGATTTCTGAAATGTTCTGTATGTTCAAAAATACGTTTTCCGAACAAGCAAGAATGGTTACCAAAAAAACACATTAAGTAAAAGCATTAGGTATAAATATTTAATAGGACAAAAGATTTATTTTTATTTTTTTACTAGCTTCTGCCCGCGACTTTGTCCGCGTGAAATTTCTTGTACCCGCGGCCCCGTCGCAACACTTCGTATTCGCTTGGCGTTATTTTTTTTTAAATTTCATTCTGACTTTTTTTCTTTTTGCTCGGCTCCTAAGGGTCATAGCGTGATATTATCCTCAAGAATTGGGCTATCAAATGCAAAAAGATTTATGCAAATCTGACCGGTAGTTCCAGAGATTATCGCGTTCAAACAAACAAACTCTTCAGCTTTATTATTAGTACTAGCTGTTCCCCGCGGTGTCACACGCTGCGCGGCTCCTAAGGGTCGTAGCGTGATGTTATATAGCCTATAGCCTTCCTCGATAAATGGACTACCCAACACTAAAAGAATCATTCAAATCGGACCAGAGTAGTTCCAGAGATTAGCGCGTTCAAACAAACAAACAAACTCTGCAGCTTTATAATATTATAGTATAGATATAGATTGCTGAATGGGCCGCACTTGACCTCGATCAAAGCGATGGATGAGGTCTATGATGGAACGAGCGTGCCCAGAAGATGCCTAATGCACTGGAACTCCCACGCATCGACGAAACACAGCAGGCTGCTTGACGCCAAACTCCGGTGGGAGGGTAGTCGCAAACCAGGCGGGCGTTAGCTCTACCACACACCTACAGGGAAGATTTGGCCCAATATATCATTGGTTTGGCCAGTCAAATAAGGTTGGTATTAACTTAGCATGACAGTTTTTTTTTTTTGCAGATAAATAGATAAATTATCAGATAATTTCATGCACGCATTGTATTAGCATTTTCAGACCTACTAAATAGAATAGAACATCATTCATAGAGACGTAGGACATAGACACAACAATAGAGTTTTACATAAACATAAAAGTAAATAATAAACGGAAAACTACCGGTGTACCGGTGATCATGTAAATTAGTATATCTACATATTTATACTAACATATATATAAGTATGGTAGATAAGTACATAGAGCAACACTATGTAAACGTTTTAAGTAATTGCTTTAAGATCATTACTTATGTAAGGAAAATTTTAATAATCGTCTTAAGTGTAAAAGAGGTGGGAAATCGAGTGTAATTTATAGTCAAGTTTACAGTTTCTTATTATTACAGCAGTCTACCACTAGAATTAATAAAATTTATCTAGATACATGTATCTATCAAGATTTTTTAAGAAGTTATGACGACGCATGTGTTCGTAGGTTTAAAAGTAAGTATTTATGATCCTTACGATCCGCGGGGAAATTGCGTAACACATTATCAATCTGAATCGGTTTCATTTTGACAGTTCAACAACATTCATTGCGTTATTTACGTGTGGAGCAGACAAAGTTTTTCGAACTTATGAAGCAATGTATTAGCAATTTGCTTCAAAATGATTCAGATTCTGATTGATAGTTTGTTACGCAATTAGGGTGCCGGCCGTCAAGAGAATGTGTTCCTGACACATAAGAGTGCGACAATTCTAGTAGCTAATAAAGATCAAATTCGCAAAACACGTATGTTTGTATGAAACTGACAGGTGTCAGAAACGCCATTCTCTCGTCGGCCGCACTGTGGCTATTTTTATACACACTGTTAAAGGTAACTTGTACTGAAAAAACGTCATGCTGTAGATTCACATTATAATTTAATTTGCATAAATTCATAATTAATCACGGTGGTGCATTTTATAAACATCTTTTGTTATATTTGCTGTGTTATTTTTGCACTTAGGTATATTATAAGTTTATAACAATACAACTGTAATGCTATTCTGTAAAAATCTCACCATGAAAACTTAGGTGAAGTGAGTTTGAAGTGAGCTGTCAATAGTCTCAATCCCTAGCATCATGTGGAATGACAGCTCACTTTAAGCTCACTTTACCTAAGTTATCACGGTGACGTTTTTACCGCTGATATTTTAACACACGTTACGGTATTAAAATATCAGCGCTCAAGACTCAACTACCAACACAACGGCTAAAAAGCAGGCTCAGGGTCTTAAAATCGATACTGTCTCTACCAGGGAACCCAGTCGACGCCTATTGCAAATTATGGCAGGATAGCTTTCCCCCATCTACTCACTATCTACCACGAAACGAGCATCTTCCTGCAGGGTGTAAACCTTCCGTGGACCACTTGGAAGTCCCCGAACCATAGTAGGAAGGTGTAAGTAGAACCTCGTAAAGTGGGGCTACCTCGATGGAACGGCAGCAGGGTGTGGATGTGGAGCTGCCACAAGCCATGCTCCACCTCCTATCCTGCCCTGCTGTGTCGCAAAACATGCAGTCAATGTGACCTCTGTGCTGCCACCGATAACGAAGTGGCAAAGTGATGTCGTGCCGCAGCGACACGAAGAAGAAGAGTTATGGTATACTTTAATATACTTAAATAAATAAAGTCTTCCAGACCGTATTTCGGCCACGGTGGCCAATCTCAACGGAAATTTGCCTTCTCCGGCGCGGGAGATGTTGTTGTGCACAAGTGTGCGCGCAGACATTATAGGTGCAGTGCACTCCCTCTTCCCTCACTCTCATAATCCGATGGGACGCCGGACGGCAATCCGACACGACTGGACAGCGATCAGGCGCAGGACCAACGCCAGTCCAGTTTAATATACCTATGGTATGGTTATAGATTTTAATTTTTCATCTTAAAGAGAAAAACTTAAAATTTACCCGAAATTAAATTGTCGGCAAACCAAGAAGGCATAGGAAAGACAGGAAATTGTGATGATTTATAAGTATCGGTTAGTTTCCTTCAAGAAAACTACTCATGGCAACTGTAATTAGAGATGACAGTAATTGTAGTTCATTAATAAAGGAATGTTTCCTTTTCAGAACAATTATAACGAAGACATCAGGCTGAGTCACTGCTCACGATTCACTTGAAGAATCTAATGAAAACACACTAACATAAATAACACCCATCGATTACTGTATTATAGACTTTGTAGATTTTAGTTAAAGTTATATTCTAGCCTTCGTCGGTGACACTAACGAAGCTCATCTCATTTACAACGTTAACGATCTACGAACGAGTAAGCTCGAAGCAATCTCTAGAATTAATGGGATCCCTTGATACCTAGGTACGGGTAATTGAACATGGGTTTTCTAATTTTAAGTATCTATTTCATCATTTTACATTGCTGATCCAATTAGATTTGAGCAGCAACAAATTGAGTTCTATAAAGAGAAGTGTACTATTACTTAATTGAATGAGGTTTTACTTTTTAGCTACGGCATTAAAAAGTCCTTTCTAGGGTTTGTTTTTCCGAGAATGAAAATTACCAAATGTAACAATGGATGTAATGTAATGGAGGTTACCTACCTCATGTAGGTACGTTTCGCCAGATATAATTGAAATAGGTTTTGTGAGGAGAAAAGGCCCAGCAATTGCGTAACACACTATCGATCTCAATCTGAATCATTTTGAAGGGTATTGCTAAACGATTGCTTCTTAAGTTCGAATAATGTGTCTTCTCAACAACGCAAACAACGCAATGAATGTTGTTGAACTGTCAAAATGAAACCCATTGCTACTGATAGTGTTACGGAATTACCCCGCAGGTATTGTCTCTCATGACATGATAGAGGATAGTTTCAAAGTAAAAGAATTATCCTTATCTGACTGCGCCAGAAGGAGGGTTATGTTTTTGTATGCTGAGTTTTTAATGATTCTACCGATTTTTTTTTATATTATGGTACCTATTTCGAGTATTTTGGAGGATCATATTTTGTAGTGCAATTTGATATCGCTATGTGCAATAATACAGTTGCGTGGGCGAATAAAACTCTAAATTTGAGACGGCTGTGCAGTGTGCACAGGTGAAAAATGGCTAGATTCTTGGACATCAGTCTTGAAACTTGACAACTGCAACGACTTGTTGCTAGTAGCACTGTAGTGCAAAATTTCATGTGTTGGCATTTATTAAATGTTAGGTAATTTATTAGGCAATTAATAGATCATTAGGCAATTAATTACATTTTAGGTTAAGGTTTAGTTGCAAGTATCGTACCTAGGTTTAGGTATAAGAAGTAGGTAAGTAAGTACCTACCTACATTTATAGGGTTCAGTCCCTGAAAAGGAAAAAAAACGGAACCCTTAAGGGGTAATCCCCAAATGTCAAGATTTTATGAAATAGTCATTCTTGGGGATTACATGGTCTTAGAGAGTTGTGTTGATGACTTTAATGATTATAATTCTGTAAATACATATTTGTTACGGCCGCGAATCATATTTTAATCAACGTACAACTTAATACTGACCAGCAAATTGCAAAAAACCTAAAAAAAATTGAATTTCGCGGGCTACCCTGGCGCTTTCGCCTTAAACGATCACTTTGTTGTCCGTCTGTCTGTCTGTCAAGACCCTTTATCTCGGGAACGCGTGGAGGTATCGAGTTGAAATTCAAACCATATACTCAGGTCTACGGTCCCTTGAAGCTGTGAAGAAATCAAACGTCTAAGTTAACGTAAAAAAAAGATACGGCCGTATATGCCGCAAAAAACGTATATTTCGACACTCTCAAGGGAATCAAAATTTATAGGGTACTTCCCGTTGACCTAGAATCATGAAATTTGGCAAGAAGCAAGGTCATGTAGCACAAGTAAAGGAAAAAATCAGAAAACCATAAATGTGTGTTAGGTTGGAACTGTAAGCAATCACGCGCGAGCCGAATTGAAACTAAGCCAGGGCACCCCGAGTCCCCGACCAAATTATAGGTTAGGTTAACTTAGGTTAGGTTAAAACTGTGATCAACCGCATGCGAGCCGAGAGAGCGAAGCGAGGCAAGCAATTAGGTACTTCCAAAAACTGGCCAAGTGCAAGTTAGACTCGCACACGAAGAGTTCGAAAAAAAACACGTTTGTTGTATGGGAGCCCCCCTTAAATATTTATTTTATTTTGTTTTTATAGCGGCAACAGAAATACATAATTTGTGAAAATTTCAACTGTCTAGCTATCGCGGTTCTTGAGATACAGCCTGGTGACAGACAGACGGACGGACGGACAGACAGCGAAGTCTTAGTAATAGCACAGGGTCCCGTTTTTACCCTTTGGGTACCGAACCCTAAAAACGAATAATTTAACCAGTTGGCTGCGACACCTACATAGACATAGAAAATGCTGTTCTTCAGAAATTCTATACTTTGAGTACCATGTTATCTAGAATCAAATGACAATCTTAGTTTACTTACTATCACAATCGCGTATTGACAGTGTTGAAATCGAGAGAAATTTCTTAAAACAAACATTCCGAAGACAAAGATCTTTGCTGACATGAGTTGTATGAAAACAACCTCTTGTTAAATACGTTACATACCAATGGTATTGGATGCCTCAACTCACTTCAAACACAAGTACACGTTCTGTCCAGTTGCTAATCTATCCAGCTGAGAATCAGGGGCCCAAGTCTGCTATTTTTATAAATTCGTCATTCCAACACTTTGTCATTTTGCTTAAAGTTCGTAATCTGCTAAATTCATAATGGTCGATCATTGGTCGGTCGATGGCACAGAACATTACGATACTAAAAGCAATGACTGCACAGTGCACAATGATTATTACGAGATTACCATTCTATGCCATTTCTTTCAATGAAGTGTCAGAGGTTGACCATTAGAAAGTCATAATGACGCCAATTAGATAACCAAACTTGTCAAAATCAACAATTATGATATCAATTGTATTAGCAGACTTGAGGCAATGTCCAGTTGCGAATCTGTCCAGTTGCTCCGGAGGGGTTTGAAGGATATTGCTAATCTTTACAGGTTTAATAATTTCGTCTGCTCAACAACGTAAATAACGCAACGAACGTGGCTAAATTGTCAGAATGAAAGAAATCGCGGTCAATTGTCATTTTATGTGTTAGTAAGTTTTTGTAGCATTATGCTGAGCGATGGCAGTTTTGCGTAAATGTGACGCATGTTTTATCCCAAATTGTTATTTATTTATTTTTTTGTTTGTGTTTTTTTATGCGTCATGTTTGTCGCAAATAAACGTTCTTATTTTCTTTCTTTTCTTTTATTTATTGATTCATGAGCAGCAGTTCTAAGTCCCAGTAGAATCCCTGAACATGCGTTTTGTTTTCAAGCATAGACAAATAGGGTTGCTAATGCCAGTTCAAACCAAAATCAACTAAATTTTGTAGAAAATCCTCAAAGTAAAAAAATAAATACCTACTGCTGACCAATGATATTTTAGCTGCTGACGTAATCACCATCCAGACCACCCCATTCGCCATGTCAACAAAAATAAGCAAAGCAAAGTCCCCCGTGCTTAGAAAATACTTGAATGGCCCCCCCCTACTGCATTAGCAACCACACTCATAGGCTATAAATGAGTGTGGTTTCAGCTTTATACATTTTATAATCAGCAAATAAAAGAAATCAAACCATACTACGAAATCTTATGTATATTAATTACGTCTTTTACTGCCTCCAAACAAGTGCATCCTCTTTTTTATACTTATAGTGCGCGCATTCAAGACTCGCTCTGACGCGCATGACGCGCATGCATTTTGAAATAAGAAAAAGAACGCAACTTAATAGCAGTGTGGTCTTCAGATATTCCCGTGGGAGAGTTTCATGGCAATAAGGAAGTTTTTAATATCCTACAAAAAGATCAGAGAGTTATCTTTTAATTATTACATTACATGCTATGACGTAGGTACTTCTACATAATTGATTATCTTCTTTGAAAGTTAGACCGTAAAAGATCTTACTTAATTTGTGTCAACAAAAATAAATAAGTTCAACTTTGACTTGAAAGTGAACGGTTTTAGTCACATAGATTTAAGATCAATGGTAAATTCAAAAAAGAAAAAAAAAGGTAAATGGTAATTTTGGTGGTAATGGTAATTTTTTTTTTTTTGTTCTTTACGACTAGCTTCTGCCCGAGACTTCGTTCGCGTGGAAGTCGTAGGATAGGTACATTACATGCTAAAATAACAGCCACATTTTTATAAAACTCTCTCGGTGTCCGACCCACCGCGTCGCATATTACCTACTTATATCTCATCACCGCGTCCACCCGCCTGCGTTAGGACTTTTTACTACGTTCTTTCAGTTCATTTTTATTTCATTTTGCTGGCCTCCTATGGGCCGTAGCGTGATGTTAGCCTATGACCTTCCTCAAGAATTTGGCTATCAAATGCAAAAATATGTTTTCAAGTCTAACCGGTTACCTAGTTCGCGTTCAAGCAAACTGTTCAGCTTTATTATTACCCCCTTGATAAAAAAAGTTGTATAGCGTCTGTATAGTTACACAACGCTTTGTCTTCTTCATTCGAAAGTCAAATTACTGACGACTGAAAGAGAGACATCGGTGTGTAACTATTCATCCGAAATAATACGTTTAGTAGTATTAGTACTTACCCCCTAAGTATATAGATTATTATTATGAGCCTGTGTCGTCCCACTGCTGGGCAAAGGCCTCCCTTCCCTCTTTCCACTTTTCCCGGTCTACTGTGATTATGGGCCCCTTTAAGAAGGAGTCCAGCTCATCCCGCCATCACTTATATAGTATATAGATATACTATCTATTGTTTAACGACAAAATCAGAGTATTTAAAGAAATGATATACCTACTTTCACATTTTTCTTTTACGTTTATTGTTACAAAATGTTTACATTTTCAACAATGCCTAGTTTTCTAGACATAAACCTAGATACATTTTGTATCTGTGGCCTTTTCGTTTTCTGAAGCCTCCTGACATTGGCCGTGTTGATTCAATGCCAGACCAAGAATTAAGGTCATAAAATGATCCATTATGTTGTGAAATTACTTCATAAAAAGCACGTTATAGCAGTGATAAATATTATCAACGCACGTATTCGAGACTATTATCTAGGATAACTAGAATACTAGTACGAGACAGCCTACATGATGACTGTATTGGTTACACGCGTAAAGTAAATACTCCTTTTTCAATTCTGCATCAAAACATTCGCAGTATAAACAAAAATATTGACCAACTTGTAGCATTACTCTCTTTAATTAAGGTTAACTGTGACATAATTGTGCTCTCAGAGTGTTGGCTTTCTAAAATACTAAATGTTCCACCTATAGATGGTTATAATTCACACTTGACAATTAATGTGACTAATCAGAATGATGGCATAGTAATTTATGGGTAGTTCTTCGAAATTTGATTCTTTGACTGATCCATATGGCCAAAATTTAATTTCACTTTCAGCTCTGTAACACATGTTCATATGAAAATAGGTATACTAAATAACATATATTTGAATGAGGGACTCGTTTTTATAAAGTAGTTTTCAAGATATTAATTTTGTGCCCAGATGAATCAGAATGTGTTACATATTAATCAGAAACAGAAATAAAAAGTAATAAATACACCGTTAGTTATCAATGTAAATTCTAAACAATAATTATTAATTCTTAAATAGGACTAAGACATATCAAAAGTATCATATTTAGAACAAGATTATACTCCTGTAATTTTTTATTATTCAAAAGGTTATAGCTAAGTAAATAATAATAAATAAGATTAAAACTACTGACTTGTACACGGTCAAAAATTGGACAAGGAGAATTACGCAACAAAAGCGCTCCTATCGTGCTGGAGAGGGGAAAAACTAATTTATTTTATTATTCATATGGGGTTTTGACCATACGAATCAGGCACAGATGAATCAGGATTTTGCCTACAATCATGCATAACTCATCGTACATACAGACTTCATTATTTTCATTTTTCTACAAGAATCTATAACCCAAAAGCATCACACGAAACACAGATTGAAGTTTTAAAACAATAAAATAAATTTTATAAAGTAGGCATTGTAATCAGGATGCCACCTGAACCAAACACAGATGAATCAGGTATTTTCCTTCGTAACACCGGATCTAAGCCAACCAGCCGCACATCCACCTTCTAGGTCGTCCGTTGCACGACTGGCTTCCCCCCGCGCTGGAAGCCAGACTCTCATTATTATTACCCGACCAAGTACGGTCAAGTGCAGCTTACGCCACATTAATCAGTATTATACGCCGGACACTTCTTTTTTACTTATTTATAAACAGACTAACGTAGTTATAACTAATACACATTTTTTTTGTAAGAGGACAATTCATTTCCTTTCGATATAATTATAATTTATATTGATGTATCAAAGGGAAAATGCGACATCGACCATTTTGTTCCGGAAAATGGCAAACGGACGCGCTATATGAATCAGAAGAACGACCTTCAAATATTTTTATTTTGTACCTAGACAGCAATTATTAAAAAAAAATCATTTGTCCTAGTAAGGGATAAAGCTAAACTGTACAAAAAAAAATATTACATGCCGTTTTTTTAGTTGGTTACAGAAATATACCCACAGACATCGAAAATTTTGTCCCTGAAGAATTACCCTTATACCAAAACAGATCTCGAATGCACAGTATGTGAACCTGAATACATCAAGGAATTTAACTGTTTGATTTGTAAAATAGGTAAAGAGTTGGCTATTGTCACAGTGTATAGATCACCCTCATCAAACAACATTGATAGTTTCGTAAACGGTCTCGAGGAAGTTTTGATGTCGCTTAATACATACACCAATATATGTATAATCGGAGACATGAACATTGACATAAAAACAAACAATACTGATCGCAGATCCGGAGACTATTTAAATTTGTTGGCCTCTCGTGGTTTCCTACCAACGCATCTATATCCAACAAGAGCTGAAAACTGTTTGGATCATGTTCTAGTGAAGTCTCAACTTGAATCTGTCACTTTGGTCCTGGAATGCTATATCACTGATCACTGCCCTACGCTTCTCACAATTTCCCGTAAGAAAAAGTCGACTTCTCTGTCTCCTTGTCGCACTAAAATTAATTACGGTGCGATACGCGATGCCTTAGCTCAAGTTGACCTTACGCCTGTACTAAACTCAAATGACGCGAATTTTGCTGCAGATTACTTGGTCGGTGCTGTATCGAACATTGTTCAATCCAATACCGGCAAGTATAAAATTTCTCGTAAAAATAGGATAATAAAACCGTGGATCACACCGGGTTTAATACGCTGCATTCGTAATCGTGATAGGATGCACAAATCAGTGAAAAGGGAGCCCACTAATTTAACACTTAAAATATCGTACATTAGATATAGGAACTTTATTAATAAATTGCTAAAAAAATTGAAAAGATTACATTATAAAAATCTTCTTGAGGATGCAAAAAATAACTCGAAGGCTACGTGGGAAGCTATTAAAACAATAACGAACTCAAACACAAAAAAGACATCTGCTTCTTTGCTTCTTAGCACAAAAGAAACCCCTAAATTATCAGTGAACGCGGTAAACCATTTCTTTATTAACATAGGCAAAGAACTTGCAACTCGACCTCAAAATAGCACGCCCCTCTCTAGATCATCTACTAACATCATGCAATCCCCCTCTCAGTGTGATTCTTTGGTTTTACTACAAACCGATGCTACTGAGACAGAGTCACTCATTAAAAACCTGCGAAGGGATTGTGCTGTTGGTTACGACAATATCTCTGCGGCTATTTTACAATCCTCCATAGATGTATTTGTCCCGGTTTTAACGCACATTTGCCAGCTATCACTGTCTACGGGAGTCTTTCCTGATGTGTTTAAGAGAGCCATTGTATATCCGATATATAAGAATGGTGATGGAGACGTGGTCAATAATTATAGGCCTATTTCAGTTCTCCCAGCGATGTCTAAAGTCCTTGAGAAATTACTATACATAAGGCTGACCAAATTTTTAGATGCAAAGGGAATTATTTCAGACCACCAATTCGGCTTTCGAAAGAAGAAATCGACCGAAGACGCAGTCTCTTCACTTGTTGACAGTGTGGTGAACTGGTTGGACGGGGGGGAGAGGTGTATGGGACTATTTTTGGACCTCACCAAGGCGTTTGACACCGTCTCCATCCCGCTTCTTATCTCTAAATTGGAGAGGGTTGGCGTTAGGGGTCTGGCTCTTGATATATTTCAGGACTACCTAGCAAACAGAACACAAGCAGTCAGAATAGGGGAATGCATAAGTGAAAACGCGAAACTGGTTTTTGGAGTCCCCCAGGGCAGTATTTTGGGTCCCCTTTTGTTTACTATTTATATTAATGATCTCTGTGAATTAAAATCTCCCAACTGCCAGGTACTAACTTACGCGGACGACACTGTACTCCTCATACATGGCCCTACCTGGGACGATGTGAAAGCTTATGCAGAAATCGCCTTACGAAAAACTGTGTTCTGGTTGTCCTGTAACCTGCTGACACTAAACATTAATAAAACAAATTTTATAACCTTCGGTATGAAAATCTCTGGAGTTCCACCCCTGGACTCTTTCTTCATCAAATCTCATACTTGTTTGTCACACCTTTCCAACAACTGTGATTGTCCGACTATATCTCGTGCAATCACTGTCAAGTACCTTGGAATCAAAATTGACCAAGTTCTGAAATGGCAGTCCCACATTGATTCTTTAACCTCACGTGTCAGAAAGCTGATTTATGTGTTCAAGTTGCTCCGTAATGCCGCCAGCCTCGAAACCCTCAGGATGACCTACCAAGCACTTTGTCAGTCCGTCATATCATACTGCATCTCGGCTTGGGGTGGAGCAGCCAAAACCATACTTTTACCCCTTGAGAGAGCACAAAGAGCAGTGCTCAAGGTTATGACCAAAAAGATCCGTCGATATCCAACTTCTAAGCTCTATAATGAAATAGGTGTTCTGACAGTGAGACAGCTATTTATTCAACATATTTTAACCAAGAAGCACGCCACCTTAACATTTAACCCCTTATTATATCATAATAAACGTCGATCGGATATAGTCTGCCCTTCAGTTAGACATAGGACTGTAATGGCCAAACGGCACTACACGGTTATAAGTGGACTTCTATATAATAGAATTAACAAAGTACTGATTTTATACCCACTTAAAATAAATGAAGTTAAAAACAAAATAATATCTTGGCTTTTACAGTTAAATTACATAGAAACTGAAAATCTATTAAATCAGTAATAGTTACGTATTTTTATAATGTATCTCAACCAAATCAGAATTTTTTCCAGTTTATAAGATTGGATCAAACTAGTTTACTCGATTATAAATAATTATACAACTTACATATACCACCAATCTTAATTAAACTCCCACAAAGCACTCACGTCCTTACAACCACAATAAACACATCACTACAATCACACACACAACATATTATACTCACACTTTAAACACAACACTTTAATTGTGGCACACCCATACTTCATAGTATTTTTTAATTTGTACCTAGTTATTTAAATACTGATTCCCTATCAACAGGCATGCCTAATTAGGGAACTCAGTGAGTCAAGTTCTTTTATGCTGCTGTAATGGTTCATATGAGCTTGTTTTTGGTGAGAGGACGGAGCAGTGCCTAGTTCCTGTAATACAGGTTAATTCCTACCGCGGGACGGGGTCTTGCCCTGCTCTCCACTCTAACATGCCTATGTCTCTGTTCTATGTATTGCTGTAGTATATAAGTTACTCTGTACTCAAATGTTTTTGCTTAATAAATATTATTATTATTATTATTATTTTAACATATCTCGGGACCTTGGGGTCCCGGTCCTTTGGAAGGCGTACGTATTATTATTATTATATTTTAACATATCTCGGGACCATGGGGTCCCGGTCCTTTGGAAGGCGTACGAGGGGCCGAAGCCAACTCGCAGAAGCCCGTTAGAGATTTTCAATGAAATGAGGCACCAACCGACGATTATCCCTGTTCGCACTATACAAGTGCACCCAAGGACAACCCCCGGTTGGTGTAGGACTATTGCAAAATAAGGAAACAAAAATATTGGATTATGGGTTTTGGTGGCTAAAGTGAACTTGTTATCTAAGACTATGGAAAAACTATAGCCCCTGCCTGACCGATGTTCTCAATAAATTACACAGATTAAATGGCAGGGGGTGACTTGCACACTCAATAATGGGCCCCCGAAAACGGTCGCTAGCACATAGTGTCGTAGCGGCAAGGGGGCAACATGTCCTGAGGTGCTTATGAGGAATGGAGAGGTATGCCACGGCTATCAGGACAATCCCGGAAGTACGGTCAAGATCCCTACCAGCATCTTACTGGAATACTTCCTTCCTCCGAGCACGTTTGCTCTTGCGAATCTCCACTCAAGCCAGCCAATAAAGGCAAGAATGAGGTGGGAGCTCTGTTCCTCGTCATTGTTCACTCCAGCCGGCCAATAAAGGCAAGCCAGAGGTGAGGAACAAGACTTCTCCCTGGAGATAGGGTCCGTGGGGTCGCTACTGCCCAACAGCTCGCCACATGCTGCCCTGCGGATTTCTGTATCTCTCTTGGTCTGGCTCCTAACTCTAGACCTGTTCCGGCAAAGTAAACCCTTCCGGCACAGGCCTAGAGTTTGGAGCGCGCAAGCCCCACCACGACGTCAACGTAGAGATACGGCGGTGGGGTTATTATTATTATTATTACAGGCTAGATTGTTGTACAGACGCCAGCACATCAAGTTACTACAATCTGTCAGATTTCTTTAATAGATTTTCGACTTTAATGCTAAAGCATAAGGTTCAAGGCTGATTGGGAAAATCTGACAGTTTCGGGTAGGTTGACCTGCTGGCGTCTGTACTTAGAATAAAAACAACTATGTCAAAATCAAGGTTGACATACATAATTGCGTTTAAAAAAAATTGTCGAACAATAATGAGCCACATTTAACCCTCTCCTTGGTAGAGGTGTAAAAATCAATTCTCGAATTCGAACCCTAATTCGGTAGGTATTATAAAGAAAAAAAAACGTCGAAGATTTTAATTATTGTGTTATACGTGGCAAAGATATTGAACTCTTCAACCTACTTTTGAAGTAGAATTTAGAAAATTTATTTTAAATTCATGACTGCTTGGAAATCCAAAATATTGAAATTAGTTGCTTAAAATAACTAAGTCTATCAATTAAAAATAGATATTTAATTAAAAAAATACCTAGGTACCTAAAAAAACTTTACATGCTTATGATCGAAGATGCTTACCGAATTGCATACACATACTATAAATCACAATTTGAATCATTTTGAACGATATTGCTAATCCATTGCTTCACTATGTTCGAAAAATTTGTCTGCCCAACAACGTAAATAACGCAATGAATATTATTGAACTGTCAAAATGAAGCCTTTAGCTATTGTAAGTTAGTGTGATACGCAATTACCCCGCTGATTCCGTAGAACTCGTAACATTCAATCTTATTAAAATTGCTTTGTCAATGTAAAGTCTTGTAACAGAATAGTTAAATTGTGATAGTGATAGAACTGTAGAATTGAATAGTCAGCTCTACATTTTTACTTTCTTATTTTTAGTATTTCTAGTAAAATAAATTACAACTTTCTTTTATGTAATATATGCTCATATTTTATGATTTTTTGGAATATTCTTGAGGTAGGTAGGTAACATCATATTATTGTGTGAAAGAAGAAGGGAAGAAACCACTGAACAACTCGGCATTTTTATATTTTAACACGATCACGGTCGAAAGCGCACTAGTTCGCGGAGACGGCCATTTGCCTAGTACAGGCCCATGTTGCTCATGGCGCGTGGACACAGACACGCCCCCTTACCACTTCTCCTTTTTTTTACATTTCTATTGTGTGAACTAACAGCAGCATCGGTACCAATTTTTCACACGATGAATTAATTAAGATAATTTATGATCGACCTAAGAATTTTCACTTCATCGCGTGCTTCCCGTGGGAGCCATTGACGAACGTATCGGGGACACTATCTGGCACAATTTGATACTAACGAGACTTAAATGAATAATGTATCATCCAATCAAAAGGAGAAACCCGTTCATTGCACGAATAGTAAGGAGAAACCCGTTCATTGCACGAATAGTAAGGAGAAACCCGTTCATTGCACGAATAGTAAGGAATTATCTCAATAAATCAACAAAAAGTAAAATCCAGAAGTCTAATATTACTCGGCATTGTTTGTATTTTTTTTTTCAAAATTCTACTTTTTAAAACATACTCAATTAGGTACACATAGCGTCACGCCTACGCCTGTATTGCTCGAAGTGTTAGGCAAAGATGCACCTAATTAGCATACCCAAATTTCGCCAGTTATGTTTAAAAATCCTATGTATTATGTAACAGGGGGCGAGCCATGGCGGATTTTTTTTATAAATAATATTTTTCTAGTTTAGAGCTGCAATATCTATAATTAACCTACAATTTATTTGTGTCAACATTTAATATTCCTTTTGGTATTTAGGTAGGTATAACTTACTACAATAGAATTACATCATCATCTGCCTAGCCTTTTCCCAACTATGTATGTTGGGGCCGGCTTGCAGTCTAATCGGATGCAGCTGAATACCAGTAGGTATTTTACATGGAGCGACTGCCTATCTGACCTCCACAACCCAGTTACTGGGTAATACGATACCCCTTGGTAAGACTGGTTGTCAGACTTTCGGGCTTCTGATTACCCGTACCGACTGTCAAAGATCCACGAATGACAGCCAGGACCAACGGCTTAACGTGCTTTCCGAGGCACGGAGGGGTCACGGTATTTAAGATGGTCACCCATCCACGAACCAGCCGCGGCAAACGTAGCTTAATCTGATCAATCGACGTGTGCGGCTGTTATTATTTAGCCACGGGCCCCTCTACAACAACAATAGAATTACATCTGATAGAATAATTCATGATTCCCACAATTTTTTTTAGGAAAGACAGTTGTCTGCATATAATTATCATGACACGAATTGAACGTCAACAAGATTCCATTGACCGTATTCTTCGATCAATAACTAGCTTCTGCCGGCGGCTTCGCCTGCGTAAAATTTCTTGTTTTATCATAAAATATATCATAGGACTCTAGGCAATAACTAAGTAGGTTATCCAATCTTCGCGCCGAAAACGGTTAGGTACCTAGGTACTTACTACATATTATCAATAAGCGCAAGACGGCGCGGCGCGGGTGAGCATGTTTTTGTACGGACTACGGACAAACAGGTAACTTAACAATAAATAACTTTGTGATTTTTCATGATAGGTACAGTTTTGAAATTTTGAACATAGATTCTTTACATAAAAATACTAGACACGTGTTTCTGGTTTCGCATATATACTAAAAATAATGTTGTATAAGTGTACATAAATACTCAAAGAATACTGCACTTTTGTGCATGTTTCCTACTCTCTTATCACATAGTGTAAAAAATACCAGTTGAACTAGCAATCATCACAATTTTTATGATTATGACGATGTAAGATGGCGATAATCGCAACAAAGAGGCTCATTCGCCCGCAAGGTACAATATTATAGCATAAATAATGTAGACGATTTGTAGTTTAATTTATATCCACTTATAAGTAATTTTATATCGATAGTTACGCCTCGGTAACTCGGCTACTCACACAAGGCTGAAAGAATTTAATCATAGAACATCCTTGCGTTGCTAAAATTTTAATTAAAATTGTTAGGTACCTACTGGATTGTTTATGGTCAGCTGAGTGATTTAAAATAGACAGTCTATTTTAAATCACTTAGCTGACCACAAACAATACTGGACTGATATTTATTTTTAGTTTATTTTTTAGAGAAACACGAAAGACTTTTTTTAAACATTTCTCCAAACTGTTCACTATTTTTTTTCCGAAGCTGAATAAAATATTATTTTATAATATCTACTGTTTCAAAAACACGTTGCTAAAAATAAACATAAAGTATGGTACCTCATATTGCATCCAAACATTTTTCTCAGTCAACACAAACGCTGAATTATCATAACAACACTTTTCCTTGTCCATTTTTCCACTTCCAAATGACTTTAAATCAGTTTCAAACAATACTGAGAATTAAATGAAAATAACCGAGCGGTGCGCGTTAAAAACCTTGAACGCGATGCATTTAAGAAAGCAACTGGATCGGAAAGCGCAACATTCAACATCTAAGTATTCGATACGCTACGTAGGGTTAAGAAATGCTTTCCCGCCCAAACCGCTGTCAAACAGGTTGACAGATCACTGCGCGGGAAACCGACTCGAGGTAAACTGACCGCGGCGCTGAAACGTTCTGCCTAATAAGTAAGAAAAAAAATGCACAAGCCGGATTTCTGTTCACTGGCCGAAGCGATCTACTTATAGTTTGCATATCTTTAATTTAATGAGAGTTGAAACAAAATTTTCCGACGGGAAATTATTATAAAACGATTTGTTTAATGACCCTTTTGTAAATTAACTGATATTCTTACGACAAACGCCTGTTTACAGTTGACAAGTGTAATAAAATAAAATTAACATTATTGAATCAACTGCCAACTGTTATGAGACCAAATGTCTCATTAATAATCAAACCTAACCTGTCTGGTTTTATTTAACGGATTTATTTATGTCTAGTAATGAATAAATATTAGGTAAGTAAAGCAATTTAAGCCGACCTACTTCGTAAGCGGATCTTTCTGCTTCAAGATACTTTATTATTATTTTTAAAACGCAACAAAAGATCCCTGTGACAGAGTAAACTGGAATTGAATGCAGTCCCGAATTAAGAAGGGAGTGGATTATCGTTTCTCTCAGGAATAGATAAATAATTCTGATGACTTGAAAACAACAAGCCACTGAAAACTAACCAGATTAAGTAGGAAAAAAAAAAAGAAGAAAAAAAAAAAGTTAAAAATATGTGCTAGAATGAGAATCTATGGTTTCGATTGCCGCCCTTACCTACCTGGAATATAATAATCATTTATTTATCCAGATCACAGAATCCAATTTGTTAGTAATTAATTACATAGTTAGTATGTACCTACTTTCATTTGTAAAATTTTGGTAATAATAAAATTATACTAATAATGTCAAAACAATCAATAAAAATGTCAAAATCACTAATAGTAATGTCAAAATCACCATTAATAACGTCAGAATCACCATTAATTATGTCAAAATCATTACTAATACAATAATCAAATACAATACAACATCAATAATCCTTATAATAATAATACCAGTATATTAATGTTCCTCTGCAGAGGAAAGGCCTCTCATACAGAGAAGGCATGAGCATAGTCACCACACCACGCTTGCCCAAGACGGCCTAGATTGGCACCATAACTAAAGTGACAAAAGGTATACGTACCACAGCCAATAAAAATATCTAGTCTATAGTTTCTCTCCAATGATGCGACAACGACGCCGACGCGACGACGGTCCTAATATTCCCATTGACAGAACAAAATGCAATAATGAGTGATTTGTTAACACGTTAGTTACGTCATCTCGTACAAATTGATCGCTGTTTTCAGTTGGCCTTGAATACTTTTGATACACCTTGGTACGCCTTTTGAAATAGGTAAATTCGTTCCGAAACAGCTGAGGGGTAATTCTCGTAATTTTAAGAACGTTCACAGTCTGTTCTCAGTCTCATTCTGTCAAAAATACCTCGTAATTTCCCTACATTTTGACAGATATTAGCTTAGAAGTATGATCGATAACATAGGTAGTAATAACGTTCGTTCAACTGGGAATTTCTCAGTAGTATTACGGGAGGGTCTGGATTTGAGCCCGGTTGATGACAAAAGGCTCGCTAATACATGCGAAATGTGGGTGCCCTCTAGTTAGGTAAAACTTCTGCCTAACCTTTCGGGCATTATGTATTTTTAGGGTTCCGTACCTCAAAAGGAAAGTTTTTCATCACTTTGTTGTCTGTCTGTTTGTCTGTCCGTCTGTCAAGACCCTTTTTCTCAGGAACGCGTGGAGTTATCAAGTTGAAATTAATATCAAATACTCAGGGCTGCAATCGCTTGAAGCAGTGAAAGATTCAAACTTCAAAGTCAACACAATCAAATGATACGGGCGTTTATATTCCGGAATCAAAACCTATAGGATACTTTCCGTTGACCTAGAATCATGAAATTTGGCAAGAAGCAATGACATGTAGCACAAGTAAAGGAAAAAATCCAAAAATCGTAAATTTTTAGATACCCACAAATTTTTACGGAATTTTTGTCTCGCAATTGACCGGTTAAAAAAAAACTTTTTAAACCTTTTGTATATTTTTCATGTATTAAAAACACGTAGGAATACCTATTTGAGAAGCTCCTTCGGGTCATGAAAAGATAACTCAAGGTTCTGGCTGAATCCCTGAACTGTCATTTAAAAAAAAAACACACACTTGACATTACTATAACCTAGTTGCAATATTCATTTCGAAATTAGGATTTTCCCAGATGCAACTAACAAACGAAAGTTTAACGCAGCTTGCACAATAGGTACCGGTAAAAACCCGAACATTAGACCTTAGAATTTGATGACCTTAACACACCTAGATTTTTAACAATAAATGGACGTTTTTGTAGAGTTACGACTACGAGACTGCGAGATCTTAGTCATTGAAGGGTTACGAAATTATAATGTTGTTCAGACAGAGGCAGTGGCGGTCGCGGTGGTGGACTGTAATAGGTAGATACTATTCTATTTACTATTTTCTATAGAGGGTGAATTTTCCAAGTGGGCGTGGATGGCCAAATCCGAAACTATGAGGAATAGCGAAAAGTACTCAAAGGAGTCTCGGGCTTGATTTTGATGAAAACTAAAACTGCATCATTGGATATTTGAAAAATCAATATTTCTAGCCAGGAATCGAACCCGTTGATTTTGAAAAAAAAACACACTGTATTATTACACCATTCGATAGTGTAAATTAAATTAGGTACATACAAGGTAAATTAAATTAGCTAGCTAAACTCCGCGGACGTGATAGCTATAAATTAATTTGATGTTTTTTTTTGTGGGTTCAGTGACCGCATTTTAGTGTAATCAGTTTAGTGTAGTTAAAAAGCTGAAAAAAAAAACTAAAAAGCAGCTGATTTTTAGCAGCTAGAAGCTGTTAAAAATCAGCTTTTTATTGTGTAAACTTCACAAACGTGATGGGGTACCTATCTATATCTCAAGAATCTCAACACGACAAAACTAAAGAAAAAAGTTAGCGAGATTTTCTTTTCGCCAATAAATTGTAACAAGGAGCTGCATCCTAATTGCGTAACACGCTATCAACCTCAATCTGAATCATTTTGAAGGATATTACTAATCCATTGCTCCATAATAATTTATGTTTGAAAAATGTGTCTGCTAAACAACATAAATAACGCAATGAATGTTGTTGAACTGTGAAAATGAAACCCATTGCTACTGATAGTGTGTTACGCAATTACCCCGCTGTTTTCAAGTAACAAGTAAAGTAAGTTTTTTTATTTTTATATTTAACCAAACATGTCCGGGTTTTTCCACATCGGAAGCAACTAGCAAACAATACCGCTCTATTACAGAGTCGTTTAATTACCTGCTCATTAGCCTCGGTAGGCATATCATTAAAAAAATAACTAAGTATCATAGATGTGCAATCTAGCAGAGCAGTACTAGCTTCCAGCACTGGTTTGCTCGACCGGTCGAGTGGTCGAGTGCAATGCTCGGGAATAAGAACTGTAGTGTGGTCAATGCACTGTGATTATTCCAGGGATGTATTCAGGGAGCCCAGGGAGGTGCCCAGATAGGCCGAATAAAAATAGGGATTTAAAAAAAAACTGTTTCTAATCGCAAGAAACTGTCAGTAAAAACTCTATTCTAAATTAAGGCAAGCTGGCAAGCATAATAATTCGAAAATAACAAAAAAATATGATAGATCATTTTCAACTTCGTTTTACAATTAGGTCCAGCAAACTGAACATAACAAACTAACCTACAAAAAATATAACAAAATTATAAAAAAAATAACTTCGCAAAGATACATGATTAATACTCATCAGGTACCTACTGGTACCTACAGAATAAATAATTGATGTCTCTCTTTGCTACAGCATATTTTTTTATTGACAAAAGAATTCTATACCAATATACGCTAGACAGTTTATTTGTTTGTTTGAACGCGATAATCTCCGGAACTACCAATCAGATTGCACCTTTTTGGATTTGATAACCCATTCTTGAGGAAGGTTTTAAGCAACATTAGGCGTCAGAAAGAACGCGAAGCGAAATTATAAAAATGTGATTGTGTATTTTAATATACATATATTGTGTATCTTACGACTTCCACGCGAACGAAATCACGGGCAGAAACTAGCACATTACTTAATATTAACACCTCCGGCAAATCGCTATAGCTACGATAAAAGAAAGCTATTATAACGGATTATAACACTTAGCCTTCTACAACAGGATTTAGCAGTAGACATATAGATACGGGCCCTCAAAATAAGAATGCTTAGAAAATGTTTACATAAAGAATTAGCTTTATGTGATTCGACTTTCAATGCAGGAATTAGAAAAGAACGTTATTTTTTTAAGAGTTTTTTTTTGTGGTTACAATCTATATATTATATATATAAAATGGTAAACTGACTGATTGTTGATATATCAACACACAGCCCAAACCGCTGGTCCTAGAGACATGAAACTTGGAGGGTGTGTTCTTTGTGAAGAGTAAGTATCCACTAAGAAAGGATTTTTGGAAATTCCACCCCTAAGAGGGTGAATTGGGGGAGGGTGAAATTTCACGCGGACGAAGTCGCGGGCGGAAGCTAGTCTATTGTAAAACCTAAACAAGCATAATATCTCCTATTACTAAATATTTATCAAACAATCGTACTTATTCATCATCTGCCTGCCTTTTCCCAACTATGTTGGGGTCGGCTTCCAGTCTACGGATGCAGCTGAATACCAGTATTTTACATGAAACGACCTAAACAACCCAGTTGGGTAATACGAGGCCCTTGGGAAGACTGGTTGTCAGAGTTTCGGGCTTCTGACGACTGCCAAAGATCTCCGAATGACAGCCGGGACCTACTGCTTAACGTGCTGTCCGAGGCACGAAGGGGTTTTGATGTGTAAAGATGGTCACCCATACACGGACCAACCGCGGCAAGCTTAGCTTAACCTGAATGTTTGACCCTTGCGGCTGTTATTACTCAGCCCCAAGCCCTTCTACAATCAACAAAACAATCGTACTTATTCATCGAGAAAAATACGATTCTTGAGGAAAAGAGGAAAACTCGAACCATTAAGTAGGTATTGCAAAATTATCTATATGGGCAATTAATCATCATCTGCGATTATTTTTTTCTAAACTTTGCTTTAGTTGTTTGTTTTCCTTATAAAATCCTTAAGAAAAATTTGTCTGCTCAACAACGTAAATAACGCAAAGAAAATTAATTGCGTTATTTACGTTGCTTGTTGAGCAGACAAATTTTGTTCAACTGTCAAACTGCCACTGTTAGTGTGTTACGCAAATACCCCGCGCCATTTAAGGACTATTTAACTTTTTCAAACTGCTAAAATAATGAACCATTTATTAATTGACAAATCGCTTATCACTTTCTCTTAGTGTGTATCTAATCTTATCTTAAAATGGCAGATAAACAACTTAATACAGAAGTTTTGTAATGTGTTTTTAATCGTATTTTGATTTGGGAAAACCGCATGATAATAATATTTTCAAATGCTTAACGTGTTTTTTGTCGAATACTTACAGTGGAAAACGACCACGGCATAGACAAAAATTTATATTGAAATTATATTTGTAGGTATTATACTAGCAGCGCCCCGCGGTTACACCCGCATAAGTATGGATCCTGTGGGAATATCGGGATAAAAAGTATCCTATGTATTACTCTGATGTATAAGCTATACTATTGTAAAGTTTCATCAATATCCGTTCAGTAGTTTTTGCGTGAAAGAGTAACAATCATTCATTCTCACAAACTTTCGCGTTTATACTAAGTATAGGAAGTAGGATTTTGAAACAAAAGTTAATCACCGGTTTATCCAACACACCTATCCACGCCGATTTATTATGTAAACAACTAGTAGGTAACTTAATTACTGTAAGTACCTAAATAACCGAGTCCGCCCCTGCCGTAAACAACAAAACGGGTTGCAGGGTTTGCATTTTTCAAGCAATCGCGTGGCCCCGGGGTTTCGTCGTATAATAGCTCTTTTCTATGGAAAATAGTATGGCATACTCTTCGGTAAAATACCTGGGTAACCATTTTGGAACGAAGTTCTTTAACGCGGGTTGCAGTAAGAGTAAACTGGTAGAAATTGTCACGAAACAACAAAGCGTTATCTCCATGCGACTTACTCTCTCGATAGTTTTCATGGTTTTCCAAGGTACAGTCAACAGCAAAAGTAGATGATCAAAATCAGAAATTCAATATTAGATTCGTCAGAACTGCGTGGCGTCGAAGTGATTCAAAATATGTGATTGTAAATTATACCAAACATTTACTAGGTACTAGTACAGCTGCCATATATTCGTGATCAGTTTTGACTCCTATTGAATTTCTGATTTTGATCATCTACTTTTGCTGTTGACTGTACTAAAGCCGATAATGAGGTCAAAATGAAATTCCAAGATGGCTACAATAATATAATAATAATAGATACAATAACAATAACTGTCGCTATGGCATGTCATAAAAAATTTGCCGGGCACATCACGAATTCACGACGCCCGACTGAAGGATATGTGGTGATTCAACTATTTGGCATTCCCATCCCACTAGTTTTATGAAGAACAAAGAGACATCTCTCCATTCATTCCTGAATACAAAACACAGTCCAATAACATAAACTAGTCCAAGAGCTCAGTATATCAAACACAATAAATCTAAAGCCGGCGAAATGAACCCATATAAAACGCATTAAACAGAGCTACTCCTGTAGTGCAGGATTTGCATTCAAATAGATCGTTTTACGGCATGCTCTATCGCTCTATGAAAGTTTATGTATACCTAATAAGTCCTTTAATTAGTTGCAGTAAAATGACACTTAGTAACTCATTTTGGACTGGGTTTCTCTAAACTCAGTCCGAAATGCGTTACAAGAAGTGTATATTCATGTCAAATAAGTTTCGTTTGTTACACTATTCGAGTTATTCCGGTCTGACAAAAACAAGATTTGGTTGATGGCCGCGAAAAAACAAAAATACGTCAATTGCTGTCATTTTACTGCAGGTAATTAAAAGTCCGACTATAGTTTTTAATGTTCTTAATAGCGTTCCATATTAATTTTGTTTTCTATTGGATTTGAGTAAACTTTCGTGATAAAAAACATCATGTGGTAGTAACTATTTAGGAAGGACTTTTCTCGTGTCGACACGGGCTAGGCTATACAACATTAGTTTTTGTTTATACTAAACCCGAAAAGGGGTCATTGAACTCATCATTTTGAACAACTTTTTCTATGGGACCAAACTTGAAATCGCGAAAAAAAAATCACCTGTTCCATACATTTTGTCGATTTATGTGAACACAGTATGGAACAGCTGTTTTTTTTTTTCGCGATTTCAATGTTGGTCCCATAGAAAAAGTTGTTCAAAATGATGAGTACAATGACCCCTTTTCGGGTTTAGTATAAACAAAAACTAATGTTGTATATTCGTAATATACTGCTTTTATTCAGGGACTCAGGGACACCGACGCGCAACGTTGGATTGATGTTACCGTCGTCGTCGATTCAATACAGAATTCGGAACGTGCGTTGAAATTTTTCGCCGGTTGTTAAAAAAGTTTTGACCACGTAGGCTGTGGCCAATGACACCACATTCTCTTTGGTTGTGTGTGGCGTAGGTATTGCACTTTTCTATGAAACAGCTGATATACTTATTTTTTTTTTTTTTTTAACCTGGCAGAGTAGTACAGGCAGACCGGCTACAGACATGATATTCGAGTATGTATCCTGGAGACTTGGAAAATAGACTTAATTGGAAGTAGACCCTGTGACCCTTAGACCCTGTTCTTTCTAGCAGATTCCTGGTAGTTGAAGCAAGGTCAAGATTGGACGTAGGGTAGGGACTAATAAGGATCTGACCTTTTGTAAGTATACCTACAGCATGATGTGTAGACATAATCTGTTCATTGTGTAGGCACACCACAAAACACAAGAATTACTCGAGATGTTTATCAGATCAACATTCTACAGTAACATTCCTACTTTATACTAAGGTACATCTCTTTGTTAACTTGCAAACAATATAATAGGGCTGCTCCTGTTCCTGACTTTAACAAACTATCTACTTAACAAACAAGTGACCTTTCCTTTTACCAAACCTCTGTCATTTTAATATCTACAGCCAAACATTTAAGAGATTTCAATTGACTTTTCCGCTTAGCCACGATAAAATATATAAATAGGTGTCGGCCTATGCTACACTGCAGTAGGCCAAACTTGTCGGGGTTTTTCAACCAAGGGGTAATTTACCGCAGGGAGTTCATTGACCGTGCTAACTGCTAAGAATGCAGATATTTTCCCTAAAAGATAAAGTCAACCTGCAGTTGAATACTTGAACTTTTATTAACTTTATATTATAATAATATATGGTAATTGATTTTAGGGTTGCTACGCTTGTTACAATACGAAGTGCTGATTTTTCAATCGACAGATAATTTTTATTCGTGGAATAAAATTGACGTCTGACAGTTTTTGTATGGAAGAACTGTCAAAAATTCAAAATTATTCCGCAGATAAAATTATCTGACGATGGAAAAATCAGCCCTAAGCCATATTTTCGTTTATCTATGGATACTATACAATATTATAAAGAGGTAAAATTTTGTGCGTTTGTATTTAGGGACCTATTGGTAGTACCTTCGGAACTTCTGATACCCTTCTGATACCGTAGGTACCTTCGGAACTTCTGATACCCTTCTGATACCGTAGGTACCTTCGGAACTTCTGATACCCTTCTGATACCGTAGGTACCTTCGGAACTTCTGATACCCTTCTGATACCGTAGGTACCTTCGGAACTGCTGATACCCTTCTGATACCTTAGGTACCTTCGGAACTTCTGATACCCTTCTGATACCGTAGGTACCTTCGGAACTGCTGATACCCTTCTGATACCTTAGGTACCTTCGGAACTTCTGATACCCTTCTGATACCGTAGGTACCTTCGGAACTGCTGATACCCTTCTGATACCGTAGGTACCTTCGGAACTGCTGCTTCGGAACTTCTGATACGATTCCGAAAATTCTTTTAGGAACAGACGCCAAGCACATCAAGCTACCCGAAACTGTAAAATTTTTCCAGTCGACTTTGAACCTTATAGCGATAAAGTTGAAAATCTATTAAAGAAATTTTACAGATTGTAGTAGCTTGATGTGCTGGCGTCTGTAGTAATGGCAAGCTACAGTATTGCCAAATGTCTTAGGACATAATAACAAAAAAAAAACATGCAGTCAAAGTCGCTGGCAGAATCTAGTATGATGATAAATCTATAGGGTAAAGTTTTGTTACGTCTCGTTTGACCCAAATACTCGATTCAAGTAATATAGCTATCGATTTGTCATACCGAAACTATCAAACTATGTAAGTACTTACAGACATCCAAAGGTCGATGCTTCCTTTACGTCAAGACTAAACTTAGTCAACATTCATCAACCACAAATTACTAAAAATAGCTGAAACAACAGTTAAGTTCCCACAAACTATATAAGAATAACCACAACACCTACTTAAAAATCTACAAATAGTAATTCTTGTAAAAAAACACAAACCCCTTTAATCATAATCGTTGCTTAGAGTAAAGCAGTGCTTAACGACTGTTTCACCAAACATTTTTGACGTTTAAGCGTCACTTAACTTTAATCATCGTTTATAAATAAACCCCAAAATCGTCTGAATTGTGACAATTCACGGTCTTAAAGAACTTCACAAATATAAGTAATTTCGTAGCTAACAACCTTACGAACACCGGATGCTGCTCATTCATCTGGTTAAGATGCATTGTTACTCTAAATATAGAACTGATCTGTCACACTGCATGACGTTGTTCTGTGATGATATGAATGATGTTGTATCGTAGGTATGTTTCTGTATCAAATACACTCTTACTTAAAGCTTTCCATATGCCAATCACAGATAGGCACTGTTCTTCATACATTATTATTGATGCCTGATTGAGCAATTGTCGCTTCCCCTACTGCCTTGAACTAATTTTTGGGCTTATTCGTCGATACACACGAATTTACTCGCCCGAAGCGGGTGAATCGTAGCAGCGCCCCGCGGTTTCCCCTGCATAAGTGTCGATTCCGTGGGAATGTCGGAATAAAAAGACAGTATCCTATGTGTTAATGCAGGGTGTCAGCTACCTCCATACCAAATTTTATCAAAATTGGTCTAGCCGTTTGTGCGTGAAGAAGTAACAAACATACTCACAAGTTTTCGACTTTATAATATTAATGTAATTATTTTTTCTACGAATTGGCTCATTTTGAATTTTATGCAATAAAGTGTAGGATAAAGGACACTAGAACACAGAATAAGTGATGACTTTTAATATTATAAAACGTGTACATTTTTCGTAACTTCATTGCATAAAACAAAATAAAAAGTAATTTAAAAAAATTAAACCGACTTCAAAAAGAAATTAACTAAAAATTATGAAATAACTTTAATTTCGGAAGTCGGTGTCTTGGGATCTGTATTTTAGTTTTATGCCACCGACTTCCGAAATTAAAGTTATTTCATAATTTTGAGTTAATTTCTTTTTGAAGTCGGTTTAATTTTTTTAAATTACTTTTTATTTCGTAATTTTTAGTTTTTGCACTAGTATTTGACCAAGGTTTTGAGATGTTTTCCCTTAGACACTACACCCGTAGCTCTTATCAATAAGCCAGGCCGTCACACTTACACGTATTAGTCCATATCTTGAAAATTACTGAATCGATCTTGATGAAACTTGCACTGTTCCCTAAGTTGAAGAAAATGTAAGCCAATAAAAAAAAATGGTCACGATCCGATTAATAGTTCCGGAGATATGCGTGGACAAACATACATACATACATACATACATACATACATACATGCATACATACATACATACATACGTCTATGAAATTTTGTATATTTGTTTGGAAGCCCTAATAGATCATCATATGTGAATATAATGCAATTCCAATAATATTACATACATACGTATCGAATTGATAACCTCCTTTTTTTTGAAGTCGGTAAAAAAAACAATATCGGTTCAGCCGTTTGGGAGGGTTACGCTATGATGGCACAGACAGACACACAGATACACACGTCAAACTTATAACACGCCTCTGTTTAATTGTCGGGGGTTAAAAATAAAAGGTATTTAAAGTGACAATTCGCCCGATTCGGGCGAGTAGATTTGTGCGAATCGACTAAAAAGTAGATCTTTGGTGAAATAGTACTCGACTGGCAGTATTTTAACACATTGATTTTTTAGCTAACCTGTTAATTTAATTATCTCTAACCTGGCACTTTGTTCAAAAACAGCTCATGAATACCAATCAAATGAACAGTGTTTCTGCATTATCTCATTACACATTAGATTCACGATACAGTTGAATTTACTGAGATTGCTAGCTAATTCAGGAAGGACCATGGGAACTTTTTTTCAACCATTAATGAAATCTGAGGGCAATTCTTGTAAGCTTAATAACGTTTACAGTCTGATCTCAGTCTCAATCTGTCAAAAATACCTCTAAATTCCCTACATTTTTGACAGATTTTTGACATTGATTGTCGCTGAGATCTGAGGGGTATCTAATTCTCGTAATTTTAAGGGGGAAGCTCTAAGGTGGCCCGCGAAATTCAAATTTTCTTACGTTTTTTGCAATTTGCTGGACAGTATTAAGTTGTACGTTGATTAAAATATGATTCGCGGTCGTAACAAATATGTATTCACAGAATTATAATCATTAAAGTCATCAACACAACTCTCTAAGACCATGTAATCCCCAAATGTCAAGATTTCATGAAATAGTCATTCTTGGGGATTACATGGTCTTAGAGAGTTGTGTTGATGACTTTAATGATTATAATTCTGTAAATACATATTTGTTACGACCGCGAATCATATTTTAATCAACGTACAACTTAATACTGACCAGCAAATTGCAAAAAACGTAAGAAAATTTGAATTTGGCGGGCCACCCTGGCGCTTTCGCCTTAAGAACGTTCGCAATCTGATCTCAGTGTCAATCTGTCAAAAATACCTGAGCTAATTTCCATACACATCTTGACAAGTTTTCGACATTTGTTTGTCATCGAGATGAAACTGCGACAAGATTTTGAACATTTTAAATTACGAGAATTGGCCTTCTGATTGCGACTAGATTTTTAGCGTTTTTAATTTTCTAAAGACTCATTACAACCTTATTGGTTTTACAAATCCCGATGCATTTGGATAAATTCAGACATCAAAATGACATAAATAAAATATCTCATTTTGCCCTAATTGGGTTTCTTAGAAAACCAAAGTTGCTTATTAGATAACTGGCAATAAAGCAAGCCTAGTGCATGCACCACATAGCGACAGGTAATTAAAAATCAATACGACCCTACCCTAGTATAGCAGGCATTGATGTATTGATACTATGCGTTCAAACAAGCAATTCATGTACAGACGCCAGCACATCAAGCTGGATGAGAGCCTATGTCCAGCAGTGGACTGCTGTAGGCTGATGATGAAATTCTATTGTTTGAAGGTACATGTCAAGGTAAAAAGTATCGAGACTATCCATAAAAATGACATCTTACCTATCTGTATACCTACCAACATTATGTATGCAAATAAATGATTTCTATTTCTGTTTCTCTAGGTATGTACTCCGTAGATCTGCAGGCAAATTCCCGTAAACGTTAAAAATCTAGTCGCAATCTCTTCTCAGCGACAATCAATGTCAAAAACTTGTCAAAAATGTAGGGAAATTAGTGGTATTTTTGACAGATTGACACTGAGATCAGACTGACGGTGAACGTTCTTAAAATTATGAGAAATGCCCCTGTGCTGAAAATCAATTTGTAGTTATGTGTACATAAGATATGAGCCGATCGGCACCCGGTACTACCCCACTATCAATCATCAATAAATATTGATGACTTACTTAAATAACCTTCAGGTCAAGTGTTCGCGGGTCAATGATGATACTAATCATCGGTAAACACAGGCTTATCAGTGATAGCATGAGCCCTAGAACCTTAGCTATGATAGCGGCCTATTTATTAGAATGTTATCGCTTTCTTTTAAATCTTGGATTAATTTATTAGGTAAATAAGTCGTAAATCATAATTGCAGCAGTATCAGTAATTAATTTGTTTTCATTAGCTTTGTTTTTTATTGGCTTCGTCATCGAGAGAAGACCGCATAAAGGCTTCTTCAAACAGGCGCGACACGCGATAAAATCGCGCGCGACACAAAGGCACCGCAAGTCGCTCTACGAGCGTCGTTCTTTTTTAGGGTTCCGTACCCAAAGGGTAAAAACGGAACCCTATTACTAAGACTTCGCTGTCCGTCCGTCCGTCCGTCCGTCCGTCCGTCTGTCTGTCACCAGGCTGTATCTCATGAACCGTGATAACTAGACAGTTGAAATTTTCACAGATGATGTAAACAAAATAAAATAAATATTTAAGGGGGGCTCCCATACAACAAACGTGTTTTTTTTCGGCGTTTTTGCCTTGTGGTACGGAACCCTTCGTGTGCGAGTCCGACTCGCACTTGGCCAGTTTTTTATTTTGTATTATGTAGCCGTTTGTGTCCCACTGTTGGTCAACGGCCTATACTCTCGTGCTTCTTTTTGGAAATATTTAATTAATTATTGATTTTGCCATGTTTCACCTTGAAGATAAAAGAAAAACCGGTCAAGTGCGAGTCGGACTCGCGAACCGAGGGTTCCGTAACTAAATTAAAAAAAATTACGGTTTTCGGATTTTTTCCTTTACTTGTGCTACATGACCTTGCTTCTTGCCCATGATTGTAGGTCAACGGGAAGTAGCCTATAAATTTTGATTCCCTTGAGAGTGGCGAAATATACGTTTTTTAAGACATAAACGGCCGTATCTTTTTTTTACGTAAACTTAGAAGTTTGATTTTTTTCACAGTTTCAACGGACTGTAGACCTGAGTATATGGTTTTAATTTCAACTCGATATCTCCACGCGTTCCCGAGATAAAGGGTCTTAACAGATAGACAGACGGACAAGAAAGTGATCGTATAAATTAGGGTTCGGTTTTTTCATTTTGAGGTATGGAACCCTAAAAAATGCTATAAAAGCAGATAACGTCGATAAGTTTTTACAAATGTAAGTATATTAAGTAAGAATAAAAGCAGTGGTGACCTAGTGGCCGACCGCAACTTACGAGTTGTATGACGTAGGTTCGAATCCTGACAGGCACATTACTTTGTGTAAATTATTTCATCACCACGCACTGCTTTCAAAACGGTGAAGGAAAACATCGTGAGAAAACCGGCATGTCCTAGAAACAAAAATGCGAAGACATGTGACATCTACCAACCCTCTTGAGTATTAATGTTCTGTGACCAACCCGCAATGGGCCCGCATGGTGGATTACAGCCACTCCCTCTCACAGAGACCCAGTCCTATGTCCCAGCAGTGAGAACATTATAGGATGTTTATTAAAACTGTCATATACGAGTACTTACCTCGTATATGACAGTTTTAAGATTTTATTTTCAACTAGCTTTTTCCCGCGGCTTTGCTCGTGTTAATTTAGAATTTGACAATCAAAAACTCTAAACTCTCTATTGTAATATAATTCAATCATGATTCGAAAGACACGTGGCGCCATCTATTATCATAATAACGTTATTATTGTTTTCCTCGGGAACAACACTTTTTTCGACAACGACGTATATGCAAAATTTCAGGATGATCGGTTCAGTGGTTTAGGCGTGAAATTTATATCTAATAATATATAATATAAAATATTAAATTAGTTAAGATAGCACACACAATACCAGTTTATGTATAAGTAGGTAACTTACTTGCGGATCTATCCATCCGTTCCCTCCTTGTCCCATCATAAAGATAAAAGGCATTTCATACTACTAAATAAAACAAAAAGAAATGCTATGACGTAGTACCGACGTCACGGTAATTCCTGCGTATCTTTTATCTGGCAATTATAAACTCGATCTTTATGGTTAAATTGCACTTCTTTTTGATAATAACTTTAATAATAATGACTGCAGATTTAATAAGGAAAAAACTTTTTCCAAAAAAAGCAACCTAGCAAAAAATAACTTTCGGAAATAGTTTTCTTTGGTTTTGTATTTTCGTTTTGCCACCGACTTTCGACTTTTCGGCCCGACCGATTTGGTCCGAGATAGTCCACAATTGATGAAAATATCGATAAGCATAAATAAATACATTAAGAAGAACATAGAACCTTCACCTTTTTTGAAGTTGGTTAAAAATCGTGTAAAATACTTTCATACATTTTACAAATTTAGCGAAGCCTGTGCATATGACATGTCATATGGAAGTTTCATTGGAAGTGAGGATTTTTTTCAACTCCATCTCCTGTCTTTATCGAAACCGGTCCTTTAATCACCGGTTGCAAGACCGGCTCCTTCACAAATGACGACTTGACGAATGCAGTTGCACTTTATGAATCTGGTTTTGGTATAGTACCAAGTTTTATGCTTACATATATGAATGACAGAATTGCATCTTTGCCTGTGTAATGTATATGAAAAAAAAACACTAGCCGTATTCAAAACTGAAGATTGGTAAAAGAAGGATGCATGAAGAAGCCTCCTCGTGTAGCGCAGTTTGTTCCGCCAGTTACTCAACTGAACCGAGCGCTCGGCGCATCCTGGACAATCACACCCAACACTTTATTTGACTGGCCAATTCTTCAATTGCCGTGGTAGAGCTAATGCCCGCCTAGTTTGCGACCGCCCTCCCACTGAAGTCAAGCAGCCTGCTGTGTTTCATCGATGCGTGGGAGTTCCAGTGCCTTAGCCATCTTCTGGGCACGCTCGTTCCATCATAGACCTCATCCATCGCTTTCCAGAGCGGGCCTATCCTATCATCATCTGCCTAGCCTTTTCCTATGTTGGGGTCGGCTTCCAGTCTAACCGGATGCAGCTGAATACCAGTACTTTACATGGAGCGACTGCCTATCTGACCTCCACAACCCAGTTACTGGGTAATACGATACCCCTTGATAAGACTGGTTGTCAGACTATCAGGCTTTTGACTACCCGTAACGACTGTCAAAGATCCACGAATGACAGCCGGGACTAACGGCTTCCGAGGCACGGTATGTAAAGATGGTCACCCATCCACAGACCAACCGCGGCAAGCGTAGCATAGCGGGCAAGAGCGGGCCCATTCAGCAATAAAAAAAAATTAAAGAAAAATGGTTTGGGTTCATAGATATCCGTGGTTGGGGGAAACACACACACACACACACACAAACACTTTCGTTTTGGCTTAGTCAATTTTCTCGGGAAAACCATTGATCAAGCGGGCAGGGACACCGACGCGAAAACTTCTAATCATTTCATGATCCTCTACGTTGAAATTTTGATAACCGACGAAAAATGTTTACGCTGTCTAGAAACCATAGGCTGAATTTATAGCAACAGGTTGTTAGGTTGGTTGTCGTTGTTGATTATTTACCCCTTTTAGATAAAGTTTACTATAAATGAGTAAATGGAGTCCTTATAGTAGAAAGTAATCTGAAACGTACACTTTGACCTTAAGGCGAAAGCGCCAGGGTAGCCCGCGAAATTCAATTTTTTTTAGGTTTTTTGCAATTTGCTTGTCAGTATTAAGTTGTACGTTGATTAAAATATGATTCGCGGCCGTAACAAATATATATTTACAGAATTATAATCATTAAAGTCATGAACACAACTCTCTAAGACCATGTAATCCCCAAGAATGACTATTTCATGAAATCTTTACATTTGGGGATTACATGGTCTTAGAGAGTTGTGTGGATGACTTTAATGATTATAATTCTGTAAATACATATTTGTTACGACCGCGAATCATATTTTAATCAACGTACAACTTAATACTGACCAGCAAATTGCAAAAAACGTAAGAAAATTTGAATTTCGCGGGCCACCTTAGAGCTTCCCCCTTAAGAATACACCCTACACCCACCAAATATATGTGGGTGTAACAGGACAGCTATTTCATGATGACGCGTGACGTTACTAAACCGCTTTCTATACAAAATAAACCTTAACATCCGATGGACAAAGTCCAAAATTATATAACATTGTACCAACAATGAAGATAAAGTCACTCTTCCTCTAATCTAACGGAGGCGCGGTCAAAACCCTTCATTAGGTTACAGATAAGAATGTACTGGCAAAAGCTGTGATACAGCTCTCAAAGTGATTATGAAACGAAGGCAGGTGCAGTCTATTCCAAAAGTATCTAACGAAAATGTAAATAAATGGATCAGAAAACGTACCTGTGGATGCCAATTTGTACCTACTGCCGCTTACAAATTGAGTGCTTTTATTAATGCACCTTAAAGATGTTTTTCACTTGACAATTGAGGATAATTAAATTTATTTTACAACCTCAATTTTCGTCGATGTTTCGGCGATGATTCAATTACAATTTAAATAATGTTATTGAAACAATAATTATTTTTGAAAAAACTGGTGAAATATAATGTTGAAACCTTCATAATACAGATGAATGTTTTACTCCTTTAGTGATTAATTGTGTATCTATCTAATTAAAAACCTGAACAGGGCTTGTTTATACTTTCTTATGAGACTTTTGGAACAGACTATACTCCTTGCAATGACCTAAAATTCCCCCATACTAATTTATAAGACAGGTTTGAATGAATCAAGTGGAACGTGGTCTGAGCTCTGACGTCATTTACGCAGAATTGTGCGTAACTGGTTAGACACACCTCCAAGGCAGAATGTGGTTTTAATACGCAGTAACACCGTTCTTGGTGCCTGTCAATTGAACGTGATGAAATTGGTGACGTGTTCTTGAAATTCATTGCTAAATCATTTAATTATAGGTCCTTGTATGGGGATATTTGCACGAAGTAGGTAGATACAGTTACTATTTACAAATGGCAATTAGGGAGACGATCCCTGTACTAAGTATTGGTATGGTATTTGCAAGGTTGGGCAGGGCAGTATTTGAATTAAACTAATTTGAAATAACTACAGTTCTTTCCAGGATAATTTCATTCCTGACTTAAACTTTTAAGGACACTCCAAGCATAGCGTGCTCCATAGCGCGCTGAGCGACCTTAAATTTGTCAAATTTGTGTACCAGTATGTCAGTGTTCACGTTTCGACACCGTACCTATGCAGGCCCCTCTTTCCTACTGGGCACTCTGGGCAAGTGCCCAAGGCCCCGCGATCGACGGGGGCCCCAGCCTGCCCTAATAAAAATCATTCTTTGCAGTCGCCGTTCCATTCTACGCATTATTAGTACCCCATTCAATGACAAAATAATTGATTTGCAGTGCGAATTTTAAGCATCAACATGTGAATGCTAAGGGGCTGCCTCCACGAGCGAGAGAATCGCGGCGATATTATCGTCGTGCCACGTATTTCTATGGGTAGTTCTTCGAAATTTGATTCTTTGACTGATCCATATGGCCAAAATTTAATTTCAGTTTCAGCTCTGTAACACATGTTCATATGAAAATAGGTACCTATACCAAATAACATATATTTGAATGAGGGACTCGTTTTTATAAAGTAGTTTTCAAGATATTAATTTTGTGCCCAGATGAATCAGAATGTGTTACATATTAATTAGAAACAGAAATAAAAAGTAATAAATACAACGTTAGTTATGAATGTAAATTCTAAACAATAATTATTAATTCTTAAATAGGACTAAGACATATCAAAAGTATCATATTTAGAACAAGATTATACTCCTGTCATTTTTTTATTATTCAAAAGGTTATAGCTAAGTAAATAATAATAAATAAGATTAAAACTACTGACTTGTACACGGTCAAAAATTGGACAAGGAGAATTACGCAACAAAAGCGCTCCTATCGTGCTGGAGAGGGGAAAAACTAATTTATTTAATTATTCATATGGGGTTTTGACCATACGAATCAGGCACAGATGAATCAGGATTTTGCCTACAATCATGCATAACTCATCGTACATACAGACTTCATTATTTTCATTTTTCTACACGAATCTATAACCCAAAAGCATCACACGAAACACAGATTGAAGTTTTAAAACAATAAAATAAATTTTATAAAGTAGGCATTGTAATCAGGATGCCACCTGAACCAAACACAGATGAATCAGGTATTTTCCTTCGTAACACCGGATCTAAGCCAACCAGCCGCACGTCCACCTTCTAGGTCGTCCGTTGCACGACTGGCTTCCCCCCGCGCTGGAAGCCAGACTCTCATTATTATTACCCGACCAAGTACGGTCAAGCGCAGCTTACGCCACATTAATCAGTATTATACGCCGGACACTTCTTTTTTACTTATTTATAAACAGACTAACGTAGTTATAACTAATACACATTTTTTTTGTAAGAGGACAATTCATTTCCTTGCGATATAATTATAATTTATATTGATTTAACAAAGGGAAAATGCGACATCGACCATTTTGTTCCGGAAAATGGCAAACGGACGCGCTATATGAATCAGAAGAACGACCTTCAAATATTTTTATTTTGTACCTAGACAGCAATTATTAAAAAAAAATCATTTGTCCCAGTAAGGGATAAAGCTAAACTGTACAAAAAAAAATATTACATGCCGTTTTTTTAGTTGGTTACGGAAATATACCCACAGACATGGAACATTTTGTCCCTGAAGAATTACCCCTATACACTCTCTTAGAACGTGTCTCCACACGGCGATTTCATCGCCGCGGAAATTTGATGGCGCGGCGAGACTATCGCCGAGATTCTCTCGCTCGTGGAGGCAGCCCCTAAGAGTTACTTTTCCAAATCATAAATATTACAATTATCATGTAATTGTGCGATTGTTGATCTACTTTTATCTACACAGCAGGGGCCCATAAATTTTAGGAGTTTGCTTATCTACATAGGGGGCCCCGTGATCTTTATGTGCCCAGGGCCTCCAATAGGTTAAAGACGGCCCTGACCGTATGTCTTAACGGGCAGTGGTTGAAGACCTTAGTCTTCAAATATTGCAGAATAGGCGACGAATAGACTTCACGTAGTTTTCCAAACGCTGCACAAACCAACTGGATCCTCCTGTCGGCTTCTTTCTCAAAGTTGTGTCTACCAAACTGGATGACTTGCTCTAAGTACTTAGATAAACTCCTTCACACCTCTGAGAAGCGACTCTTCGATGTGGATTGGACGCGGCAAGACGTTAGAATTGTACATGACTTTCGTCTTGACCAAATTCATGCCGAGGCCAACCCGCTGACAGGCTTTAGGATGTGCAGCATCTTGTTTTAAATCTGTACCAGTGTCTCTGCGATAATGACGATTTCATACTAGGTCAATGTCGATTTTCATCTACAGTTTGCTACCATCAAAATTTTAGGAATCTTACTAAGTTATCCCTTTGCAGTTTCTTAAATTAATTATTGATCAAGGTGTATTTAATAGCTGCCGATCGATTCTGTAAAAATCTCACCGTGAAAGGTTAGGTGAAGTGAGCTTAGAGTGAGCTGTCAATAATGTCGATCCCTAGCATTTTATTGGAATGACAGCTCACTCCACGCTCACTTCACCTAAGTTTTCACGATGAGATGGTTACAGAATCGCACTGCTGTTGTCTGCTTTTAAACCGGATCTGGCCAGTTTCGTTGGAACTAAGTAGGTAACTATGTTACTTAAATTATTATTTTGAATGAATGCAAATCAAAGGAGTTAAGTATTTGCTATTTTCGGTGGGAAATTCCCACTGCAGGATTCTTTAAGGTGGCATTAGTGGCACGTTATTATGATTTGCAAATATTTATTTTGTATGTAGGTAGAGCTAAGTATTTGTAGTCTGGTGAACATAATATTGATGTTAGTACCTAAGTTGGTATATTCTTTACCTGACGATGATCGAGGTAAGTGTACTTGTATTTTTTTGTTTTTAAATTTGTTGTATTTACCACAGCCTGTATACAATCTCCCCCCATCTTGTCAAAGTCAAATCATTTATTTCAAACTAGCAGCGCCCCACGGTTTCACCCACATAAGTGTCGACCGCGTGGGAATATCAGGTTAAAAACTATCCTATGTCCTTCCCCGGGATGCAATCTATCTCTCTGCCAAATTTTATCGAAATCCGTTCAGTGGATTAGGCGTGATAAGGTAACATACAGACAGACAGAGTTACTTTCGAACTCATAATACATATTAGTATGGATAAGTACATTATTTATATAATTATATGTAATGACATAATTTTGTTGTGCTTGTGACTATATTCGGTAATATTTAATTAATGTTCCTACCTACTGAATAGTTACATATAAGATCATTGCTCAATTCATCAATTAATTAACTATCAAGCAACTAACAACATAACACGTGCAATGAACACGCGGTATTTTGTTAGAAAACGCGTCCGCATCGCAAAATTGACACAAATAATTTACGGAATTGAGCAATGTTTTCCATTTTCTATGTGTTAGTGAACTGCCTACATTTTCAAGTATGAACCGCAACGTCATTTGCCTAAAAACATAAACTTTCAAGGCTGCTTAGGTGATACGTCACGGCACTGATGAAATTCACTTGCGTCACGAACCACCCTAAAACCTTTGACCTTAACTTGACATTACTTAAAAACCACTTACTTTTTTCTCCAACAGCCCGATCGTCTCCCCGGATTCCGTCACTTTTTTAACTTCAGCCATTTTCGTGATTTTCTCACAGGGAAATTATTTACGTTATTATTCGTAATTCCTTTCGGGGAATGTTTGGTTGCCGGTCGCGTAGATGAGTAGAGACTGTCAGTTACCCCACAGTTGACGCATGCGCGTTTGCGATTAGCTCCCGGACCCCTATTTTGCGTGGTAAGGGACAACGGCCCGCGTTGTGCGCGGGTTCCGCGCAATTTTATACTTTTTCTGCTGGGTTTAGAGTTTATTTCTGGTTGTGTTTTTCTGGTTTAAGAAATTAATAGTACTTACGTTCATTCATCTAAAATTACATCACGTATATAACAGCTTTAATCCGATTTAAAGATTGTTGCGATATTTTAAGCGGTATTTCAAGATCTGTAAAAAAATTCCTCGTTGAATCCGTCATTCGTCTGATACATCTTACAGGAAGGACTATATGACGTAAATCAGTGAAATTTATGAGTTAGGTACCTATGTCGGTTCTATGAAAGCTTTTCGTCTGATCTTCAACGCTTCAAAAGGAATATATCAATAGGTAATTAAAATATTTCTATAAAAGAATCCCGGAAGATCTATAGGTACATTAAAAAAAATCTTTTACTACGAGTAGATACCATGACGATAAATTCAATTTGAGAGAATACCTACGCGTTATTCTGCTCCCTAATTGCGTAACTCACTTTCAATCTGAATCATTTTGAAGGATATTACTAACCCATTGCTTCATATGTTAAAAATTTGTCTGCTCAGCAACGTAAATAACGCAATGAATGTTGTTGAACTGTCAAAATGAAACCCATTCCTAATGATAGTGTGTTAGGTACGCAATTACCCTGCTGTCTGACTCGCTCTCATCAACTCTCATATTTTGCGGAAAAATCTTTACTTGACACCTTGTTGCTAATTTGTTGTTGATGCTAACCTACACGTCTTGTAGTTGTACAGACGCCAGCACATCAAGCTACCCGAAACTGTCAAATTTTCCCAATCAACTCTGAACCTTATGCTTTAGCGATAAAGATGAAAATCTATTAAAGAAGTTTGACAGATTGTAGTAGCTTGATGTGCTGGCGTCTGTACATTTTGTAAAGCATTAGGTATTATTTAATTAGCTTCTGCCCGCGATTTAAATCGTAAGCGCGCTTAGAAAATGAAAATGCGACAAAACGGATTAAGTAGGTAAGTAGGTAGGGTCATGACCCTGACTATATAGTTAGTCCCTTTTGTCGCTTTTGATGGGCAGACGTTTACAAAATAAAAACAAACCCTTCTGGCCAAACGCGGCGATTGTGGCAATTTCACGTCTTTTTCCACTCAATTAGAGATGATTACCAAATGAGGAATTCTAACAAGCGCGTAACACCAGCCAGTAGTTACACCTATCTACATGAGTAGGTAGGTACATCATAGGAATTATGTGTGTCAATCTGAGCAGAACAGATAGTAACCAATGATCAGTAGCTTATCAGAAACATACATATTATGGTGTGAAGGATTTCGTTGTCATGGAGACGAGCTTCTAGTTGTTTCAAAAGCTCATGTTTTTGTTAACAGTTCAGAGTGGGAAAGAGATGCTATCGTCCTCTATATCCTGCAGTGCTATTCTGTAACCATCTCACCGTGAAAACTTAGGTGAAGTACTGAGCGTGGAGTGAGCTGTCTGTGTCATCATTGGTGTCCACCATCTAGATGCTCGGGATTGACATTATTGACTCGTCGAGGTGAGATTTTAACAGAATAGCTCAGCTGTCATCCTGCTACATCTCTTTCGCACACTTATGTAAAATAAAAAAAATCAGTGGCAGTCCGGGAATGCCGACAGAAGTGAAAACAAAACACAAACCGAATACTTTGCCATCACTCACTGACATATCGGATTTAAAACGAGCATGAACATCCGAAGGTAGCACGGTGTCGGTAACAGTGTCGCGAGTTCAATGGTTTTTTCCCATCTCAAAAAATGTCCAACGCGCCTAAAGAAGTTTTCACTTCAATAATACTGCTGTAATCGATGGTAGGCCACCACTCCCCAGTTCAAGCTTTATTTAGAAGGCAGAGGTGAGATTCTACGAATTCAACTAGGTATGTCGTGCCATTTTCCTTTTACTCTTAGTACAACTACGCTCGATAGATGGCGCTGTCCCGCCGCCCACTGTCTATAAAAGACTCGCGCTATGGTTTCGTTACACAGCTCATCTAAGAACCACGAAGAAATCTAGTAGACTCGCGCTATGGTTTCGTTACACAGCTCATCTAAGAACCACGAAGAAATCGTCAATCTACTAGGTACTTACTTATTATTAATATATTGATTAATTGTTACCATAAAAAGTCATAGCGCCACCTGGTGGTCACTAGGAGAAACTTAGTTTCCCATACAAAATTCTAACGCGCTCGCAATCGAACGTGAGTCGAAAAATCAAGAGTCGCGCTAGTATTCAGCTGCATCCGATTAGGTACACTGCAAGCCAACATGGTTGGGTCAAGGCCCGACAGATGATGATGTTGTTTTCAGTCTGTTAAATAGGTAACCAAGAACTTGAACTGAAGACAGTAGCTGAACCTTTTTTCGTGTGCATCCAAGTTAATGCAGCGGTTTTGTTCTCTTTTCTGCAAGCATTTCACTAACTATTTTTCAACTCTTGTAGAGTGATTGGCTGTCGGTGTTTCTGCCAACCATTCATAACAGCTTAGTTACATGAGATTTAGTAACAGCTACACGTACCTACCTATAGCCCTATAGGTACGTGTAAATGCCAATAGGAACCGAGCCTGGCCTGGCTGGTCTTTTCCCTGTTGGGTCGGCTTCTAGACTAACCGGATGCAGCTGAATACCAGTATTATTCATGGAACGACTGCCTATCTGACATCTACAACCCATTTAGTGGGTAACACGATACACGTATGTACCCCTTGGAAAAACTTTCGGGCTCCTGGCCAGACGAAGCTTAACCTGATCAAACGACCCGTTCGGCTGCTACTACTTGCCCTAACGACTATACCACAGTAGGTATTGCTAAAACGACGTTCAGGATTCCGCATGATGTATTAAAAGACCGAGACGGTCTTTTAACGCATCATGCGGAATCCTAAACGCATTCCATTATTCTGTGAACTGTTCTATGTATTCTGCGTGAGCTTGACAAAACAAGCGATAACCTCCCGACATTGGATCTTTATCAAGAACCGCCTTGCCGACACCGTGACAGATAAATGAATGTTTTAATTTTATGATTTAACACTATTGTATTATAAATATCTGATTTATCATGTAAGTACATACCTAGGATCCCAAATTACTTGAACTATCAACTTAGGTTATCGCTGTCCACAAGAAATTCCCTAAACACAGCGGCTATAATGAGTGATAATGCTCCTGGACACGGCTCGTACCTACTGTTAGGGAGGTTCATCTCTCTGTAGCCAGGGGCCTAATCCAATTCCCAATTTATTAAGTAAAATCACACAGAAAATCTAACCTATCAAAGTCAAGATGCTCTATTATTCGAGATCGCTTCGCTCGCTCATACATTTTGTTATTAGTACCAGTTACCTATAGCTTAACTTAGTATCCCAAACAGGATGCTCCATATAGATGTATTTTACTCCAATTTTTTTTTTGGGCTGGCAACACTGGTAGCCGGTCGTCAAAAACTGATCTCTAGGTTAATTATTTTAAATAAATTAATAAAAGTGTTTTAAATGTATTAAATTGGTGTAATATAGTCAAACCTAGATATTAAGTATTCTAAACAGTGATTACAAAGTGTTTTTTGTCGCGAAAACTTCGTAAAAACAAAGGATTCAAAACCGGCTGTCAACTCAACGTACCAACGGTGACGGATTTCAAATTATCATCGATCCCGGGGAGTATTTTGTTTTATTTATGTGCTTGTAGTTAATATTTACAGACCACAGAACATCACAGAGTACTGCTCAGGTCTCTGAGCTACGTCCATCACACACTGGCACAGTTTATGTCTCCTTTTGCTTGACAACTAGTGGAAGCAAAATCGACGACGAAAACATTCGCCCAGACAATAAACACTACATAATTTACTACACAAAAATAGGCTCCTTTTATGTACCCTATTGATTAAATGATTCATACTTACTATAAAACTTGTCATGTGTTTTAAACTTGTTATTGTCAATCAAGTTTCTTTTTGTTTTTTACAATAATAGCAGTACCTATTCCTTGTAACTTCACTTCTATTTAACATTCCCATCTAATTTCTTAATAACTTGACCTAACTTTAAAATCTATTTGTTAACATTTAATTACTTATTTTTAACTTAATTTTATTTTATTTTTTCCCTCCTACCTCCTACTAATCTAAATATTGGAACATCTTTTTTCTCACACTGTTATTTAGCTGCATAACTTCACACATTCCAGGTGACTGATACTTCAAAGAAAATGATGACCCGCAGTGCTACAATCAAGGAGATGGAAGCTAAACTAAGAGCCACCTTGAAGGAGCTACAGGTTTCTGAAGCGATGTGTAAACAGCTGCTCCGTGAAAGGGAAGACAGCGAAGTAGAAGTGGAAAACATTATTTTAAAGAACACCTCCCTCAAGAATGAACTGTCTCAGCTACACATCCAACACATGGACTTAACTGACCAGCACAGTCAATTACAACACGCAGTGTCAACATTTCAAGAGTGCAGTGATACCCACGAATTGGCACTGAATCGTATCACAGAGCTTGAACAGAGATTGTCTGAAGCCCAAGAGGCACTATCCATCTCCGAGTGTATCAAGGTCAATAACCAGGTTGTTCGCACTAGTAATCTTTTTGATGAGTTGGTAGGTAGTAAACTAAAATCAGTGTGTGAGCCAGCTGAAACTATAGATTTGACTGGTGATGATACCATACCATTGTGTCCTATTGTTATGAGTCACAACAAAGTAAAGAAATATATTAAAATCAAGAAATTAATTAAACGGTCACAGAGAGTAATAAAAAAACAAAAACTCTTAAAATTAAATCTTTCGCTTAGAAAGGAACGTGTTGTCTTATCGAAAAGTTTAAATACTTGTACTATTGAGTTAGATAAATGTAGGGAAAAGTATGACACTGATATCCAGCTCCTCTATAATGATATACTACACAAGGAGCATTTGCTGAAGGATATTTTTGAAAAATATGAAAGTTCACAACAACAACTAAGTGACCGCTTGTTTGAGGCTGGAGAACTCCTGGATTTGGTGAAGTACAATGCTGAGAGGTATGAGTCTCTGACAAATGATCTTTCATGCAGCGGTGCCAACCAACCACCACCTCTTCAACCTCAGTCTGACTTACCCCTTTCGGTGTTAGCTCTTCCAGCAGAGACCACACAGATAAACAAATCAATATTTTTTTGTGACGAGTTAGGTTCTGGCTTTGGAAAAATTTTACTCAATTACCTAAGCCATAGTTTTACCAATCATAGTTACCATAACATAAGTTTTAAACAAATGATAAAAAGAATTGCCAATGCAAACCTTGATAATTATTGTACTATGGTTTTGCTATTAGGTAATAGCACTGGTATTACCAGAAAGGACATAGTGGACGGTGTAAACACCTTATTAAAGTTAAACATAGGTAAGCTAATGTTGTGTGCTTTTCCTTACTCAGATACTTTATCATACAATGAAAATAATTATATTTGTAAGTTGAATAATACTATTCACAATCTGACATGTTGTCATAGTGACAAATTATTGTTTTTTGACACTAACAAGTTTGTTAGTGGTATTAAGTTAACTCAGAGAACTATATCTCTGTCTGGGGAATGTAGACATCTGATTGCTATGTTGATAGCATATAATATTAACGAGGTTATAGCTAATATAACGAGTTCTAGTATTAGTGACGAGTCCGTGTTGCCTAGTTATACTAACAACACTGTGATTAATTATGAATCGTCATGTTGTACGAAGGAGGATCCACCACCACCACCACCACCACCACCACCACCACCACCACCACCTATAATACCAACATCCTTGGAGACTACTACCAGTCAGATAGGATATTCTCCTCCCGCTGGAACATACTCGGGCAATCCAGACTCTCCAGTTGTAGTTGTGGAGGTCACTCCGGATAACTATTTAAACTAGTCAGTGAGACAACAGAAGTTACCCCTTCAAACAACAAATTATTATTACAGAATAATAAAAAGGTATCTTCTGGCAATATAATTAATAATAATAAAAAACCAAAGGGAGTGCAACATATTTTAAAATTATTTAATCAGAATATCCAAGGTTGCGCTTCCAAATTATTGGAAATTGAATTGTTTTTGGAAAACACCAAGTTTGATGTCATTTGTTTAACAGAGCATTGGTTGAAAGATCATCAAGTAAAGTCAATTAATTATGAAAATTATTGTGTAGTTAGCCATTTCAGCCGAAAACGTATGATACATGGCGGATCATTAATATTACTTAAAAATTCTATTAAATCAAAAGAACGAAAAGACATAATCGGACTGTCTGTTGAACACACCATTGAATTGTCCTGTGTTGAGCTTGATAAGCATGTTATAGTATGTGTATACAGACCTCCAAGTTACCAGAATCTATCGGTGTTTGATTCTGTAATGGAAGATGTGTTAAAGAAACTTAGTACTAGTAGTAAGTCAATAATAGTATGTGGAGATTTTAATATTAATTTATTGGAAAATAACTCGAATACTGTCAGATTGTTAAGTCTTTTTAGGTCATTTGATTTATCAAATGTTTTTATTGAACCAACCCGAGTGACAGCTTCTTCTGCCACTTGTATTGATAATGTTTTTTGTAATTGTGATTACTTACACAAAGAAATTGTAAATAAGTTGCCATCTGATCACAGTGGACAAAAAATAACATTTAGCTCCTACATGCCTTTACAAAAAATTCAAATAAGGTTTAGGACAATTACATGTAAAAAGTTAGAGAAATTAAAAAATTCTTTGGCCAGTAAGTTATGTGATCAGAATTTTAATAATATAGGTGACCCAAATGAATTCTACGCCGAGTTCTTTTCAATATTAAACGCGCAGTTTAATGACACTTTTCCACTAAAAACTAAAAATATTCACACAAAGTTTTTATTTAGTGACTGGGCGACTCCAGGTATTCGTAAAAGCAGGGAAAAACTTTTTGAACTCTATGGCTTAAAGCAACATATGAATAATACAAACTTTCATCGGTATGTTGCAAAATATTCAAAAACTTTTAAAAGTGTGTGCCAAAAAGCTAAAGCTCTTTATATTAGCAATAAAATAAAATCAGCTGATGATAAAATAAAAACTACTTGGCAAATAATAAATAATGAAACAGGTAGGAAAAAACAGCGTAACACTGAATTTAATTTAGAGACTGCACATGGCCCCATCAACTCAGATGTAGAAATAGCTCAGGAATTTGAAAACTTTTTTTCTAATATTCCCCTTAAAACTACTGAAGCTTTAAATTCATCCCCCACGCTTTCTGCTGCCTTACTTAAAAAGAATGTAAAGGCATGCCCTTTGGAGTTTAGGTTTCAGCATACAAGCCCCCAGGCTGTTATAAAAGCTTTTAGAGATCTTAACATTAAATCAACAGAAGATCTCTGGGGAATGTCTGTAAAAGTATGTAGATCTTTCATCGAAACTATTGCGCCCTATTTAGCTTTCATATTTAACACCAGTGTTGACCAAGGAGTCTTTCCGGATCTTATGAAACATAGTAAAGTAGTACCATTGTTCAAATCCGGTGATAGTAAAGATCCTAACAATTATAGACCTGTGTCAATTCTACCAGTTCTCAGTAAGGTGTTTGAAAAGTTGATGCTCAATCAAATGTTATGTCACTTTAATAAAAATTCCATCTTTCATGAACACCAGTACGGTTTCACCAAAGGGCGTTGCACTACTGACGCCGGTGTTACCCTAATAAAGAACATTTTTAACGCCTGGGAAGAAGCACAAGATGCCATTGGAATCTTTTGCGACCTCTCTAAGGCGTTCGATTGCGTAAACCATGAGACACTTCTGATGAAACTGGAGCACTATGGAATTAGAAAAACAGCACTTGACTTGCTAAGATCATACCTGAAAGATAGAAAGGTTAAAGTTCAAGTAAACGGCGTAAACTCATTAGGGTCTGAAATGACAATGGGTGTTCCTCAAGGTTCGATATTGGGTCCATTCCTCTTTTTAGTTTACATTAATGATTTACCCCAATTACTTCAAAATCAACCGAAGATGGTGTTATTTGCAGATGACACATCATTAATCTTTAAAATAGACCGACGGTCACAAAATCTTGACGACGTGAATAACTGTATTCTTCAGGTCCAAGATTGGTTTACGGTAAATAATTTAGTACTTAATGAAAAAAAAACCAAATGCATTAGATTTAAATTACCGAATGTTAGAAGTAGCGAATGTGAAATCATATTGAATGGCCAAAAACTAGAATTTATTGATCAGACAGTTTTCCTAGGAATCACGCTAGACGAGAAATTACAATGGGGACCTCATATAACATCTATTGCGGGGCGGCTAAGCTCCGCCGCTTATGCTGTTAGAAAGATAAGACAGTTAACAGATGTAGAAACCGCGCGTTTGGTCTACTTCAGTTACTTCCACAGTATTATGTCATATGGCATTTTACTATGGGGTCGGGCTGCTGACATTGAATCCATTTTTATTTTACAAAAGAGAGCTGTCAGAGCCATTTACAATCTACGTCGTCGCGAATCTCTTAGGGAACTATTTAGAAAGGTTAATATCATGACGGTACCTTGCCAATTCATTTATGAAAATATTATGTATGTAAGAAAAAATCAACATCTTTTTAATAAAATAAGTGATAGGCATAATTTTAATACTAGAAATAAAGATAAATTAGATCAACCTTTTTTCAGATTATCTAAAGTACATACATCTTTTATGGGGTACTGTGTTAAATGCTACAACAAAATACCTTGTGACATATTGCAATTAAATGAAAGAAAATTTAAAACTCATATTAAAAGTACACTTTGTAAACAAGGATATTACAAATTAGAGGATTATATCCAAGATAAGAATGTTTGGAAACATGCTGGTCCTGCTCCATAGGACAATCTAAAAGTCTAGACAACATCAAATTTGTTCCAAATTTAATTTATATTATATATATATATATATTTATTTTTTAATATGACATCTTATTTTAATTAATTTTTTTTTTTTTTTACAATCTGCGACTACAGTGGCTCACACACTTGTTAAAGTTCAACTACTTTTGCATTTTTTTTTTTAAATAACTTGTAAATATGTGAGCACCATGTATCTATCACTTATTTGATTTACCTGTCTTTGCTTAATTTTTAATTCTTTTTACCTTTTGTGGTAGACTAATTTTATTATGGGTGCATCGTGTTCACATATAATTTTTATTATGTATACAAGACCTTGTAAAACATTTTAAAAGAGTAACGGTGGAGTTTCTTGCCCATTCTTCTCCATACGAAATCTACCTTTGCGAATGGGCGACTAGAATCACTTCTATTTAGTTTATTTTTGACGTTCAAAAGTGCCTTTAATGTGCCTATTTGAAATAAATGATTTGACTTTGACTTTGTACCTAGCTCAATTCGGTCGCTCAATGCATATTATCTTAGTTAAATTACAATACAAACTTATTTCGGTCCAGAGTGCTCGACTTTCGAGCTTTCATTAATTTTCTTGTAGTAGGTACCTAGTTGTTCATCTGCCAAATTGCCACAATACCAAATAGCTTGCGCTGTGCCATAAATGCTAAATTATGCTATTCTGCCAATTTACTTACACCTAAGTACTTAATCATGTAAAGTCGGCTATATCAGTTATTTAGAAAATTGTCCGGATATTCAAATCATGTAGGTAATCAATAAAGTCGTTATGTGAAAGTTGTATGAAATGGCTATAACGACTACTGTATCAATCCATACTAATATTATAAATGCGAAAGTGTCTGTCTGTCTGTTACCACTATGAAATTTGATATAGAGATGGTTTGAGTCCCGGGACAGGACATAGGATAGTTTTTATTCCGATATTCCCACGGGATCGACACTTATGCGGGTGAAACCGCGGGGCGCTGCTAGTTTATATACAACTAGCTGCGCCCCGTGGTTTCACCCGCGTAAATATCGATCCCGTGGGAATATCGGAATAAAAATTAGCCTATATGTTAATCCATGGTGTCAGCTACCTCCATACAAAGTTTTATCAAAATTGGTCCAGCTGTTTTAGCGTGAAGAAGTAACAAACATATAAACACAAACACACACTCACAAACTTTCGCCTTTATAATATTAGTGTGATTAATTATCCTAACTACTATTGTATGTTATATTATATGTTATAATACCTACTTAGTTATTGTTTATTTCTGCCCGACAACTATTTAAAGATAATTGAATCTTTCCAACACCTAAGATAACCCCTGGAAATGAGTTAATGAAAAAACAGAGAATTCGATTCATATAAGTTTATTTTACAATTAAATTACATGATAATTACTTTCGTACTGTATTGGGGCCGAATTATTCATACTTGCTAACAATTTATTTACACTGCGAATAACAATACTTTATAAACTATTGAGATGGCATTATTTATAATTAATAATATCAGTCCTCATCACAACTGCAATTGGATTAGGGTGGGGGCTCATTGGAGCGTGTGCGAACATAAAGGTTGGGAACAATATATTAGGTTGTGGTATTGTGTGTACCTATCCGATTTTCGCAGTCCAGTTGCGTTGAAACTGTTCATAATTTGCCACAGTTGCTCGGATTGGCAGACGCACTCTAGCTAGAGGGTCTATTTATAAACGTTGATTAAAGTCAAGTAATGATTAACGACTTTTTTGACGTTTAAACGTCTCTTAGCTTTAAGCTACGTTTAAAAATAAAGAGGTATATAGATGTACAGGGTTATTGGTAAACCATTAACAACCTCTTAAGTGGTAATTGTACTCATCATTATGAACAACTTTTACTCTGGGAGCAAACCTGAAATCGCGAAAAAAAATCAGCTGTTTCCTACATTTTGACGAGTTATACCAACATAAATGTACAGAATATGTTTTTTTTTTTTAGGTTTGCTCCCGTACAAAAAATTGTTCATAATGATGAGTACAATGACCTCTAAGAGGTTGTTAATGTTTTACCAATAACCGTGTATACCCCTTTATTTTGGTGTTCCGTAGGAATAAACAATTTGAAGGAATTACTAAAATGGTTTCTTCGATACATAGTTTGTAATCATCTGTTCTGATTTCCTTATGGATACGTTTACGAAAAAGCCATTTCAGTGACTGATTTCCTTTTCAAAACTACATTCGTAGATGGTTCCGATTATAATATTGAAGTGCTATTCTGTAAACAATTCACCGAGAAAACTTAAAGCTTGAAGTGAGCTGTCAATAGTGTCAATACCTAGTATCAGGTGGGATGACACTGACATGTCACTTCACGCTCAACCTAAGTTATATAATGGTGAGATGTCTTAATCATTCAGACACAATGTAAAACCAAGGTGTAACATGTTACGCAACGCTCTTGTTACAAATCAGCCTCCACCCTTACAATCAATATAGGCGCACACTAGTAATAATACGTTCACTTTTTAATTTATTTTAGCTTTTATTAATATTTTATTACAGAAGTAGAGAGGAGTAGTGTTTTAAATAGATTAGTAAAAATTATTTTGGCAATTCTTGACATAGCGTTATTGTAGATATTAAAGTATGATTCACTAGTGTACACCTACACTTATTTAAAATTATCATTGATATTTTATTTTTGTTTTAAAATACCTAAAAATTAATCAAATCTGATTTTAGTTATTCAAGATTAATTGGATGTAATTAGGAGATATTAAAATATTTTTTTAAATTATTTTCTGCGAGATTCTTAATTAAAATAGATAGAAAAGGATGCAATATTATTAATTCTAATTATAATAATATAATGTTTTATAGCTAGTATTTGTCTGCGTTAAAACAGACTGATAAATTATATGAACTCGTTTTTACAAACATTTTATATACTTAAGTAGTTATAGACATGCAAAAATTTAAATAAAATATTATTTTATTTTCTTACTTTCCATACAATCTTTCAAAATAATATCTCTGTATAATATCTAGCAAACGTTTTGCATTTCAACGTGCTATCTATTTCTAAACACCGCATAAATAAATATTTTCAAAGTTGCTATCCATACTCATATTATAAATTCGAAAGTAACTCTGTCTGTCTGTATGTTACCATTTCACGCCTAAATCACTGAACGGATTTCGATAAAATTTGGCAGAGAGATAGATTGCATCCCGGGGAAGGACATAGTATAGTTTTTATCGACATACCTCGCGGGCGAAGCCGCGGGCGGAAGCTAGTAATCATATATATATATTTTATTTTTATTTTTTTTATTACTAAATATATTCGGTTTATTGTTCGCCTTTCCCACTGTTGGGCACAGGCCTCCCCTAAATCCTTCCATGAACTCTTTTCCCGCGCCACCTCGAACCAGCCCTCGCGGTACGTGTCGGTCGTCTCGCCATCTTTTTTGATGGACAGATACACAAAGATACAAAATGTAACTGTTCTTAAAGAACATAATACAACTTTTTATCAAAACAATACACGTTGAACGAAATTGTATGATTTCATTAAAATATTTTTATTTTATGCTAACACCTTTAAACTATCACCAACATGTGGCAAGACTTTATTACATTAGATTAGTTAATTTTTAAAGCTTTTTATTTACTAGATTTTACACATATAATACAATATATTATACCGTAATTGCAAAGCGGCTATTGTATTTTTGAGAAGCTTGTACAAAGAAAAACATGATTTCCTTTTTGCTAAATTTTGACTCATAATCTACCAAAATGGTATCTCGTAAGTTGATGAGTATACCTGTTGGGAATTTAAAAACTTAAAAGAATATTTTCAAGTGAAATCAAATCTACAAGTCCTGAATGAATATAATATTTGATGTAAAGGAAAACCATCTTTATTTACATGCACTGTAACTTAGAAACTCCCGTGTAAACGTGATCCATCGCTTTCTCCCTTTAACTTTAACTAAACATCATAAGACATGCGTTGGCGCATGCAAATTGACAAAATATATAAAAAAATATAATAATATTATTATATAATAATAGCTATAGATTTATTCACTAGTTCATTTAAATATTACTTATAATTATTTATCGAAAACTCCGATAACTTCTGTCGTTAACTATTAGGCCGGTTTACTACTCGTTGATCGTTCATTAAATTAGATAATAGTATAATTACATAATAGTAGATTATATTGTAGAGGCGTGCAGAAAAGTGAAGCGATTAAGGTTTTTTGTAAGTAACGCAGATTTGTAATATTTATGTTAGTATGTTACGAATTTATGCCGAATCGGTTGAACAGATTTGAAGTTTCTAAGACACTGATAATAAGGATTATTATCCAGTGTCACAAACAAAATGAGAGGTTCGATATCAAGCTACTACAATTTGTCAAATTTCTTTAATAGATTTTCAACTTTATCACTATAGATTATGGTTCAAAGTTGATTGGGAAAATTTGATAGTTTCGGGTAGCTTGATGTGCTGGCGTCTGTACCGACAGTTTATGCATCCTCAATTAGCACAAATAATAATTTTGTAACCTTACCGAAGCTAAAATCAGTATATTTACCCGACTACGGCGCAACAAAGGAAGGGTATAGAGTTTATGTATTCTCGTTATCGACTTTTCTGTGACTGTCACATTAGACAGTAATAGTAATGGAATTTTCTCATTATTCTCGTACGTCATTGCGTAGGAAAATAGTGAGAAAATTCCATTACCAAATGATTAACCAATTAATGAATCTACTTAAGTTTTGCCGCCCGCCACTACATAATTAATAACTAAGATATAATATAATTGACATAGACTATAATAATTAATAGATATTATTTCGTATTATACACAATTTATATTTTCGCCCTCACTGGATTTAATAAGTTATGTATTTTAATTACGTCCAAAGTGCAGGCTTTTATAATCTTGGAGATGTTTAATCTTTAGTAATAATATTTTACTGTTTGATAACATAATATGAGATGAAGTGTCGGATGATGTCATGGCGCCGATTGTTGCACTGTTCTGCATCTCGGGTAAGATTAGGTTAGAAAATGAGAGCACTTTCATTCTAGCTAGTCATAACTAACGTATGGTATGTAATAACTAGTAGATAAGAATGTAGATAATTACTTTATGTGCCTTTTGTAAGATGGTAGTAGTGCACATATTTATAAAAACAGAATCATCATCATCATCATCATTTCAGCCGAAAGACGTCCACTGCTGGACATAGGCTTCCCCCAAGCACTTCCACCAGGGGGGTGAAACTTCCATACATTGGCTTCAAACAAAATTTTCATAGATAGTGCTGCCTCTGAGTATGCGGGAACCGAAATTTTGCCATAGTTTTACATTTTAAGCCGATAGGTAGAGCTACTTTACAACAGTACCTACAACAAAAGTATATCAAATAGTTATTATACAAATTAAACAATAATAAACAAGTAATATTTATTATTTTACTATTGCATTAGAAATAAATTTATAAAATATAGTAGCATAATAAATAACATCTTCAAAATTGAAACGAAACGTAAATGACAGTTCGAGTTCAAATAGTCAGTTGAGTTTTGAAAACATTACAAGAGGATTTTATTTGCATATTGCTTATCATTTAAGTGATCCACCGCAAGAAAAAGTGCCCGTGGTCCACCCAAGTGAACTAAGCAGGTGGACCACGCCCGAATCCCGTTTCGTTGTGCTCCGGTGATCTGTTTTGTGTTATTTTCGACTTAGGACTGTGCTTGTTTTCTTGATATCTATCTCCTATTATAAACGTTTGACCCTGCTTCTCCATTGGACCTTGTGATAATATACGTAAACGATTGACCCAACAATGTGTATTACTGGACCTCGATTTATCGAAAATAAATTCTTAAAAAAAACTAAATATTATTTAATTTTTGAATCTACCATTTTATTCAGTTTCATTTATTGATCTGTCTCTTGATGATGTAATTTCTAGTTTGAAGAATGATTTTCTTTATAATTTGATTTAATACTAGAAACAAAAACTCCTAAAAGCGCCATCTAGCGTAAGCGAAGCGGACATTGGGACATGCAGCGCTATCTGTCGGATGAGGTACTGGCTTTTTATAAAACGAATACCTCAGTGGCCCATCTATTGTACATTTAGTATTTTATCTATGACTTCCACTTCGACCGGTTCTGTGCTTCTCGCATCCAACGGGTTCCTGCGGCCTTCACAAGGTCGTCGGACCGCCTTGTGGGAGGCCTTCCAACGCTACGTCTTCCGGTACGCGGTCGACACTCCAGAACCTTTCGGCCCCATCGCCCATCTGTTCTGCGAGCAATGTGCCCTGCCCACTGCCACTTAAGTTTGGCAATTCTGCGGGCTATGTCGGTTACCTTGGTTCTCCTGCGGATCTCCTCATTCCTGATTCGATCACGCAGGGAAACTCCAAGCATAGCCCTCTCCATTGCCCTTTGGGGGACTTTGGGTGGTGAAAAACAGAATGTTATTACATAAAAACTGTTGCAATATCGTCACTATGGGACTTTTCCTTCATTCTAGAACAGATTTTTTTTAATCCTTTCAGTAAGTACCTAATTAAACACAATTTTAGTTAGTTTTGCCATTAAATCTTCCAACACTTGGGTTTTCTTCCTGGCACAACAATAGTACCAGGGACCGTTATTCATAGTTACAGCTAAAATAATGCTAACAATTTAACACATATAATTATTTTAGCTATCTATCATACACTATGAAATCGTATTGCTTTCACGCGCGTAAAGAATAATGTACAATTTCGTTATTTACTAAACATACATAGGATAAATATACTTAATAATATAAACATCCTTTTTTATCAACTTTAATTTTAGCGAAAGATATTTAAAATAGATCGAATATTATTCTGTTATAACAATTTTAAGATCTGGGACATGAAATTATGTAAAACTAAGAATTTATTTAAATAGAAGATGTTTTTTTTTTAATAAGAAATACTACTAATATCGCAATGATGCGAATTCGAACCGCAGTATTTCGATTTTTAGTACAAAATGTTAGTTTAATGGTTATAAGTTAGGATACTTAAATAATCCTAGAGATAACTTATAGTATTGTTAAATATTTTTTAATAGAAACAGGTACGAAGATGGATAGGTTTGATGGGCTGCGGCTACGCATGATATAGATGAAAATATTCAACGAAAATGGCCGAAAGGAAATACTAAAATGTAAAACTGAAGTTTTCGAACATTTTTTACTTGAATTTTTGTTTGTTTGGGTGTGTTGCATAACCTTTTATGAGCATGCACAGCCGCAGCATTAGATCACTTTCATATTTGCGTCAAATCACATAGATATGGTGTTTAAAAGTGAATTGTAACAAATATGAAAATAAGTCAGAAAACCCCAAAATTTTGTTGACACTACATCTGAAATAGACTAAAGATTTTGTCTGTAGGATAGCAATGTAAATATCAGCAAAATAATGTCGGTTATCAATGTAATTACTCAGCTAAAGTTCTCGCACAACCGTTTATGACGTATAGAACTTCAAATGACTAATTCAAAACTAATGTATATGATATGTTTGTTACATGCACAAATAACATTATTTACAGTGATTTTAATTAATTTATTGAAAATCACGAATAAATTCGGAGACGATAGGTACTAAGCAGTCTCGTCATCGATTGCTGATAATCTTGTTTGAGTACTTTATTTTTAATTTATTAACAGCTCGCTACGACCAGTAGTCGTATTCAATTTTAATTCCATATAAATTCGAATCATACACATTGAAAATAAACCATGAAAAATATTAAATATAAAAATCCTAATTTTATAACGATCAATCAAAATAATATCTAAATTCATTCTATTTACATTTCGAAATTATATAAGATATTTAGAAATAACTTATATAAACATAGTTTATAAATAAAGGACACGATGTCACAATACAAAACGAATCATTCATCGTTCTCTAAAAAAACGCTATGAAAATGATATAGACACTAAACAAACCTACGAGATATTTTTAAAAGCAAGAGCTAGCTCGATGCTACAACTTTTACCATCCAAAACCTCACTGGCTGACAATGTAAACAACTTCACTCACTTACAAAATTCCTTGTCGCACCAAATCGTCACCCAAGAATGTTATAGGTTGTTCTAATGTTGCCTGTTACGATTTTTATACAAGGTGTAACAGAATAAACGCAAGTCCTGAAAGTACTTTGTTCATAATTGATTACTGAATCAATTTCGGTAACTTTTAAGATAGGTACTATTTTTTAAATTATGTATTTTGCCATACTGATCGCCGATTAAGCCAAAGAAAATTAAATCTTATGTCAAGGCAATAAGACTGAATTTTAAATGGATAAAGTAATGATAGGATCAACACAATTTACTTAATATAAATAAATAGTTGGCTTTAAAAACAAATTGTTTTGATCATTGTATTATGCTTTTAACTCAATATGTACTCTAATTGGGGTGTATGAGGTCTTGCGTTCATTATGTTACGCATTGTATAAGACACAAATAAATGTTGTCTTACCCGCGTAAAAAAACAGTTATCTTCAACGTTTAGACTAGACGTTGCAGTTGCTGTAACAAATCGTGCGAGTAGGACGGTGAATGTTTACTACGAAAACTCTAAACTGAGTCTCATGCCGTCTCGCTCTAACATTTTATGACCGCGACTGTCACGAAAGTTAACGTCTAATACTGCAACGATGGCAATTTTTTTAACCCCACTTTTCGTCACATTTTTCCACTCAAACCCCATTTACTACTACAACCGAACTCTAAACGACAAAGCATCAACAATTTCCCAGAAACCATCAAAATTAAAAGTCCTTTTATATCATAACCTGACCGTGACGTCATCATCGAGGGTTGTGTCAACCTCGCAGCAAGAAGCCAGCTCTTCGAAGGACATGCCGTCGAGGGTTAGGGAGACGGCAGAAATGCTCTTGAATAGAGCTTCTGTGTCCAAGTCTTCGGGGAGTTTTGTGAGGAACTGGGCAGCGGAAATGAAGTCCATGTCTTTTAGTTCCTCTTGGTAGAGGTGGAGAACGCCTGTAATGGGAAATAAGTAAATTGACTTTTAGTACGTTCTGTTCTAAGCTACTGCGCAGCGAGTAGCGCACATGACGCCGCCATACGGTTTGAATTAGGCTGTACTTGCAACGACAAAGGATTGATTCTGCGATCATCACTTTTGTTCGTGGATTTCGGAAATAAAGTCATAATTTCAAGGAACAAATATGCATTACAGTAGACTGGATTCATTGAGTGTATAGACGCCAGCACATCAAGCTACTACAATTTGTCAAATTTCTATAATAGATTTTCAACTTTATCGTTAAAGCATAAGGTTCAAAGTTGATTGGGAAAACTTGATAGTTTCGGGTAGCTTGGCGTCTGTACATTCTAACTATCTTATACCGCAACCAATGTCTGTTTCTTCTTCAATTTGTGGGCTTAGCACCTTTTCTATTGAGAACCAAACTGTCGACCTCCCTATGGACAAAAACCTGACTAAGTATCAGGTTTATCCATGTAAGGTCGACAATTTATAGTAAGCGTACCCAGAGCCGTGTTGAACAGGAAGGTGTCTCCGTCCCGCAGGAACACGTCCCACACGCGACAGGCCGCGTCCAGCGGCATGGCCTTGGCGAAGGCCGTGTACAGCCACTCCAGCAGGTACAGCTCGGGCGCCACCTCGCCCAGCGCCGGCAGGTTGTGGCGCAGCAGTGTGCTGTACGCCTTCCACAGGCGCTGCACGTGCAACACGGTAGGGTTATTAACATGCTAAGGAAACCGGCATGACATAGAACCAAAAATTTTAAGGCATGTGACATACAGTAACGCCACGCACTGGGCCCGCGTTGTAGATTATGGCCCACTCCATCTCACAGAGAAGAGGCCTGAGTCCCAGCAGTGGGATCGATATACGCCAGCTCAAATTGTTTAGCTAAAGTATAGATGCCAAGAACTGCTCAATTCGGAGACGGTTTTACAACCTCCCCCCTCCCCATGTAATGAATGCAGTCATGTTTAGAAGCAGCGCCCCGCAGTTTCACCCGCAGAAATATCGATACCGTGGGAATATCGGGATAAAAACGCGAAGAGGTGACAGACACACTTTCGCATTTATAATATTAGTATGGATGTTGAATTACTAACCATGTTAGCTTCAGTGATGGCAATAACACAAGAGTGCAATATTTTTAAATACGCTTTACCCTATTTTAATCCCTATAAACCTTACCTCCCATCCCTATAAACCTTGGAACATTTAACACACCTGCATAGTAGCTCCATCCCTGGTAAAGGCAGCCCTTAGCACAGGTCCATCCAGCAAGTTGGCGAAACAGACGAACGCTTGAGGTGCTTCCATGTTGAGGATCAGCACTGCTGCTATGAATGACATGCCCTGGAAACAAACATGCCATTATTAATTTAGTTTTTCAAAAGAAATTTGGTGAAATAAACACGATTTTAGAATAAAATTAAAAGGGCTGACGAAGAAATAACATGAGCCTGTCGGCACAAATCTTCAAAAGTTGGACCCCCATTAATGACGTTGTCAGTATGTGCACAGACTGGTGCAGAAATAAGTATGATAGTCGCGTTTTCGGTGAAGAATTGATATGGATGGATATGGCACAAAAGATAAAGTTGGTAATTATCATCTCGTGGCGATCAGGAGGATATTACTCCACTGTTTGATAGTGGATCCAAAGTTAAACATGATATCGTTTTGTCTTATTATTACTTTTGTCTGTACGGAAACAAAATAGTAAAATAAAAAGCCATTAAAAAGTTATGAACCAACAAAGATTCGTTTTTTTCTTGCTATTTGAAATGTAACTTTGGGTGTAAATAAGTAATAAAAGAATTGGAAAATCGGTAATCCGACACGACCGGAGAGATCAGGCGCGACCTTACACCCTGTATTTACCATCTAAAACCCATTTCGCGATTAGGCCCAAACAAAGGCCCAATCACCACGGTATAATTACAAGTACCGCTACGTGCTCATAGTATCACGCGTGCATTGTTATCACGTAACGATTACCAGCGAATAGCTGCATGCGGGACGTGCAGGTCACGCTAGATACCGTTATGTATGGGATTCGGAATATTTGCAGTAACAAAACATAATCAGCCTATATAGTGTTCCCACTGCTGGGACTCAGGCCTCCTCTCTGTGAGAGGGAGTGGGCCGTAATCCACCACGCGGGCCCAGTGCGGGTTGGCAGATGTCACATGTCTTCGAATTTTTGGTTCTAGGACATGCCGGTTTCCTCACGATGTTTTCCTTCACCGTTTTTGAGAGCAGTGGTGATTAAATAATTTACACAAAGTAAAGCGCCTGTCGAAGTGGAGGTGTTTCGGGGAGGCTTATGTCCAGCAGTGCAGCAGAGGAAATGATGATGATGAAAGCGCCTGTCTGGATTCGAACCTACGACCTACAACTCGAAAGTCGCGGCCGTTACCACTTGGCCACCACTGCTCTCATATTTGCAGTACCTACACTGAAAGAAATAAGCAGTAAATAAAAATGATAAAACATTAATCTGAACTGCTTTAAACAGTTCCATATGAGCCTAACGTTCAAAGCAGTATTTTTTACTGATCCGAAGACAGTTAAAGCTTGAGGCAAAATGTTACCGTCATGACAGTAAACTTTAACGTTTTAAGTAGCTAAAAGGTCACAAAATTAACTGTTTTATTCATTTGGTGATATCGTTCAAACCATTGAAATTTACTTACATTACAGTAATGGTGGTTTTCCTTTTTTTGTTATTTTTTTTTTAAAGTCAGTCTTAATGAAATTGCTTTAATGTGATGTAGTAAGAAATTATTTTTTCCAGTGTAAGAACTACGGGCAAAACATCGACACATGAGACCCTAAGAGCAGTCAATGCTTTAAGAAAATAAAAGCTTTATTCCTGTCAAAAATAAGTCTCTAACTACGTGCACACTCGTCAAAATTAACCACTTTTCACCCTTATGTCATTAGTTATAAGGTTGAAAAGAGGTCAACCGCGAACTTTTCCAACTATTGCTACAAAAAAAACTAAGTTATAGTAGTCTAGAATAACTAGTAGCTCATTTTAGGTTATGAATGGCGCCATGCCATCGCAATTGGTTTATTAACTTTATTATTTTGTTCTGAAACTGTAGTCACCAAAACTTATACCTACAAGAAAAACTGAACCTCCCTATTTTGAAGTCGGATTAAAATCAAACAAATGAGCGAAATCTACATAGAGAAACGTGAGGAAGACTCTTTAAACAAACTCTTACAAACATTAAGTTAAAATATATAAACATTTAGTAATATTTAAAGTTGGTAAACGGTCTCATCACGACCATTGTTTGAATTTCGTGGCAATGTGGTTTACAGTTCGTGGACTCGTGATTTACTTGGTGAAGTTAAATCGACAAGGAAATTTCATTACTTTTATATTTTCCTGTGATCACGAAATTCACCGTTTTAATAAATTATACGTAGTAACTTATAGTGCTAAGGAAGGAACACGGGTGGGTTTTAGTCAGTAAGAGTCTGACACTCCCTTCCGCTCCACCCAGAGCGGGAGGGGTCATTTGATGATTTCCCATCCGCAAAAAAAAAAAAAAAAAAGTATGGTGAACCTTATAAAGAAAGGAAGAAACTACAGGATTCATGATATTATTTAAGTACAGATGCCAGCACATCATCCTACTACAATCTGTCAAATTCCAGCCCTTGTTTTTGAAATGAACGAACCGATGTTAATGAAACTTCATACGCATAAGCAGGATACAAAGTTCTAAAAAGTTAGTATAGAACATTTTCGATATGTCCTATTTAAAAAAAGATAACTGGAAATCTCTTTCTGTGGAAAATTTAAAATCGGTCTAACTTGGCTGTAACACTATTTTTCGAAAATGTTCTTAACTAACTTTTTAGACCTTTGTATCAAGCTTATGCGTATGAAGTTTCATTAAAATCGGTTCATTCATTTCGAGAAACAAGGGCTTGAAAGTCTGCATGAAATACCATACGTCGTAAATGCTCTTAATCAAATAAATCTAAAAAATAAATGGTACCATAAATCTTTTTTTTTTTAAACGTACCTGTACATATCCAATATCCGGCCTATAGCACACATACGCAGCCAACAGCTCATGTAACACGTCAAAGTAAGGTCCTCCAGGCTGAAAGATACATAGATGAGGGAATGTCCTCGCAATATCCAGCTGAATCAACTCCATGGAACATTCGTCACTATAGTCTAGTAGATTAGGGTTGGATTTAGAACAACACTTCTTTGGCCCTGCATCAGTAGCTTGGGACTTTAGATTCTGCTCGCTGAAGTTTCTAGGGATACCTAAACGAGTTTTTTCTTCATCAGTTTTGATTCTGTCGTCTGTTTTAGAGAGGATATCGTCTAGTTGTGGCAGTTTCTCTTTCTGTTCTACAACTTTTTCTTTATTTTCTTTCTTACAGCTGCATTTGTTGTCGTTTCTGTTGATTTTTAACCGTTTCCTTCTGAGTTGTGCTTCGTGTAGCCTTTGCTTTGCCCTCGCGACGTAATCTTGGTACATGTCGTGGGTAATCTTGAGTTTGTTTTCGATAGCCAGTTGCCATACTTTGCCGCGAACTGCTGGGGGGAGCCCGCTCCACCAAAGTTCTAGCGTATGTTTTGAGTTCTTCCTGTAAATAGAATTGGTTTGATTAAAGGTTGATTTTCCTGTTTTAATTTATTTATAAGTTATTCGGGGTTTATTTATGGAAAATGATTTAGTTATTTTAGTCTAGTCTAGTGTATAATAATCAGAATTGTTGTAATATCCTATTTAAAATAAATCTAAATATTAATGTTTCTCACACTAATATTATAACGGCGAAAGTTTGTGAGTGTGTGGGGGTGTGTTTATATGTTTGTTACATCTTCACGCTCAAACGACTGGACCAATTTTGATAAAATTTTGTATGGAGGTAGTTGATTCCCTGGACTAACATATAGGCTACTTTTTATCCCGATATTCCCACGGGATCGACACTTATTCGGGTGAAACCGCGGGGCGCAGCTAGTTACCTCATAAATGGTAATTTGAACAATACATTCATACAGCTAACTGTTATTGAACGCATATTTATGACCACTGACTAGTTATTCTCTAGTTACCGACTTTACAAAAAGGAGGAGGTACTATGTTCGGGTGTTTGTATGTTTTTTTTTTTTTTTTTTTTTTTTTTTTTTTTTTTTTTTTTTTTTTTTTTTTTTTTTTTTTTTTGTATGTTTGTTCATCGAATACGCCGCCAATTGTCGACGGATTTTCAAAATTCTTTTTTTGTTCGAAAGTAGATAGTTCTGAGGTGGTCCCATTGTCACCAAGTTAGGATCTGATGATTGGATCTTAGAGAAATCGAGGGCAACCCTCAAATTTTATAGGCTCACTTATTGTTTTTCGCATATTGTTGAAGTATCTTGTGTATTTGCATATTGTTGTCACCATCTCAGGTAGCTGGGCTGATGATGGAAGGTACAACTCCTTAACAGTAAGAAGTTAGTCGAACAGGCAAGGACTGTTTTAGTAAATTGTTTTGATGTTTGATAGGGCATTTGCCACATTTGGTCTCATGATCATCAAGTCATGACCTGATGCTGCAGTCAGGATAGTCTGCAGAGTACCTAACTCTAACAACTAACAGCAGATATATCGTGTTTAGGCTCATTGAAAAGGGCTCGATGTGTGGATAAACGTACTGTTACTGAGGAACACCGAAGACCTGATGCTGAAGCCAGGAGCATCAGAAAAAGTACAAACCTTGAAATTACAGCACCGTAGTCGTGTTTGGGCTCATTTTAAACAGGACTAATTTTAAGTTCAATGCAATGTTGACATAAGTCTGGCCTAATGCTGCAGCCAGGATTATCAGCATCTAATCTAAAAACTAATAAAAGGAGAACTCCTCAACAATTAACGTCCCTGCATCGAAAAAAGGAATATTTTATAAAAAAGCGATGGGCAAGTGTACATTAGGCTATTGTAACTTAGATAAATTATAAATAGACCCACTAAAAAGCGAGAAATAAAAACTTTTTAACAAAAAAAAAACCGACTTCCAAAAAAAACACTACAAACTGAAAAATAACTTTAATTTCGGAAGTCGGTGGCAAAAACTAAAATACTGATTCCTAAGACACCGACTTCCGAAATTAAAGTTATTTTTCAGTTTGTAGTGTTTTTTTTGGAAGTCGGTTTTTTTTTTGTTAATTTTAGTCCTACATTGAAATGGAGCGTAACAAAAAACAAACAAAAGAATTTCATTGTGTGCAGAACCCATTATACCATTGAATATTTCTTACACTGACATAGTTTCACAATGTATGAGAAAAGTCACAAGTCAAACATCATTATGACCCATCTTCAAAGGTATTGTTATTGTTAACGATGTAAAAACATAATATCCCATTGCAATACATATACCCCATTTTATGTCCAGGCAAATCACTGTCCATTCCAAGGCTGCCTGGAAGAGATCGCAGAAAGCGACAAGGCCGCACATTGTATATTTTTTGTAGTGTTTGATCATTTTATCCGTAATTGTGGTGAGTAAATACCAAATTATTAGCAAATGTCTATAGCACCAATTGATTCAGAACCAGAAGATATTATATCTGAAAGTTAAACGTCCTCTCTACATGAAACCAGAACCTACCTTTATCCTTCTAAGGAGACCATTAAAACGTCTAAACAAGAGGCTCTAAAGTGAGCGAAGATATGTACGTAAGTACCTACGTCCGGTTCGCTAACCGTCGCTAAGTGGCTAATATTTGAAGCGTATTTTTGTATAGCCTGAGATGATTATACAGAACTATACTGTAATAATCGAGGCTCGGGATCATGGTGAAACTTGTGCCGGGAAGAATTATAACTCAAGGAAGTGTTGAAGGGCGTCGCTTTGGGGGACTTTCCCATGTAATTTTGACGATCAATAAAAGTACTGTAATCAGCCTATAATGTCCTCACCGCGAGGACACAGGTCTCCTCTTTTCAAGAGGGAGTGGGCTTTAACCCGCCACGCGTGCCCAGATGTCACTTAGATTTTTTGGTTCTAGGACATGCCGGTTTCCTCACGATGTTTTCCTTCACAGTTATGAGAAAAAGTGCTGATTCTGAGCCTTATTTGAGTTGATGGCTTGATTTGATGTTACCTGTGCCGACAGAAGGAACTTAATACTAACGAACTATTTATTCCAATCCGAGAGTATGTTTTGCGTTCACTCCTTTTTTTTTTTGCTGATTGGGTCTGGTCTTGACCTGGATCACGCCTGATGGAAAGCGATGAATGGGGTCTATGATGGACCGAGGGTGCCTGTCAAGCCGCTCCTCCAATCGCAACGACTCTTGCAATAATCCGTGTCTTGCAGTCACCTCGCATTCAAGCCTTTACCTTGCTGCCTCGGTGTGTTATTTACCGCTATCTTGTACCGAAGATGACATAAAATGGTTACTCACGTGTTATTCCATTCCGGGAGTATATTCTGCGTCCACTCTTTCGCGTGTCGTGCTAGTCTTTCCTCCAATCGTAGCGACTCTTGCATTCTTGCGTGTCTTGCAGCCGCTTCGCGTTCAACCCTTCGCCTCGCTGCCTCCACCATTCGTGCGTGTTCAGCTTTATGGCGAAGCGCTTCTTCGGTGCATTTTGCGGGTAGATTTGATGGTCTGAAAGGAGATAGGATTTATAAGCTTAATTATGCAATTTCCGGGCCCAAGGGCCCGTGGCTAAATAATAACAGTCGCACAGGTCGATCGATCAGGTTAAGCTATGCTTGCCGCGGTTGGTCTGTGGATGGGTGACCATTTTTACATACCGAGACCCTCCGTGTGTCAGAAAGCACGTTAAGCCGTTGGCAGGCCTCCGTCACTCCATGTACTTGCGCGCTATAAGTGCCTACCGCCCAGCCGAGCGGTCTCGGTCCGCCGGCGGATCAAATTCAGTGCGGTTTTCGCAAGCGAAGCGCGCGCACGCCGTTCAATTTTAATAGTGCTGTTCGTTCGTACGCGTATTACGATGCCGTGTGGTGCCTTATGTGCTGTAGATGGGTGTAAATCAAGCAAAAGAAGGGATAAAGATAAAGATAAGAACATATTCACAGTTCTCAATAACATAGATAAAAAGTTATGTTAATTTAATTTTATCGAAGAGGCAGCCCTGCGATTACTGTGGAATCGCGCGATGCGAAGCAATCACTGCTGTACGCTTGAGCATTTAGGCGCATTTTAGCATACAGTGGTTGTTGACGCGAGGGAGTAGGCAATTATCGTAATAGGTATTGGAAATTTTCTACTGAGTGAAGTATCTGTTACGTAGTAACTATTCAGTAATCTGTGCCGTTGGTCCCGGCTGTCATTCGTGGATCTTTGACAGTCGTTACGGGTAGTCAGAAGCCTGAAAATCTGACAACCAGTCTTACTAAGGGGTATCGTATTACCCAGTCACTGGGTTGTGGAGGTCAGATAGGCAGTCGCTCCATGTAAAATACTGGGTATTCAGCTGCATCCGGTTAGACTGGAAGCTGACCCCAACATAGTTGGGAAAAGGCTAGGCAGATGAATTATGCAATTTCTTACTTACTTTCTTTCAAATTGAAAGTTTGATATGCTTTTTGTTTGCACAGAAGTTTTCAGTTAATTAATAATTGGGTAGACAAGAAATGAGACCTCACCGCTTCATATCAGAATCTATACATATAATAAATTTGTAGAAAAGTGGTGTCTGTACAATGGAAATATATAAAAAAAAAGTAGCAGGGGTTGTTATTATATCGATGCCGAACCCGAAATTGTAATTAATTTTTTTTTTGTCTGTTTGTCTGTTTGTCGGTTTGTCTGTTTGTCTGTTTGTTTGTGCACGCTAATATCAGAAACGGCTTATTCGATTTAGATGCGGTTTTCACTAATATATTGTAGTAGGCTTCACTTAACATTTAGTGTTTATTTCATGTCAATCGGTTCATAAATAAAAAAGTTATGTCAATTTAAAGAATCACGGCGAACATTTCAGAGTACGTACACGCCTCGGGCCTGCGCGTCCGATCTTCGGAACTACTGGACGGATTTGAATGATTTTTTTTTTTGTTGTATAGTTATTATGGCTGGACAACATTCAGGCTATAATGTTTCTTGGAAACTTGAACACCTGATGCAGAACCGAAACAGACCAGCTTAACTATAAGAGATACAAAAATGGTACCATAGCAAAAATTGTTCCACGTGATGAGGATTTTCTGCTGAGAGAATAAATTTGAAGATCTGGAACACCTGATGGGGAACTCCAAGAGTCCAGCTACACCATAACACATATAGGAATGACGTCTTAGTAAAAGTTATTCGGTCTGATGAGCATTTCCTGTTGACTTATAAAAATCGAAGATCAGAAACATCTGATGTGGAAATCTAAGCTATCACTAATTTCACCTCCACGCGGTGAAGGCGGTAACAGTTTAGGACTGATTTTCGATGACGATGGTATATCATTGAAAATTTGACTCTACTGGCCAAAACTCCCATTTATTTTTTTTTAACGTGAAGAAATGCTCATGCATTCTGCACTACCACGGGGAGATAGTGCAGTTATGTGGGACTCTAACCCACTAAAACTCCACTGTGTCCTCCTCTGCCGCTTACGGCGGGAACATGGGCACGCGTTAGCACTCATCCGTGAACCCGCCGCGGCTGTCCGTCACCGGACCCTCCGCTGGGGAGTACTCCCCATCACCGGCGCACCAGAACACATAGCACGCCGTGACCACCCCAGGGACCAAACCAGCACATGGGCCAGACGATCCCGTGTCTGGGCACCCTTGGTAGGGGAGCAGTCAGTTAGATTTTAATTGATCAGGTATCTTCATAATAAAACTATAACCATGCCTAGAAAGAGGTCAAATCTTTCCCAATGTTCCAAAAGAGCTAAAAGATTGAGGATCACTGATCCCAAGAATCTACCGAAGAGCGTCAGGAGAGACTTGATGCTGTTTGAGAACATCAGGCTGCAACTCGTTCCGTGGAAACCTCTTCAGATCGCGAAGCACGCCTGCGTTCTCAGCGTATTTACGCATCTACATCCAGATCTCTAGAGACCAGTGAAGAATATGATGCGCGACTGACCGCTGATACGGTGAGATTATCATACATTGTTCCGAACACGCACACAACAAAATATTCATGATCAGAAAGTGAGAAAGAAAGAATTGCTGGAGTACGGCATGAAGAGACAGATTAAGAAGAGCGCAACGAACGTTTGAATTCTGATCGACTTCGACATTCTCTGAACAGAATGTCGATATCATCTGGAGAATCGGATGTGTCTCAAGATATAGCCGTAGGGCATGGCGACCTTCCTTGGGTTGATAAGGAACGGAGTGCATTTACGTATACTCCTATGACTACGCCACATATTCCGCCATCGGAGGTATGGTTAAAAATTTTACTTTTTGTGAAGCTGTTAAATAGCAAAAAGAAACAAACGGTATGTGTTGCTCAGGTGGGAAAGTACATATTGAAATATTACAAAATCCTCCAGAAATATTAAGATCACTGCTAATCGGTGACCATCACAGTCAAAACATTTCTTGGACAACATACGTTCGTACAATAATGCCTTTCAAATGACATCTTTTGTTGCGAAACAGATTTCAGAAGGCCCATTTATTCTTAGAATTCGACATCAGACGTTTCAGATCTTCGATTTTGACTACCCCGTTGTCGCTGGCATAACCAACAGGATCCGCGTACGAAGTCGCGGGCAGAAGCTAGTCTATAATAATATTACAGTTATCCAATGCAATTCTATACAAAATTGTACCAGTTTACAATGTTGTAGCAAGTAGTGTTGCAGTAATTAGTATGCAATGTAACAAGGTTACGGCCTACTCATCTTAAGATTACCATAAAACCACATGAAAAATCAATATATACGAAATTAATTGCATATTGATGGAAAATCCGGTTCATTGCAATCTTAGATAATTATTTACAACAATTACTATTAAAAATTATTATGCAGCATTATATGCAATTAGATAACACAAAGGATCGCTTCATCGTGATGTTATGAGTACATAAGTAATATATAAGTGATTGAATATTCAAATGGTATCGTGCAGGGCTTGCGTGCGATACATAATGTATGGAGACGCATCAAAAGTGCACGCTTGTGGATCTAGAACGAGCCAAGTTACATTGTTGGCTTATAATTTAGTATCTGGATTTAGTTTCTGAGAAACTGTTTCTGTTAGGCGTGTGCTTGAAACTTGAATACACCAGGCAGCAGCTGCCAGGGAGGCAGTCACCTCCTTCTGCGAAGCAGTCATGCTAGCGAAGGAGGTGGCGGGACGGCTCAGGGAGAGAGCCTCCCGTCCCAGCCGCCGCGTGAGACGCTCCAGGCGTCGGGAGCCACGGGACGACTCCCGGCCACCGTAGGCGCGGGCCTGCGGGCGGAGAGTAATGGGTAGCTCACCGTCCGATCAGGACCAGGCCCGTGCCGGACGGCGCGTACGTGTTCCACGCGCGGCTCAAAGAGATGTCAGCATCGAGGAGGGGCCCCATAGGGCCGAAGCCTGCCGGGTCAGCGGGATTGTCCGAAAGGGTTACCGCTGGCCCGGAACATAAAGGGCTAAGGAAGGAACATGAGTGGGTTTTAGTCAGTAAGAGTCTGACACTCCCTCCCGCTCCACCCAGAGCGGGAGGGGTTTGATGATTTCCCATCCGGAAAAAAATAAATAATAATACACCTGCTGTACCTATTGCTTTAATCGAAATACCTATTTAATCAAAGGAAGCCACAGAATTGAGAATTTTCCCTACCATTACCGCGCCCCCATTCCTTGATATACAATGGTCGCTGTAGCACCATGAACATGAGGCTACAGGAGCTAGTGCGAATCTTCGGGTTCATTCGATTAATCGAGTCTGGTTTAACTACGCTGGGATCGGTGCAATTCATTCATTCAAAGGAAGGCACAAAATTGAGAATTCGATGAAGCAAGTGCAAACCAATTTCGATGTTGTTTTGTCTCAGAATTAAGAGTTATTTCGCAATGAAGGAAAAACACCTAATTTTATGTTCTTGCAAAATATCTACGGAAAGACCAGAGGAGCAATTTTCGTAATTTTAAGAACGCTCGCTCACAGTCTGATCTCAGTCTCAATCTGCCAAAAATACCTCTAATTTCCCTACATTTTTGACAAGTTTTTGACATTTGTTTGTCACCGAGATGAGACTGCGACTAGAATTGAACGTTTTAAATTACGAGAATTGGCCTTCTGATCTCTGCACCTATTTTTCAAATATCACAAATCTTCTTAAATTCTGCTTAGGATAAAGATATTTATTCTTTTCTCGTTATAAACAAAACAACTTCCATTCCTAACATTATCTTCAAACCTTGGCCTTTCCTCAAAATTAGATACCGACTATTGCTTTTGAAAATGCCATGGTTGAATCCGCACATTCATCGCTCGATTCAGTCGTAAAGTTTTATGCTATTGCCTCAATTTTAATCAATAATACTTGAATTTGAGTGGGAAATGTTGAAATTCCAATTTCACAGATGCACACGTTGACTATCTCTGCATCAAAGGTTAAATAATACTTGAATTTGAGTGGGAAATGTTGAAATTCCAATTTCACAGATGCACACGTTGACTATCTCTGCATCAAAGGTATATCGACCAAAAAATAAAAAGTCCTAATGCATCTTTCGAAATTAAACATGCCTAATTTCTCACAGCTACATGCCAAAATGCCAAAGTCATTAACATCTTACAAGACTAACACGAACCATCGAAATCTTGAAGATACGCAAATTTGAGCCTAATTGACGCTTACCGTACCTTTGAAAAAACAACGGTCACGCTAATCTTCGTTCACTAATCAGCTTAAAAAATCGCAATTAAAATAAAATCTAAAAAGTTTAGCAACTTGCGTGTTTCACGCTCCTTGTATTCCCAATTTTTTAACGCGTAATTACAACATGTACTGCCGATAAATTCAATCGAAGAGATACCAGATGATTTATTTAAATGTTCACATTGAATTAAGAAAGCGAATTGCGAATACATGTTTAATTCATTTTAACGCATTCCGTTAAAAGCGTCCGCACCTTTTATAATGCACGAATAAGTGTATGCTTCATTATGTATGCATTTTAAATCTTCAATGCGTATTAGCTTATAAGCGCAACGCACACATCGAATAAACTGTGGACAATTTACATAAGTACGCTAAATCCATAATGATTGATGAAAACAGATTTAATAGCTTTGAATATTTAGCCTGAACTTTGGAAACGCAAGATAATGAAGACACCGATGCGAAGTTGGTATCTCGAAAGGCTAGGGCTCAACTAAACAGGCATTTAGGTCAGTTATTCGACGATATTGTTAAGACAGCAAAGAGCAATTCGCAAAATTACCATCATAATTGAAAATTGCATCTTTACTCAAGATTGCGCAGTCACACGCCAATACGTAAATAAATTCCCATGTAGGCATTACAAATTGGAATTCGTTGTAACCCAAACCTGAACAGAAATTCGATAGCAGTAGCGGAATATTGAAAATAAATAAAAATTGCTCTGCGAATATTTGGAGAGCACTCGAAAATATTCCGGGCAACGTGAACCGGAGCGAGATGAGTGGCACAGATTAAATAAATTCGCTATTACACTGAGCCCTAGAGCGGTCACGAACGAGCAAATTGCGGAGGGCAGCTCTGTCATTATACTGGTATTTCCGCTTCTGTGCCTCTGTTGTAGTTTGAAAAAGTAAAACAGCCACCTTCAAGCACGACTCCTATAACTGTTTACTGCTATTTTCCCATAATAATGTCAGGTAAACTCAGGCTGGGGATTTTATTGTTGGTTGTAGACATGGAATGAAATTAGATACAAAGCCTACGGTATATGCTTTCGTGTCAGTCATGACAACACTTAACTTAAACATAGTACCTACTAATTCTGACTTATAAAGTGAAGCTAAATTAATGTCGAGGACTTGGCCATTTTCCGTTGAATTTCCTCTCGGATCCATAGGGGAAGTCAGGCAATAAATAATGTTGTTTATGAGTCATTTATTAGGGGCTAACGGTCCAATTTCCACGGACATTATGAAAATTTAGCGCAAGTGCCAACGATGTTGCGTGATGTCGGTAATTTTAGCGTTGTATGGCGAATATTAATTTGGTAATTTAAATTCGTAAGCACGGGCACGTAATGAGGTGGTGAGGATAGATATAATGGGGCTATGTCAAGCCGCCTGCTATAAAGGGAGGATCATTGATCACGCACTTTAAAAAGCATCCATTTCTTTTTGAAGCAGACAAATTTTCTGCAATTTGTATTCTGATTACGCTTACAAAGCTCTCCCAGAATTTTTAAAATTAAGCTTGCAAAGCTCTTTCTGATTGGGAAAGAGAACCGAGCATCTATATTAATATAACCAAACTGAAGAGTTTGTTTTTTTTGTTTGAACGCGCTAATTTATGGAACTACCAGTCGGATTTGAAAAATTATTTTGATAGCCCAATTCTTGAGGACGGTTACAGGCTATTTAACATCACGCTACGACCGAGCCGAGCAAAGGGAAAACATGCAAAAAGAACGCTAAGCGAAAACGAAGTGATAGCGCGGGTGAGCGATGCGATGCGACGCGCGACGTGGCGAACGAAGTTGCGGGCAGAAGTCTGATAAAACTTTCACTAGAAAGAAAATCAGCATCATAAGGAAATCTAGTGGCGAATTTAGTATTCTAACTGGACTCATTAAGTCGATATAACTTTAATAGAAATACAGTTGAATCACATCATCGCATTTTTATGGACAAAGATGGTCGAGAACGAACAATCATGTGAGATTTTTTCCATAATCACAACCTTTGAATGGATACATACTACAGTAGGTATCTATGTTACCACCCAAACACAAAATACAATCGCCGAAGAATGTAACATCTTCCTCACAAATACCATCTTCTCCAAATCTTGTGATGGAAACATCCAAACAACTTCTAAACTGAACTGAACCTATCTCGGAACTAACATCCGGATTTGAAACATTCTCTCTGCATTTATTTTGATAGCCCAATTCTTGAGGAAGGTTATAAGCTAACTTCATGCTACAACCATTAGAAGTCGTGTAAAAAGAAAAAAGTCAGAAAGAACATTAAGCGAAACGAAGTAATAGCACGGGCGGACGACGCGATGCGACGCGGTGTTTCAGCGCCCGAATTTTTACGCGGCAGAAATCTCTGTCAGAATATAGTCTATTTAATAAAATACTTATATTCATTCATTCACTCACTCACTGACAGACAACACACAGCCTAAACCACAGAGCATGTAACCTTTTAGCCTAAACCCCTGGATCTGGCTAGAAGCATACAATTTTCCTTATACTCGTACTTATAACTATGATGATGACCATTTAAATTGAAGGATTTTTGATAATGGGCTTAAATATGGGGATGAAAGTTTGTATGGGAGGTCGTAATTTTTGTCGATGTGAAATCCCATCGGGCAAACGGCTTGCACTACTAAAGGTTGCAGCTTAGGTATTTCCCTCCGTTCTTTGTGACGCAGCAGGTATTAATAACACCCGTTGTTCACAATGCATAGGAATGAATACCAAGGTGTTTTTTCATACGCACGGCTTGCTTGGAATGTCTATTCCAATATGGCGATCATATATTGATTAATTTCTGGGTTTATCCGCATGTCAATCATGTTCCGAAGTACCCTTTACTTCGGGACATGATTTATAATTCTGTTTTGTATCGATTATTCTTATTTTAGGTAATTGTATTTCGGATTGGGTCGGAAGACCTTTTAGTTGATTAATTTATGTGCAAGTGCGTGTACATGTCTGTCGTAGATACGTGTTAATAGAGGTTTTGTCATCATTTTTCTCACCGAGGGCTTCTTGTATTCCTATTGGTCGTAATCCTAACTTAACACGTGCATAACCAATTCTTCCAACTAGGTTTCAAGTATCAACTTCACAACAATTTGACCATAACATCCAAATGCATTTTCATAGATCAATCTGAAGTTGACCGTGAAAATAACTAGCTCTATTTTCTCATGCCCATTAAACGTAATATTATATGAAACCACATATCATTTATATTGGATACGAAACAAAACAAGCTCTGCTTACACGTGGTAACACGATTTATATACAATGGCTTCACGTTACGCGTGACAGTTGGGCTCATTGAAGGAGTCTTATCAGTGCAGAGTAATAGACTGGTAGCCTTCAACTGAGTACCTAATCTTGTTACAAGTGTCAATGCGCTAAGCACCTTGTACATAGATTTGTTAGCTCTAGTAAACTTACTACAATTTATGGGTGCTCTAAAAACGGCGTAGGAAAACATGGCGAGGAAACAGGTACAATAACTGAAAAAATCGAAGACTTGACATCCACTAACTACGGAACTGGTGGTGGACCCACTTCCTTACAAGAGAGGATCACAGAACGAAGGCTTGATTACAGAAGAGATAATATAGTATAGTACTAATAGAGATAGTATAGTACTGGCTGGTATAACGAACGACGGCTTCAGTCTCAATAATAGGAAAATGGATGCTTTGGAGTAGTTAGATAAGGGCGGAGATACTAAAAATATTAATGATCTACACACAAATACTGATATGTTAACAAAAAGGCTTCACGCGTGACATTAATTGGCCACATTGAAACAGTATTATTCAGCCTTCAAGCTCTAATAATCTTATTACTGGTGCCAAAGCGCTTAGCCCTTGCAGATTTGCCCTGCTTTAGTAGTCATAATGATTTATGTAGGTATAGTCGTTATGATTAATTTCAACCACTGATTTATTACTAAAAACGTACGTGTTCACTCAATATTTAGTTATAGCATAATTAACATGCAAACTGGTTGCTCTTTCAAAGTTAATTTAGATTTTTTTAGGTAACAAGGAAAAACCTAAATCGACACTTACTTTACTCTGAAGTCAAGTTAGTCATAGTGGAATTGCGCGTATTTCCATTTGGTAAAACCCGCTGCAAGAATCGATTGCAGCAAAACAAACTCTATCATAGAACATGGACATTATTATATCCTGCAATATGTAACAAAAGAAGATCAGCCAAATCAAGAGATCTACAAACATATTATGTGAAAAGTGGGTACCTACTTACGCATGGAAACTGGGAACATTATCAAATTAGCTAGGCTGGCATGGACGGTAATTAACAGTGTGCCAGATGCACTTAAGTAGCGTAAAGGCTCGTAAAGGAGTTTATTGATAACAAAAATAAATCAGCAAAGTTCATTTAACTTGTGCGTCAACAAAGACCAAACTTGAATGGCTACGTCAGACTATCCAAAAAAGACTAATGATATTTCAATATGTATTTGGTGCAATGTGTTAGAAGCCACACCAGCATAATTTGAAGGATTAGTATATCCTGACACGCACGGAAAACGAAGTGCGGTCGTTGAAGCAATGATCGAATCTATTGGAGCATGTCGGCCCACCCACATTTACACGGTTTTTATTTAGATGTAGGTACACGTCAATCACGATAGCAATCAAAAAAGGTTTCTTATTGGCACTGAAAGTATAACCTATAAAGCACTAACTAAATTAAGGGTTGTAGATAATAAAGGAACACGCACAGTCTACACGCAGAGAAACTAGCTTGAACTGTGAAGTAATTATTGCAATCCCAAAAATAATTCTCTATACAATGAGGCACAAGGACTAACTAAGCTGATCTTTCAGCACGGATGCCTACTATGCCTAGGCTATAATAAGATTAAATACAATCAAACAACCTGACAAAGAGGACTCTAAATTCCAAATTCGCAGAATCAATTTCACCAACTTCTCCGAAGTATTTAACCAAACTGGTTTCTATATAAAACCGAGGCCTAACTTGGATTGTTTCAGCAATTCAGTCCAAATGTTAATTAGCCAACAGTTCCATCGAAGCGTGACGCAAAAACGTGAAAACAGTTTATTAGGACAGGCAATGTCGGTCAGATAACACCTGTATATGGCCTCGGAAATGTCACCGGGTACCTACGGCCATTGTGCTGCGCTGATGGATCGGTAGGTCAATTTACGCGGTCTTTGTCACGATCAGAAAGTGGAAAGGTTAAACGAAGTTGACGAACTTACGAGAGAGTATTATGATTAAGTTTCATGTCGATGAGGTGATTAAACGAACCTTACTGAACTTTTAGACGATGTTAATGAACTGACTGGACAGGGGTTTTAGATTGTCGTATCGATGACTTGATTAATGGACCATACCGAACTTTTTTAAACTAAAACTTATGAGGATCATCATCATCATCATTTCAGCCGAAAGACATCCACTGGTGGAAATAGGCCTGAAAAACAGTAACAGTGTATTTTGGCCTCAGAAATGTCACCAACATTTATTTGGGTATGCTGCTAAATCCGTAACTTATTTATCAGAGTCAGTAAGTTGTGTTTAAAGAAAAAAAGAGTCAACGATCTGTTAGTTAGAGTATAATCGCATAAGACTAAATACATTTTTGAAGATAGCTTTATTATTCATATGAAGTCAATGACTTCTCGAAGATTACTGTACTAAATAATGTAGACATTGAAGTATAAAATACCATTAGCGTTGTCTTATTTGACACCAAAAGAACAAGTAGGTGAAGGGACGGTAACCCGGTAGTTGATAAGGTAGCACATGATGTTGATGAATTTAAAAATGAGTTTCACGAAGAAAGCTTGAGTTCATCGTGTCGATGACCCCAAAAGTCCATTCTATGTGTGCCTCTTGAACTATAGATGATTAATGTTACACCTATAATTGAAATCCATAGCTTTAATAATATTGATAGATTCTTAGATTACTTATATTAAAACGAGTTTGTAATTCCAGCACCCTAATTCCGTGACACATTATGAACCACAAGATGAATCATTTTGAAGAATATTTCTAATTCATTACTTCATAAACTCGAAAAATTTCTGACTCAACAACGTGAATAACTAGGGAATGCAATCCGGATTATCCTTAATCCGAAATATCCGGATATCCGCACATTTTTACTAGACTTCCAAATCCGGATTTGAAAATCGAATCCGGATTTTTTGAATAATTACATTTTATAGTCTATTTGTCTTTATTTTTGTTCTGCGGAGTTTCTTTTAATTTGTAGTTCTTTTAGTTTGTGTAGGTATCTATTAATTATTTTATCTCCTCATTTCTGATTCGATCCTCCATTCATTGCCATCTCCATTTCCCTTTGAGTGACTTTTAGCCTTCTAATAATACCCATTGTGAGCGACCACGTTTCAGAAAGTGCCTTATGTCATCACTCACAAGCACACACACGAACACGCACTGGGTACGGGCAAAGACTTTCGGCTTGAGGCACTGCGGTATGTGGGACGAGAAGATATTGCGTAGCTTCCCGAAGTTGGACCTACCTAACTGGACAGTTTGTCCTAGGTAAACATACTTGTCCACGATTTCGAGTGTAGCGTCTCCGACTTCGAGTGTTCGAGTGTTACATGGGCATTTGACAAGACCTTCGTTTTGTCCATGTTCATTTTAAGACCCACTCCTTCGGAGGCTCTACTGAGGTCACCGAGCATTGTACCGAGGTCCTCCATGATCCATGACTACGATATCGGTGGCAAACCGAAGGTGAGTTACGTACTTGCCATTGATGTTAATGCCAGTCCCTTTCCAGTACAGTACCTTGAAGACATCCTCCAGTGCACCGGTGAACAGTTTAGGAGAGATAACGTCTCCCTGTCTCACACCTCGCTGCAGAAGGATAGGTTTCGAGGTCTGATCCTGGAATCGGACTGACATAGTAGCGTTTTCGTACAGACACTTCAGCACCTCGATGTACCGATAGTCGATCTGGCACCGTTGAAGAGACTGCAGTACAGTGAGAAAGCCTTTGATTCGATCGAGACATGGGCTGTCTCGATCGAATCAAAGGCTTTCTCATAGTCCACAAACGATAAGCAGAGAGGCAGGTTATATTCTTCGGTCTTCTGTATAACCTGTCGCAGCGTATTTATGTGGTCTACGATGCTAAAGCCTTTACGGAATCCAGCTTGTTCGGGAGGCTGAAAGTCGTCAAACCTGCGCGCGAGACGGTTCGTGAGGACTCTCGAAAACAGCTTGTACACATGGCTCAGAAGTGAGATGGGCCTATAATTATTAAGAAGGGCATTGTCGCCCTTCTTAAACAAAAGTATCACCACACCTCTGTTCCATGCCTGTGGTGATTTATTCTCTAGTATGACGGTACCAAACAGCTTCTGAAGGGCCTTAAGAACGGGTTTTCCGCTGGCCTTCAGGAACTCGGCCGTAACTCCGTAATCACTCCCCGCCTTGTTGTTTTTGAGCTGCTTCAGAGCCATCCTAACCTCGTACAGGCTGACGTCCGGAATGTCTTCGGTGTAGTGTAGGGTCAATCTAGTTCTTGGGTAGTTTGCCAGATTCGTAACGGGGTTACTTGTTGATTTGTATAACTGACCATAGAACCTCTCGATCTCTCTCAACAGCACAGGTTTGGCGGATTCGATCCTGTCATAATCGGTCTTTAGTTCTCTAAGCTGACTCTGCCCATTAGACAGATCTCTAGCAAAGACCTTGGAGTCTTTAATTTTGTATGCGAAAAGCACAGAACCGCTCGAAGTGGAGGTGCTTGGGGGAGGCCTATGTCCAGCAGTGGACGTCTTTGGGCTGAAATGATGATGACGATGATGAATTATTTTATCATCGTTACTTAGCACGCGAGTCACAGACTGATTATTTTAATAAGAATAAGTATGTACATAATCATATTATAGCAATAACATCATAATTATGGTATTTAATGATGATAGTTTGAAAAATTCAATTTTTTTTTTTTTTTTTTTATCGTTTGATGTGATTTTCGTGTGCTTAATCCATTTACATAAATATAAGAAACATCATATTTGTTAATATGATGTTTCTTATATTTATGTAAATGGATTAAAAACTAATATGGGTAGATTTTTTTTATTTTCATGAAAAATCCGTAATATCCGGATAATCCGGATTGGACCAAAAATCCGTTCTTAAAAATCCGGATTTTAAAACAGAACGGATTTGCATTCCCTATGAATAACGCAATGAATGTTGTTGAACTGTCAAAATGAATTGCATTCCTTCTGTTAGTGTGTTACGCAATTACCCCGCAGTTTCACAAAACAAAACACTTCGCTTAATTCAACTGGAACATCAAATACTATTCAACTTAATACACATTGTATGTTCAAGCAATATTCCTGATATTAAGCACGGATATGATACTACGGCTGCGCAAACAAGTTTCCGCGTAATTGGGACAAAATAATAACATTTGCGAGTTGGCTGCGTCATCAACTGACGTGGGATACCTTCGTGAAGGTAAACAGAACCGTCGGGTCACCTGAAAGTGTTTATGTTAGCGAATTCGTAGTTTATGAATGTCTGTGTTCTTTGCGTTTGTTAAAAACATCAATTGTAATTATAACGTATGATTATGACAATATTTTCACAAGACCGTTTGCAATTTCAATATCACTGGTCAACTTTGGGTTCATTTTAGTACACAGCCAAATTTGCCTTGGAAAATAGATAATTTTCACATGACGATACCGCCAAGACGTCAAACCAACTGACAGTTCTAAAATCGGCAAATGGCTAAGTAAGTGGAGAGGAGGGGGCCCATAGTCGAGGAGGGGCCCCATAGGACCGAAGCCTGCCGGGTCAGCGGGATTGTCCGAAAGGGTTACCGCTGGCCCGGAACATAATGGGCTAAGGACGGAACACGGGTGGGTTTTAGTCAGTAAGAGTCTGACACTCCCTTCCGCTCCACCCAGAGCAGGAGGGGTCATTTGATGAGTGGAGAGTAAAAATAAAAACAAAGTACTCTCATCATTAATCTTTTCTCTCTAATACTGATATAAGGACGAATAAATTCCTATACTGGATGTGCAACTAAAAGATTAAATAAGCAAACTCACCTATCATGCTGTATAAGAGCAATAGAGCTGGCCACCAAATCTTCAAACTGCTTCTCACTCGCAGAACTGCCTTGCCTCTTATGATGATGAGGAGTATTCGCTCCAGAAGACGCTGGCGTCAAAGTCTTCTGTGCTTCGGAGTTGATGGTCTTCGCAGCCAGGTTTCCACTGGATTTGCTGCCGAAGAGACGCCATGACACCACTGTTGATGGCGAGTCGTGGTTCTTTGTAGAATTGCTTTTCCAAGGAAATACTCCTCTGAAACAAATGAAAGAATATTTAGTAAGAGGTATTAAATCACTAGGGCAAGACTCAAGAGAATGATCATTGATGATTTAGCGTTTGTCCTGGTATGGACCTGCTATAAGGAGGGATGATACACATGTGGCGAAAATAGTCATGAGTATAAATCTTGATTAATGGAGGGTGAAAGGAGATAAATGGATTGTGTGAAAGACGGTATGTATGAAAAGGGAGTGAATGATAACGTGACAGACAGCTAGCAGGGAAGAATAGAAGGAAAACATGTTACTTGGGGACTCAATAACAGAATTATTTATAGTGGTTCCAAACTTAGATAGCACACTCATTCAACAAGCCCTCTTTCTCTTTTATTACACAAAGCTGAAGCATGTTATTGAGAGTTCCATTAAAATCTCGTGATTAATGCGAGCAGACAGACGCTTCCTTTGTGGGCTAAAGGAAGTGCATAATGTAATGTACTTTAATTTCGTTGGTAGCTCGATGGTAGTAGTGATGAAATGGTCTAATTAAAGCTATCTATGATGGGATGATTTTGATTATAGCCGGAACGAGAACGTATTGATAATGCGAATGCTATAAATCACTGGTAGCTAAGATTTCCGCTAATGGATTACTGTCCGTTATTCATTTCTATAGATAGAAATGAAGAAAATCAACGATCTGGAAGTGTTGAAACGTACGAAATTCATAAGCAATTTCAAGTGTTCAGTTTTCCTTTCCGCAAGTTTCTCTAAAGTTTCTACTATTTCGCAATTTATTGTAGATAGCCATCTTGACTTTTCTTATGCAAAACTCTTAACTTAAACGAATCTTACTTTCCTATTTAAATTGTTATGATATAATATTATTTTGATTAGGACCATTACGAAATTGCGTTTACTTAACGACAAAAGCATTTTTAACTTTTTATGGTAATGACTAATGAGTAAATAATGGATAAGCTTTCTTTTAAAAATTAACGACGGATGACCAAACGAATTTTAATGTTAATTAAACACTTTACGCCTTTAATGTGTTGCTTGTTAAATCGAAATTAATTAGGGAAGTCAAAGTGAACGTTTTCATGCTGCGTCGAGGATTGATGAAGAGGAAGTAGTAGATCAACGGCTTATCATAGCAAATTGTGGATGTCAATTAAGAGAAAACGATCAGTTAGTGTACAGTCACTAACACTAATATGCATCACTTTGCAAAGTTCAAACGCGTGGAATAACGTTTGCAATTTTGAGATAAGACCTATTTTATAACATTAAAATTTTCAAATGTAGATAAAAGTATGCACATTAATGCTCGTCACTGTAGCTAGCATAGCTTGCACAGCAGACTGTAGCTATAAAGTCAACGTATATGCTGTTTCTAGTCAGCACATTTACCGTGTGACTGTGTGCCATCCAGTACTATCCCATATTTATGGCTCGTTTAGCTTGCACAAAAGGACTGTGAGATGCGTTCGTTTCAGCCACTCAGTGCACTGTGGAAGTTACTCAAGTCAGGTTCAAAGAACCTGTTATGTGTCGCAGTTTCTATTTGAATAGCAGCTGTAGATAAACATCAGGTAGCATTGTCAAATTTTAATTTATACCTTTAAGTGGAAGATATACATATAGATAATCGTCACATGCCAGGCTACCTTGATGAAGTGCTAATACTTATCGATAGCAATAACGATAATAAAAACAAATAGAAAACTACTCATCCTGAAGAGAATAACAAATACCTAGTAATATAAATAAAAGATGAGTGGAAATGAGTTTGTCATTAGTGAAGCAGGTGGACGAGACATTACATAATCAGTTGGAAACGCATAATCGGTGATGTGACGAAAATAACAATATTATACAATACATTAAAATTCAAGAATGTACGAGTAAGTTAGAAATGTTATTTTTATAATTTTGAGTACATAAGTAAATACTTCTCGCTATGAGAATGAATTTATGTATATCTATCTATATTCTTTTTGCATTTGATGGCCCAATCCTTGAGTAAGGCTACAGGCTATCACCACACGCTAGCACCTAGCACTCTTAGGAGCCGAGCAAAATGGAAAAAAAGTAAGAATGAACGCTAAGCGAAAACGAAGTAATAGCGCGGGCAGGCGATGCGATGCGACGGGATGGGTCAGGGAAGAAGAAATTTTATGCAGACGAAGTCGCGGGCAGAAGCTAGTGTACACATATAAAAGGTAAAAGAAAAGCTAACAAATTGTAATGGATTTATTCCTAAAGAAGCTGTCGGTCGATATGAAATTCAATCGTAGTGAGTTACGGATGGAGGGATTTCTCATGTATTTTGTTTTATAAAGTAAAACATCGAAGGAACTGCGTGCTGAAGACTAACCTCTTTCAATTGTCTAACGGAATCTATAGCATTAATAAACATTCACCATTTAGCTCTACATATGCGTGAGAAAGGTTAGAAACAAACTACAAAGGAAGATATAGAATTTGCTGAACAAAGGCAAATTCAATACGGAATTATTTTCTTAAAAACAAAATACACATACCAGGTAGTTTAATCGTGAAAGGGCAAATGTGTAAAAAGAATTTCTGTTCACCAAAGGTTCCAGGTTCTTATAGACCGTAGTTCGCATAAGGCGTATAACGTATATCGATGTTAATGTTACAAAATGTACGAGAATGTTTGAGAATGCAATGCTCCTTTTAACGAGAATTGCTTTACAAAGCGGGCCGCCTTTTTGCTCGTATCAAAGGACTAAGTGCTCAGAATTTAAAACTAGGCAGTCTGGAAGTTAAATAACCCTCGATCTTAGCTTTTTACAGCATTTAGCTTTTACGAATTTTAGTAACTAGTATTTTGAATACATTGAATAGCAAATGAACATGCTGCTAGTGTTTCAACTGACACATGGAAAGTCATAACATGAATCAGTACACGCCACCTGTAAATCATATCAACAAGCACAAAATAAACAAACAGTTACATCAAGGAACTATATCAAGATGTGATCAAGATCAACAACAGCCGATCTATTTCGTAACGATCTCGAACCGTGAAAACGAAGGTGAAACGAGCTGTCAATAGTGTCAATCCCTAAGCATCAGGTGAAATGACAGCTCACTTCACCTAAATTTTCACGGTAAGATCTTTACAGAATAGACCGGTTGTTCTCACCTAACAACCTTTCCCATTTCTCGGTAAGCAACAACAAATACAGGACAGAATGACAATACACATCAATCATCAAAACTATCTGCGTATACGCAGAACGGAATGTCATTGTGTGATAATTCGCGGCTCTACCTCGCGTGGGATGGTTGCTTTCGATCAATAGATGGTATGGCATATTACATGAAATGGGTCGCTTTATATGGTACTGGTATAAGAGATGTGGAGTGCATGGGTTTTTGTATCGATTGTTAAAAAAAAGTTTTTGGTTACTTGTGCTTTTTATTGCAAATGTTTCGCTTTGTGTTGACTTGGAGTTCGTTTATACAAGACAGGTATGTGTATGTGTGTTTTTTGCTCATCAATGTTTGCGCATATGGGGAATATAAAATGAGCAATGATAATATCTTCAAACAGGTTGACTATAAAGGGGATTGAGGATCTCCTGAATGCCCCAAGCCATTTGTTACAGTTAAACTAGATAGTTCAACTCTAACAAATGGCATTGACTTCCTAGTAATAGTTGTAAGTGTAACAGAGAACTAAGTTTTGAAGTAGCTAGTAAGAGAAGCCATTCGAATCTTAAACGGAAGCGGTACCAAAGAGAAAAGTGATTTAATAGCATACTTAAGAACTTATGGAACGGAAAACGATAACAAGTAGTTTAGTAAAACTACTTACCTAACGTCCTATGTAATGGAAAAGTTGCAAATGTAATTAGATAACTTGATACTGCTTATATACGTACAGATCAACGTCAAGTTGAGAAGCTATTTCTAACAGCAAGGATGTAATCAACCAGTTTAAATCACAAGCCAAATCCATCCATTATTAATTGGCATATAATTAAGACTGAACAGGAACACCAATAAATTTATTTTCTGATATCGTTATCCTTAATTAAGCACAACCAAGAATAAACGAGAACAACAAAACCTGAGTGTGTTCGTGATATGACAACAAATTAAGTACTAAATCAGTGTGCAAAATGAGGAAACCAAACCGATGGAGCACAAAAAATAATGATATTCGAAGCATGAGCATGCATCAACGTCAAACACATGTGCGGCCTTCGTACAATTTGCGTAGTACATTAATATCAAATTGTTTACTATATAAACAGACGAATTCAGACCTAATAACCAGGAAATAAAGTTGATATTTCGCCTTGTAACCATTCGCAGGATCATGTCTCGTTCAATATGTGAGCTACATACAGCATCAGAAGGGGTCATCAAGATGTCTGTTTACTATTCATCCTTAATACAAAGTTATCGTAAAAACGCGCATATAAAATCACAGAACAGTGAGTTTACGAGCTGAGCAACAAGCATTTTATGACGTCTTGAAAATTATTTTTAGAGCCCTTATGTTTTATTTCGGTACAAAAATCCGCTTGGACATGTGAGAAAGAATGGGGCGTCGTAAAATAAACATCATCAAAGAAATTACGCCCTCCATTCTGAGCAAACATTGAATCGCCGCAAACACATATGACCTCGCTCAAAAAAGCGCTATCACAGTCTACAGACTGAGCTTACAGCCAATCCGGATAAAGGGCAGTATATTTAGAACGGAAAATTTGAATTTCCATCGAATTGGACACCAAACCGCAATATCCGACCATTTCAGAATCTCCGCAAATAGCTTTGAAATGAAACTTCGTTAAGTAGTTTCTAAAGTTTGATGTAACCCACATCAGCATATTTAACTACTTGCGATGTGAAGTTTTGAAATATTGAACTCAAAATAAGCAACATTAAACTCAAACCAAGTGCGCACTGCAGCAAGCTACGCAAAAGTACTTAAAATCATAACGCCATAACAAAAGCTTTACGCAACCATAGAAATGCGAGTTTCCTACAATTGTTTTAAAGCTAATCTGTTAGTTGTGCGGAATAAAAACAGCTGTGGTGTGCGCGGCGGTGCCGGGCGGCGCTTGGTACACCTTGGTACGAAACGTGCGCGCGCGCCGACACATTATCACGACGACCCGGCGCACTTGTTAGTCGACGAATTGAGACCTAGCTTATACATTCAAAGATATAATGTGTGCGAGTTTCTGTGACAAATGAACCTATTTTTCTTTTTTTCTTTGTAATAGTAAACAAAAGGATTTTTTTTAAATCAGCCTGTACTATCCCACTGCTGGCCAAAGGCCTGCCCCAAATCCTCTTTGCCTACCGCGCTACCTCAAACCAGCCCTCGCGGTACGCGTCCAGGTCGTCTCGCCACCTCTTTTTATGTCGGCAACGCTGTTCACCTTCAGACACTCATTATGTGGACTTTTGCCCAGCGGTCAGCGTGTATACGGCTGATGTGACCCACCCAATCCTATTTGAGCCTGGCAGCCTTCTTTCCTAGATGCAGTACGCCCGTTGTGGTTCGTCCAGTAGGCCCGTAATGCAGTGTGGTTAACAGACAAAAAAAAAGATTTTACTTGGGGTTACTTTACAGGTTCCATAATGGTCTACACATTGTGGAATGCAATAAATGATTTAGTATTGAAAAGGAACATAGACTGAACACCAGAATTTAATAGATAAATGATACAGATCCGATTGGATCAGATAATGATGAGGACATAAGCGAAGTTAATCAACAGTTTACTAATAATAGGTCACAAAACGATTGCAATAACAAAATGATGTAAGCCAAAACTAATCATTTAGCTACATCCCCCACCCATAGAGATGAACATAGTATTCAACCAAATGTGGCAATTTTCTTCACAAACGCTCGTTATGACATCAAATAAAACGACAAAAATAGAACCGCACATCTGTCACAGGGACAGAACGGAAACGGCACTACATTCCGAAGCAATTCCGTAAATACAGGCGATGTGTCTCATGTATTCAAGTTATCTAACCCGGCAGAGAACATGCAATTATCAAAGAAACAAGTTCTCACGACTACCTTGTATTTGAATATAATTTTAGTTACATAATCACTACAAGACAAGTGATAATATAAAGCTTATAATCTAAAAGATCGCCTAAACAATGGGCAGAAGAAACAATTAAAATTCTTGAGAACTGTTATAAAGTATACGTTGTAATTTGTACAACGTATACTTTAATTAATTTAACATAAAATGGACGTTTAACAATCAGATTTCCACGAGTAATTTTGTAAATCAATTGAATATACAGCGGAATAGACAGTAATCAACGAAAAATGTGTGTGAACTTCCTTCTGTTAGATACTTTCAATTTGTTTTTCTTATTAATTGTTACTCTTTCATGTTTCATGCCTTAATAATCAGTATGTTCAGGGGTGAAAGGGTTATTGAATGTGTCCTTGTGAACTATGCAAACAGCCAATGCATTGGGCATTCGTAGTTAAAAGCAGGAAGCAATTCACTGGGAAAATCCAGAGAAAGCCAATGAACCTGTACCAAAGGACCAGGGCCTCAAGTCTGCTATTACAATAGTGTTAGAATGGTCTATCATTGATTTCATAATTGTTCATTTTGACCACTTTGGTAATCTACTAATATAATGGCGTCATTATGACTTTCCAATGGTCAACCACTAACACTCCATTGAAAGAAATGGCATAGAATGGTAATCTCGTACATAATGACAAATGAATTACTGTCTTAGGGGGGAATCTGCTAAAATTTTGACAGTTCCTTTGATCAGTGACCTACCATTAGAACGTCATTGTGCAGTCATTACTTTTAATTCGTTACGAGTATCGTATATGTTCTGTGCCATTGACCGACCAATGATCGACCATTATGAATTTAGCAGATTACGAACTTTTAACAAAATGACAATGGGATCGTGTTGGAATGACGAATTTATAAAAATAGCAGACTTAGGCACCAGGTGTTGTCCACTGTTGAATTTGGACAATCTTAAATTATTATTTATATAAGCAAATAATGAATGACCAACATAATTTAATAAACTGAAAATTTGGCCAATCATTTGTTCAGTGAAACCCAATGCACCACGCAACAGTATTGTTTATTTTAATACATAATTATGTACCAAATGCTTATGTAGAAACATGGACGTAACAATGACGTTGGAGATCGCAAACAGTACGGATAACTTCAGCAAACATACTGTGTACCGGCAAAGTTTGTTTAAATTCATATTTATCTTTCAACGCAACAATGGAAAATATGGAAACAATGGCGCTCATTATACGTTGCTTTACTGACCTGCGAGTTAAATAAAAACAGTGAGTATTTAGTCAAATATATTTGAGACAACTGAGCAAAACAAGTATGTTTTGGTCTTTGGAGGCTTACTATCAATGGCAGCTTTATACAATGTGGAGAAAACGATACGGCAATACATGGAACACTGGCAATACTAAACTGGCACAAGAGTATTTTTGAAATATCAAATGAATTCTAACATCAAATTAAAAAATAATCAAAATCGGTTCAGCTGTTTGGGAGCTACACACAGATACACAAATACACACGTTAAACTTATAACACCCCTCTGTTTTTGTCGGGGGTTAAAAAATTATGCAAACTAACTAAATAGTAATGATGGGTCCACTATGGGTTTTGGAAATCTTTGACTAGCTATAGTGACTAAAGTATTGGATATATTTGATTTCATTTTCATATGTAGTCTGACTGTCGTCTCCACCTTGTATAGCAAACACTGAAGATATGGTCCATTATTAAATAAAACAGGAATAGAGAACCGAACTAAATCTAAGCATTTCTATGGAAAGTGAATCGTAAAAGGCAAATGGCTTCCAGCGTTAACACTGGAAACGTAGAAACTCGCGCGTTAATGTCAGCAGTGAAATGGCAACTATAGGTTGCCTGCAAAATTGCAAATACCGAAGCAAATTACATGAAACTTCCCAATTTCTTATTAAATTGAAACTGAGGCGAATGTTCACAAGGTTTCTGATTACGAACGCAGAATTGATTGTGAGTTGGATTAAATTGCTTTCTGCGTTTCTTCGTATACAATTTTCAAAGCGAGATATTATCCTTTAGACCTGGCGAGATGCTGCGAATAAGAAGTAATAGAGTTAATCCCTAGCAATGTTAATGCAAAATTAAATACATTTATCTTACTGATTTATTCAGTTGTTTTGGAACTCCCGTTAGAAATCCAGCCGAAACAGAAACAAACCATATGCCTTAAACAGAACAGCTATAGGTCACAACTAAGTGCCAGACCATGTATGGGAACGCGAGCAAAAATTACACCTATTTTCGTATAATCCTACTGCAAATAACAGGACTAATAAATCAAAGTTAATCTTGAACACCCACACGCGAGCGTCTGCGAACAATCCAGACCATATAATGTAAGAAATATGTAACCTCCTTTAGATGTATGTAAGCAAGAATCTCACATAATTTGTGGTATGTGGCGCGAGGTACGGGCTACAATTATTTGAGGTCAGGGAGCACGATATGACCCTTAAGATACCGAGACTGGCATTATGCTTAGAATTTTTATTTTATTCCAAGATTGAAAGGAGTGAGTTTGTAGTCAGAATTCTTGTAGTGATTACGATGTGGACGAAATAAGACTTCTTAGAGTACAGAGAAATCTCTTTAAGTCGTTTTAGAACGGAAATTATTGCAATTATTGCCTAGGCTATGGCCACGTCTACCGCTTAGTGTTGGAAATAAATCATCAATATAAACATATACCTAGGAATGAAGATTGAAAAGCAAAATAAAATGAGGAATGTTGTAATTATCAGAAACGTTTTATAAATAGCAGATAGACCACACAGTTTCCCAGGGAATGAGAAACAATATGTAACGGTAGTCGTCACGCTGGAATGGAAATATAATTAAACAATAATCAGAAACATTAACCGTTTGCCGGCAAATTAACAACGTTTTGAGTGAGTATTGAACACTGAAAGCCATTTTAATAAAAACATTACACCCGGGCAACGGAAAGTACCCAGTCTGATTGTATAATTATCTATGTATAAGTGTGTGAGATGTTAATAATTGTAATGGTACTCGACACAATTCGGAAATATATACATTCAACGAATGAAATCTCACACCAAACTATCACATTCCAACCCAGGAAACAACAATGCCTGGGAATCTACACCTACTATCGTTACATGTCGAAACATTCACATTTTCGGCTAAAGGCACGTGCAACTGCACAATAGTCGACAATACTAATGATATCAATAGCGTATCGGAAAGCTAATTTATTCGAGCCGCGGCCTGCCCATCCATTGTAGCGATCGCAACATTCCATTGTGTGGTCGTGACCTTCGCATCATAGAATGTTTGTCAGATTAATGGTTGCCAGACTTGCCAGTGGGCGTCGATGGACCTGCTCACGCAGTTTTTGTGTGGGATTCTCTGAAGTTTCTGAACGGGAAGGATTGCAAGATTGCAAGTAAGCCGTGGTTGAATTGTATTGAAATGTGCGAGCTTGCAATGATTAAAAAAGAAACAACCAGGCCCATTCTTATGGGCCTTCTTCCTCGTCTTCTTCGTAAATTGTAGCTGTTGTTGTGGCTTCTCTTTCCAATGATTACATCATTAATCAAGTATTTTTATTTGCACGTGCATAACACCGTGTTGCAAATAACATTCAAATTACCATCATGGAGATTCCTATACGTTCCAAATTTGATTTGTTACCGTGCGTAATTTTATATTAACGCGAAAAACACGTGTTCTGCCAATCAACTATTTGTATAAGTAATTAAGTAATAAAAAGATTAACCTAAATACTATAATTTGGAGGTCATTGTGCTCAATTATTCGAATTTTCCATGAATTACTGTTAACCGAGACTAAAAGTTAAATGACCGGACCACCTCAAGATCATAAGACGCCCAGGATGCTTTAGAGGAAAATGATCAAACAAATACAGCACATACCTAAAGCCAAATTCAATCTAAAAGAAAAACAAAGCAATAACGACCGGCTTGCCTGACCCAAAACTGTAGATTGTCTTGAAATCCGCACCGAAAGATCAAAATAAGAGGGGGAGTAATAAAATTGGATTCCTATTTCCTACTGAAGAAAAAGAGCTTAGCTCTTCACAAAACTTGTTTTCGTTCAAGAAAATTGAACAAATCTTATTCCTTCATCGTAAGCACTCCTTCTTGGTTGCACACAGTAACATGATAGTGTTAAAAGAAAATGTAACGCTCCAGTGTGCACGAATTCGATTACCAGATTGGCCTTCAATATTGCTAAATATTATATTACCATCATCAGCTATCATTAGATCATTAAGGGAAATTACATCCGCAAATTGTCCTACCATGTCGTGTGTTCACATGTTTAAAGATCTCGACATATTATTTACGTCGATATTTACAAATGGTGTGTAATTATTTTTGCCTTGACATCCATGCATTACGAGCCCATTATCCGGTCGTTGTCGGGTAGCAGAAGACGACTAAAATATAGCTTAAGGCTTAATGACTTCGTTTAATCACGGAAGAATCTTTGCGGAAGCGTTTGCTTCGCTATCTCCTAAATGATATTCCTAAGTATCGGCTTCTGACTATAAATATTTATCATTCCTGCATGCAACCTACACCGACGACATGGTCTGTACTGGTCTAAGTCGTAGGTACTCGTGATGCCACAGCATCCTATGATTTGTTAAACACTTAATAACACAGCTCATGTAGGAAGCTATTTGCCCTGGTATTCGTAAGTGTTGGCTTAGCAACGATTACAACTTGCGCTATTGCCATTTTTATATGCAATGATTTCGCCGTTATGTAGATGTGATTCGTCTGCCAACTATGTACATTCCATGTCAGTCAGCAGAATAATATTTACTTATCTTGATAAAAGATAAAGCATTAATTTTATTGTTTGGTTTTAGTACTTCAAAACTAAAATTAGAATTGTTTACGTTTGATTTCAAGCGCTTCAGGCTATAAACGAAGGTCAGTGGATGGAGGAGGCAACGATCTGCTGCCCATTTTATAGTCTCATTTACAAAGCCTTTGGTTTCAATACTTTTAATGAATACCATTTGAAAATATGCGACTGTGGCAAATAATATTTTTTCTCTGAACAAATTGTTTTAAAAAAAGAGCAAGAAACTGGATTTCAAGTAGGTATTTAAAAACAACTTGATATTATCCTCAAAGCTATAAAATGTTTGTAAACAATTAATGGTTTGTGCTGGAAATTCTATATTAAGTCGACGATTTAGTTTATTGTTGTTAAATATTCATGAATTAAAGATGGCGGGTCACCCCAAAGTTCACACGGTGAGTATTAACCTTTATGCTCTTAGTCAGGTTCCATATCAAAGATATAATTATATGCATCTTCTATAGCCACTTTTACATCATCTATCTATGTATATGTATAAATAAAAATCATTGTTTGTATGTTTGTCCTCTTTCTATGCGTTCCGAAACCATTGGTCAAATTGTGATGAAACTTTGGTAGGGTGTTTTGGGGACCCTGACGCCTGTGAGGGTTCCTAATTATTAGAACACGGGAAAAATAACAAAAAAAAATCTAAGGCGGTACGAAGTTCGCCGGGTCAGCTCGTTATAATAACTGGCAGCGCCCCGCGGTTTCACCCGCATAAGTGTCGATCCCGTGGGAATATCGGGATAAAAACTATACTATGTCCTTCCCTGAGATGCAATCTATCTCTCTGTTATCGAAATCCGTTCAGTGGTTTAGGCGTGAAAAGGTAACATACAGAGAGACAGAGTTACTTTCGAATTTATAATATGTATTAGTATGGATTATGTTGATGGCTCCATTGGCTCCTTTGGCACTCTAAAGTTTATATTTGTTTACCTCAAAGTTTTCTGTTCCTTTTTTATTTTGTGGTTATTACTGTTTTATTTATTTGCAAGACAATACCTAACACATTAGGTATAGTATTTTATTTTTCCTTCAATTCTATAATGCACAGCAACTAAAACTTGAAATTCGTCATCAATTGTAAGTAACCGCAAATTACTTTCATACCCTTTCATCATTTCTAAATTTATAATGTTGAAAACAGAGCATGAATTAAGTTACTAAAATGTTTAATTAAAAAGTTCACCACCAAGGCTTCATTCTCTTGTATACTGATGAAAGTAGAGTTTAATTGAAGTTCATAATTAAAGTGCATTCTACTAACTTCATTAATTTGCTTTAGCCACGCTGGGGCCTTTACGTAATGCAAAATAAGTTGACGTTTATTTTTTATTCCGTCGATTGTTCGACCAGTCTCGCTTGATTTTTTATTGATAGATACCAGCAGGTTTTAGGAGGAAAATGCTGTTCAAGAATATATTACCTTATAAAAATTCCAAGTCTTCCTTTTGTTTCAGTCATCATCTTTGCATAAATTCTTAAGGGCCTGTTTGCTTGTAGCCAATAGTATTCGTCCTCAGATGCATTCTAAGATTTCTACGTCTTCCTGGACATAGTGTCTCATTTGTACTCCCATTTGTATCAACAGATGACAAAACCTTCTAAGAATTGGATGGCTTAGCACTTCGTGCAGTAGTTTCGTATAGATCGCTAATCTCCTTATAATCTAGACTAGACGAATCGTACGCAACAGATCGTGTGGGCCAGATTAGTAGCGCTTTAGATACAGTAGCTTAGGCGATTTCATCCATTTACACTATTTTATCGCCTACAAGCATCATGGGAATACCTACATACCCGAATAAATATCCTACTGATTTTCCTCGCATCGTATGTTGGGACGTTACTCAGTAAGTTCTTGGTAAATGATTATCTTGTATAGGAATCAGCTCGTATAAGAGGTCATGGGCCTCGTTATGTACAGAATTTCAACAAAGCATACGCTACTAACAAGTGTACATTCGTAGGAACAATTGAAAGATGAGCAACAGCATGCACCTGATCTCTGAAATCATGATCTTACTCAGGGATGTGTCATTCAAATACGCAACGTCTACGATGACATCTCTAATGACATGAAATCCATTTCTGCGTTCAAGTTTCCATCCAAATAACTTAGTTATAAATTCTCTAGCTGGTCCCATAGCTCGCATAGGCATGTACTTAGTCGTTCGCCATACCATAACAGTTTCGCAACACTTTGCCCAACCTCCGGTTTCGATCTCAAGACGACACCACGACGTGGACCGTGAGAAACGGCAAGGTCTGTTGCAAGAAGACGTGAGTGACGATAGTAACCAACATAACAACGAAGGTGTTAACATCCTTCACGTAAGCAAATACGGTACAGTTTACTTTGAATAAACAGCAAAGGGTAAAGTAGGAGGTCTCGTTACTAATTGACGAGTTAATTCGTTCATGCCATAAGTCTAATGACAAGTTGGTTTTTCTAGGGAATAATTAGAAGTAATTGAAAATTGTTAAACTGCAATGAAGCAATTGCTTGAAGAAAATCTTAATCTTCGTCATAAAAAGTCAATTGCACCTTTGTACGTCATTATTGATAATGACGTTATTCTATATGATTGTCTATCGATTACTCTAGATAAGATTAACTAAATACCTGTTAATTTTATCTTTAATATGTCGTATTTTTGTTGATATACGGATGTGTAATCTACACCAAAATCTGGGAACTACGTAATATATATAGTTGTCATAATACTCATAATAAACCACGTTTTGGTTACATGTGCCTGATAACTACAATAATATACCTGCTGTCATAAAAGTAATTTTATATTATATTTATAATTGCAACAACTCTGTATTGTGCGATGCCATTTTACTGGAATTTTCAGACTTCGACATTATCATAGCGATGATATCTATGATTACGAACAGCATTATTGTATGATGGACTGCCATGACGTCTATCTTAATTGTTATATCACAATTGCATGATGCTGCCACAATTAAATTAATTATCACTATAGAAACTTCTCATTACCGGATTACATCAGTAACTACTGCGTTACGATATCACGAGTCAAGGATTTGTACTAAAATCTAGGGGAATAATAAAAACCCCAAACGTGTTTGTTTTTTAGCTTAAATAGGTAAGTCCGACGATTTTTGCCGCAGTCTCGAAAATTGTCCGCTAACACGTAACGTCTATAAAGTATTTTATTAACACGAAGCTGGCGATTTTTAATTGTACGGCAGTGTTAATAAGGTTAAACTGTTATCAAATGTCAAGGCTATAATAAAGACTATGGTAACAAAAAGCAGAATATACAAGGCGGATACTAAAGTAACTAAGATGTTCATATAGTAAAAAATATAGTATGTCGTAAGAACGTTTAGTTCTATTACAATGAACGTGTTTGGCCTCCGAATAATGAGTTGATAAGGAAAATAGAATATCTGTGCGGACGGATAAATAGACTCGCACACAATGCAATAATGGCGCCATAATACAAACTACAGTAACTGTAGTATAATAAATGTACCTAGATGTTTTAAAAGGAATATGTAATGACATTCAGCTGCATCTAGTTGGACTAGAGGCTGACTTCAATACATATTTAGCTGTAGAAACGCTAGAAAAGGAATACTTAACTTCTCTAAAAAAAATACCGAACAAGTAGCGGGGCAAGGTAACCAGCATCGATTGGAAACTGGTACTTATTTATTTACCCCTCTCGTTTCTTTAGAGGGGTTGGCCGTCTACAAAACTATCGCATATCAGAATTTCACATACCACTGAACACTCCTGCCAGAATCTAGAATAGTCACAAACGATCACTTCAAACAATAACGCTCGTCCCCCAATTAGAACCACGTTGACTACGTTGAGACGTAACGTGCCGGCTATAAAGACACATCTGTGTAGTGAGTGACTGATGTAGTCGTCTATTCGTTCTCAACTCATTTCCTTCAGTTGACTCTAACAATAAGCACAATGATATGAGACCAGATATAATAATAAAGATGATATGTAGGTTTATACGAGGTCATCTTTTGAGTTCTAAGCCAATGAACGAAACTGTCAAGGACAGCATCCTTTGAAACGATAATCGTTGCCAATATATGAAATGCAAAGGCAAAGAATTACTTGGACAACGCTTAAGATTAATTAAGTAAAGTTTCCAGACGGACAGACATAATATGTAGTTGCGTTAACCGATGCTTTGAAATCAGGAATTCCATTGCTTTGGTAGATAGACATAGATCAAAAGCGCTAGAGGGTCACTGACAAATACCATAAATAAACATCCTTAACCCACATAGTACAAAAAGCAGCCGTAAAGCGAGCATTAGCGTAAAATTTGGCAATCAGTATTATAGTAGCCTTGGCATGGCACTCCGAGGATAGATGGCCGAGACCCATTTGCTCTAGCCAGTGACGCCTAGCGACCCCAGTGTGAGATGAGTGCGAGCCACAGGAATGCAATGTAAATAACTAACATTTGTTCTCGTGAATGGGGTTATGATTGAGCACACGCTCTTTCTTTAAGGCGGCAAATAAATATGTCAAAGAATGTGGCTAGGGAGAATAAGAAATCTGGATTTGTGGAGAATGAATTGTTTGCGGTTTAAGACCCTAGATGTTGATATAGACTAGTCATGTGTGTCTGTGTTTATACAAGGATGAGGGGAACTATCCCCTCAGAAAGGAAATTCATACAGATATATTTATTTCACTAGAAATCTGTATGAATTTCCTCATGTAAATGAAATGTAAAATGTATATATTTAGGTGTTGTTCCACAAACAACGGGAGCATTTAATATCGTGTCCAGCGTGTCCTGTTGCCTGCACGTTACAAAAACTGATGGACTCTACTGAAGGTGCACTTGTAATCAAATTCTGGGCGGACTCTATTTAGATTTCCATCGACACGCTAAGAAGAATTTCCTTATCAACCACGCGACGGATGTTAATTAAAGGCTTGTTTGTTTTAATTATGAATAATCATTGAACATGAGTTGTTGTTGTTTCTTCCGGCTTGCCGATATTTATAAACAACATTACATTACTAGGTTATGCAACCTGTTGCTATAGCTTGTGTAAACATGTATTAAGACTGCACTAAAACATTTCCAATTTTCCAGTAGATACCTACGTTATGACTACTTTTTAAACAACCGAATTTTTTTATGACCAATACTGAAATGCCATGCATATGTGGAGGTGTCAATAACAATAGTACTCACACAGCTTTAGCGCACATGTCCACTAACCACACACTACGTGCTAAACAAGAACAAACAAAAGTAAATAGTGGAAATAAAAATATTCGACACGACACACTGTTTCCAGACAGACATAGTGACTGAAAAACAGACGGGTTATCGATACATAATAACAAAAGTTATATTTAAATTATACAATTATATTTTACATTTTCAATGTTGCTTATCTGCAAGTTTGTTTTCGCTTCCGGGATGAGCAGAACTGAGAGCGATATCGAAACGTGCATCGCCAACATAAAGTTACATACCGCAGTTGGGCGTTGGAACCAGTTAGAATCAAACACTGCGATTGGATACGGTAGAATCGTGACTAGCTCCTAACTCAGCGTAGCATACCATGCATCTCGACTTTCTTGCCGAACGCGAAGGTAAGAAAGGTCCACACGACAGATTGTAGTCACAGAACAGATTATATTGTTAAGATTTTAAAACGAAAACGCAATACTGGACTAGCGATTTAACATCAAAGAACAGCAAGACAATAAGCAGGTATTTTAGGCAATGGTGTCTGATTGTAAGCAGCACAAAATAACAAAAAAAGAAAACTAATTAAAAAATAATTATAAAGTCGATTACAAGATGATCTCAAACTGATAAAAAGAGAGCTTCTTATAGTAACGGCAACTCCTGATCAAGATCCATTTCGAGGTCAAGTTCTGAAAGAAACTTCAAAAGATCTTATCCGGAGCTAACGAATGGCGAGCACCTACTTATTGGGTGATATTATCTTTCAAGAACGTTATTCTTAGTGACGCCAATGTTCTGCTGGTAAATTATAAGAATAAAATAGATTTTAGTAGTTCTAAAACTAGACGAGTTTTGTTCACAAAATATCCTCGTTTTAATTGCTTATAAACTGCAAGCGATTGTTTACTTCTTGCAGTCGTAGAAGCTTAACTTTCGAAGGTGAGCTTTTATAGATTTTCTTGACAATGTCGAACCAAAGAGGGCTTATAGCCACTAAAGTACTAAATTTAAGTATATTATTAACAATGGGACTTTTTATGTGCCCAGACTTGTGAGTTTCTGGATGGTGTTAGGTCAAAGAATGAATGAATTGCACTCTAGAATCTTAAAAGACAATGCTGACCGCATGGTTTTCAATTTATAAGACACGTAATATTGAAGGCAAAGCCTGCCAAAGACATAATTAAAAAAAAATATGTTTACCAACATTCATTACGTAAAAGCGAAGATGTAACGCCGTTCCGAACACGTGCGGTCGCGAACAATCGAAATTCGTTTTTTAAACACCACCGCAGTACGCACAATAGCAAATAATGTGTCGCAATGAATGAAAGTTGTGAAAGAATACGAGAAACCTGTTTACGTAATACACGCAAAAATTCGACCGACAATAGACTTTTACATGGTTCATGCACATATGAGTGCAATACTCATTTTATACTCCAAATGCTTTGGGAAATGTGCAAGCCTTAGTTGAAATTTTAAACAGTGTTGATTGCCAAGATTTAGATACATTTAGCATCACAATTGAAATTAGCTATGGTTTCACTTCGTATTAGAAATGAGTGACGCATTTATACGGCGTAATCGATATATGTATATGTCATTCAGTTCTTTTCCATTACGAGTTGGATAAACTCCAACTTCAATTTTGGTCTTATAAATTAACACCTGTATCCTTTTCCCAATTTGTAAGTTTATCACGATTCATGTTTAGCAATGGACACCTAAAGGCTTTAAATAAAAGCTTATTAATAACTTAGATCAGAATCGTCGAGTGAACCGCAGTCACTTCCCTCTTTTAATCTTTTGCGGATCGCAGTTGACAAATTCTTAGCACATTAACTCTGGCCATACTCGTACCGAATCTGGCATTACTGCAATCTGATGACATCATGCTTATTCAAAATTGGATTACTAGCCAATCGAGTCGCACGAATTGGATTAATTTAATCGCTTCTAAGGAACGATAATCTGGTTATGTAAAGATCAATCGATTAGGCGAAGAGATATCCTCATTTCCCAAGTGTTGATATATTATGCTTCTTTTTCTGCGAAACTGTAACATACATAGATGTGATCTCTTAACTATCTTTATTATACATTCATTCAAACTGGATCTCTATCCGAAAACATTCGTACTCTTGATTTCGGCCTTCGGATCTACAGATCCAGTTCTTCAGATTGGAAACTATATTTACCTAAAAGTTGTCAATGCCGTGTGACGTGTTTGCTTTCATCAATATAATATGTGCTAGTATTTATACATCGAGGAGGTCGCAGTGACGTCGTACGTTTAAATAATTCCGGTATTATTAAACTGTTTGGTTGTCTCGAGTGGTCTGGATCAGACGGAGTTGGATTAATGGTGTCATGACATCACTACACGCTTTAACCTTTGATGTTACGGACCAATTTAAAATAGTAGGCAGTATTCTTTCAATCAGTGAATTCTTGCCGATGAAAAATTGTGGTGTTTGCTCATTTATTTGTAGTAATTCATCAACTCGTCCTACATGTCTACAGCCCTGGACGACTTGCAGAAAATCAAAATAAATTGGACTCTGCAGTTTTTCTTGTTTATCCTTTTCAAATGTACTTGCGAATGTTTCAAGTTTTCAATACAAATCGATTTGAGAATTTATTACGTGTTCAATTCTAAGATAATATATTCATCTGGCACAATAAAATCTGCACAGTTTTGTTTGGTGACCTTAACTTCATTGATAGTAATAGAATTTAACGTCCAAAGTAATTTATTATCAATTGTTTGCATACCATATAACCAAATCGATACTGCCTTTGTCTGGCTTTTTGTTTTGCAGGTCATGCATGAAAGCGGACTATGACAGTTGATTAACGAACACAAAGGCTCTTTATAGAGCTATGAGTCAAACACTTACTTATAATATAACCTAAGTTTCCTTTAAAAATATTTATTTTCGTTAATAATATGGACATAGGTAAATCAAATAAGGCAAACATTGACACCATACAGTATAATATTGCAAAATCTATACGGTACGGTACAGTTCGTTTACCAATTCCAAATGCTACGTAAATGTCAGGAGGTCGTTCTATTCATCCACACGTAAGTTACATTCAGATGAAAATTCCTTAGCAACCACTTCGAGATCAAAATGGAGTCTATATTTATTTTCTGTCTGAAAAGTATAACGATATAAGACACCAAATATTTTCTGTAGGTAATATTTCAAGCAGTCTTTCAGGCACTTTATCATAGTACATTTTCTTTTATTAACCGACTTCATTCCGATACGCTTAACTCTTTCAAATCAATTGATATTTTGTCTGATCAAAGATCAATTGCCAACAGTACCGTCACAATGGCTACAATTAAAATGTCCTCAACGACATTCACCATTACATCAGTATTACAAAAACTAATGGTTCCAATCTAGTCCACTTTATCTCTATAAATAGTCGACATTCATTCATAGTTCATGCATTCTTGTGGCCTTATCAATTGAATGCTTTAATTGTCACGACGGAGTATAAGGGTACTTTGTTATTGAAATGAGAGACTGTTCTCTGAGGTTTGATGATGACCCATATTTGAGTTTCACTTCCTTTATGGTTACACAAGTTACTCTTTGATGATTTCAAGACTCCTTGAGAATGTTCAAGGCATTCGAAAATCGAGTTCACAGAGAAAGTATTTGAAACAGATAATAAATCTCGTCTGGATATTGCAGATGGGTAAGAAATACATATAGGTACGCTTCTCAAAGATATTGGAAAATATATTCCAAATTTTATAGGTACAAATATAAAACCCATACATATTTCCAATATAAGTCAATGCCATTATAAGTCAAGACCTATTTTTGTCAGGAGCCTCTGCTGCGGAACGGAACCACTAATTATTTTAATTTTTACTACACGACTAACATATTTATTGATAGTTAAAGTAAAACCATAAAAACACGAGTGGTTATCGTGGTGGAACAATTTCCTGTCGGCAATAAAAAGCTTAAGTCAGGCAGATTGAGTACGGATGGAGCTGGTCGTTCACGATCAATCGTTAATGTGAAACTAAACTTTCTTTCTTATGTTACTTGAGTGATATAAATCATTAATCTATCATCAGCATCCTATCACCCGGTAAATACACCGCCGGACATGGGAACTATTGTAACTATAACGACAGACGACGCATAATATTTCGTGAATTCTTAGATACGATCAGTAGATTCTGCTGTTCATAGAATCGCTGATATTATATTTTAACTAGCTTCTGCCTGCGACATCGTCCGCGCGAAATTTCACCCTCCCCCCATTTACCCTCTTAGGGGTGGAATTTCGAAAAACGCTTTCTTAGTGGATACCTAATCTTCACGAAGAATACACCCTCCAAATTTCATGTCTCCAGGAATAGCGGTTTAGGTTGGACGTTGATATATCAGTCAGTCAGGAGTTTTATACTAGATATACATATAGATTTGACTTTTATACGGCATCTACCGGCTGGGGGCAAGACCACACAGGGATTCCAATCATTACGCAAAGAAACATCATTGCTTCCACACAATAAGAAAACTAACAACGCGGACGTCCAACCAAAATATATCTAAATCAATAAAATAATATATCGAATCCAGAAATAGTCCTAGATTCAGAAACTCATTACGTACGTTGGATGGGCTTGACGCCGGCGTTCTATTAACGTAAGCTCCAATCTAAGATGGCTCCTTGAGGGACCCCAAGTCAATCAATATTTATTCATGATACACATTTAATTGCTTTCTATTAGTGGAAATATTCTTTGGAATTATTAATAGTTTTGTTCATATTTCTGTTGCCTAAGAGATTTTACCCAACATATATGCTTTTTCCGCTTTGGTATAACACACTACACTACTGATTGGTTTACCTTTTTAACAACCTGAGTTTTAACTTGATATAATTATGTAAATTATTAGTAACGTTAAGTTTAAACGATCTGCAATAAAATCAACGCCTGACAATCTTGGTCACTCTGTTCAAAGGAAAAACATAAATCTAAAATTTAACTGCTTTTAAAGAAAGTCTGTATATATAAACTGACTTCCGTAATTATTAAGTAACTGGTGTATGTAATGACTACTCTGGTCCGTGCAGTACTTTCACTGGACGAATTTATTAAATTTCACTGACAGATATTCCATCGCTATTGTTGTAATGGCATCGGTAAGCGTGAAGCTACCGCCCCGCAACTATAGTTACGGCACCATTATTTTTTGCAACATGAATAATTTAATTTTCATTAATGACACGATTTCTACGAATGACAACTAGGTCGTGTGTACTTATGTAGGTAGCTTGTGATATGTAATATTACGCAGATATTGACATAAACACATTACGGCTAACGGCATCATTTTACGGAACGAATCGGCAAATCAAATGGCATACTCAACATTGCTTACCATATTGATATATAATATCGGTTCATTTGAATTACTTTTTCAATCCATAATTCATTCATAAGAATGCAGTAGACTTTTTGTGGCTTGATTCAATGTGAAACACATCCATGCTGTGTGTCCACGCTCCTATTTTATTAGTTAAGAGGTTTTAATTTATCTTTGAGAAAAGTATTTATGCACAGTTCTTGTATCCTTCATCAATGTCATGCATTATTACGTTTTACTATTGCTACACTATGGCTGCACTCATCTCCAAATATAACCTCGCGCATAACGAAACATGTAGAGATCGTAGACTCATTGAAATTAACGAGCAGTCGGGCAATTTCAAAAAACTTACGATTCAAGACAACGCTGTTCAATTTTCAGGTAAAACGATTTAACATTTCGTCTCAGAGCCCAAAATAACTTACACTTCTCACGCGATTTGTAGACGACGCGCCACGCGACGTTTAGTAATTCTATGATCGTCACTATCTTTTACGTAACCATGAAAGATAAAGAGTTGTGTACATCGAAAGATAAAGAAAGTGATATGTTATTTGTGTATCGTGTTACAAAGATTATCTTGGCTATGAATAAGATGGAAGTTAGTCAGAGGATCTGATAATTGACAGAGGCTGCCAATTGAAAGTAGATAAGATACCTTGTTTTGCTGTCTCTCATCCAAGCATTTTACCAGACATTTAGTCAGATCTGATCAGTTTTAAGGAGACATTAATCATGGGATTATGTTGCTGCTAAGAACATTACACGTCCAAAGCAAACCCCATCTCCACAAAAATCCACTTGATTAATGAATAACCTTACAGCTTGATAAAATTATGATTCTAATTTTATACCGTTCGCCCTCGCTGACAGAACCCAATTATTTCGGTGCTGGGGATATAATGCCATTGATTATACCGGTATTATTTTTATATACACTCGACAAGTATAAAACCACAACGACCGCTATCTATTCCATAAATATTCTAACTCCAACAGAAAAATGTTGCTACACAATCTGATGTTTATAAGTAAGAGTCATCGACCCCGACGCAGGTGCTCTTGATATATAAATTTTGATTAAGTATAATATTACCGTTACCGTTCTTCTTCGTATTATTCAACTTCAATTTGTTTAATATTTGAAGCTAACGTAGTATTGAGATTTGGGGTCTATATTCAGAAGTTTATGTTCTCCGAATAAATTGACACCCACATTATTTTCAGCGCTAACACCGTTTGCTCTTTCGCTTCTACACACGTTGTCTCCATACTAATACCCACCTGCTGTGGCAATTAATTCTCATTTAACTTCATCTTTACCTTCTGGCTTCAAGCTATTTATAGCTTTTTTATTAGCTTTAGGTAGCAACCTTTGCCTTGCTAGATAATAAAACCTACGCGTGATTATCAAGACTTTGCACATCATAACTGACCAATCAACAAGTTCCTTAAAGGTGACACTCCTCAAATAGACATAGGTACAGTGAAAGGCGATGACGTCAGATTAGCTTTGCCTTCCTACGCAGGCTGGCGGTCTTGAAAAATACCAGTGCACTGACATTATGTAGGTCCTGCTTATGCTCCAAGATTGTATCTTATTATAGCAATAGCTAAATCTCGACTTGAACGACAAGAGCATTGTTATGATCCAAAGTGTTCCTACGAGATTTTTGGCAAAGATTTGTCCTCAGCAAATTGATTGAGTGAATGAAATTGCTTCTCCTAAACACAAGACTTCTGCTTACACGCACTAACTGGCTTTAAATTGTTCCGAATATGTTTAGATTACAATAAAAGACCCTCTTTCACACGCTCAAATAAAATATTTTCATTAAACAGCCGTACAAAGTTCAACAGCTATCTATTTATCACTCGTTACAAAGTTTTCTTCGTACTCATTGTAATGAAAACATTGTGCCACAAAGTTGACAAAATTAAAAACATAAAATAATTGCATTGTCACAACATCTTTGTTACCGTAAACATTACTCATGTGTACAAGTGACATTGTTTTAACCATTATTGTTTATGAATCATGTTTAGAGGAACGCGGAATATACCAATGTTTGCCAAAATTCAATAAAAGATAATGCTCTTACTGAATATTGGATTCCGCTATTTCTTTCAGCATTTTCCTTTTCTTATTTGGATCAATCATTGCCAGAATTAAGAAAAACTGTGAAATATAATTTATATTGGCTCAGATGGAGAGTTGAGTACTGTTCAACATCAAACTCAATTAATTAAAAGCTTAGAACAAAAACAAAACAGTTCATTAACCTGAAATGTAGATGTTGTCTTCAAAAGTGCAGACGAGTTCAACATGCTTTAAACACTTTATTAAATTCAATCTCGATCTTGATGCGTTGATAAGATCTTTTTAAGTCTAATTAAAATCTGTTTACTAAAGAACTTTGAGATTTAGACGAATTCACAATCTGTTAATACAACTGTAATGTAATTAAATAAAGAATAAAAAGGCCCCAAGTCGTTCTATAGCAAAAGACATGAAAACTCCAATAAAAATACATCACAAAGAAGTTGGTTTTGCCAAAATATTATGACAAAGCTTCTTAAGGAAGAAATACAACATTGTTTGTATAAATATTTTTGTTTCATTCCAGTCTGATTTGCATAACAAAGTATTAAAATAAAAAGAGAACATCTTAGGTAATTGATTCTATTAAAATTTCTTATAATAGTCTTAAATGGACCATAAGTATTCAACTTACTCGACCCTATGACTTTGGATATCTTTTAGAAGCTATATGAATGAGTCACTACAGTTTTGTAAAGCTAAACATGGCATATATTCACTTTCTAATTTGAAATTCAAACAGTGCATCTTTTTTTAATTCCAAGAACACTGCACACAGCATATAAAAGCGTTTGAAAATTATTTCCTCCATGCCGTAATCAGAGTCCACAAAGAAACACTGCAGTGTAAACCCAGAAAAATAAATAGCTGTTGAGTCACCAAGGAAGTTTACGTTGATTTTATTATTCTTTACTTCATAAGCACGGTTAAGGCTATTTTTATCTTTCTCTACTAGGAGATTAGAAGGCACTTATACTATAGAGAAAAATGTCTAACAAGAAACTGAATGGAACTTTAATTTTGCTTTATTTTGAAAGATCTTGTTTGACTTTGAAGAACGTATAATTCGTGAGGTGAATGTTTTTTCTCTTTGTTATCATCACGCAATGTGATGCCATAAGCTATATTTATATCTGTGACTTCATTCGTATTGTTTTCGGGATCGGTAATATTGGCTTTACATTTAGGGGAGTCAGCTCCCCTCTGGCTAGACAGAAAGGGGACCGCCCTGTTATTAGTGATGTGTGAATGATACGCAGATTCCATCATACGAAATTCGCGGTGAGTGTATGTGTTCTATGGATATATAAAATAATAAAAATATAAACTTTATTGTTCAAGAGAGCATTTCTAAATTCAAATAGTACTAGCCTCCACACTAGGACACCCTGTGTCGTGAAGACCAGTTTCGTCTTAAAAAATTATCAGCACTCTAATTGCGTAACACACTATCAATCTCAATCTGAATCATATTGCTAATCCATTGCTTCATATGTTCGAAAAATTTGTCTGCTCAACAACGTAAATGACGTAATAAATGTTGTTAAAATATCAAAAAAAAATGTGAAAAATAGTCAGTAGGTATATCTGTATAGCATCGGTCCTTAATAAATATCTACGCATTTTTTGAGTTATTAGTTGACCCTTCACAATCACACTATTTGTTTAGTCTAGAAACCTTATCATTATCAACTTTCACGACTCAACGAATAGATTAGCCCAGTTCTAAATACCAACACTTAAAATTGCATTAACATTTATCATTGATAATTCAGTTCCGGTTTGCTTCAGGAAGATGACACAGAAGTTCGATTCATCAGTGTTATAATTCGAGTTGTTGTGAGTAAGAAACTGACGTAACCACAAGCGTAACTAAAGTTGACTGGACGGCGACGACGGTAAAATTATGCCATGCAGATGGAACGACCACCGACGGAATTCCAACGTCCAATACTGATTAGTCATTACAAGAACAACAATAGCAGTAATTAAGTCGTGGTAAAATGCTCGATAAAATTGTACTGACGTCAATGACTCAGGAATAAGTATAGACTTGACCAACTCGTAATAGAACATTGTCAATGTTACCTCAACCATGAACTTTTTTTTGTAGACCTGTAATCAAAGGAAGTTGGGTCAAAATGTGCATTTACGATGAAATAACAAAAAAAGGATGGTAATCTTTCAAATCAGTGAACCGTGTTAGGTATTATATTTTAAATTAGTTAAAGTTGAAGCATTCTTATAAGGCATTCTCATTGTGAATTCCTTTGGAAATTAATCTCGTCTTAAAGCCTTACACAAAGCCTGGGTCAAAGAAGCCACACGAATGTTGAATAACCTTTACAGAATTGATTGTTAACATAAAAACAACATATAGACGATATATGTTATATAGAGTAGTAGTATAATATACATATACAGAACATTGAGGCCAAATTGTGATAAATCAGGTATCCACAAACATCTTGCAAATTTGGACGGTTACGATTGCGAACAAAGTCACGAGAATGTTTGATGATCCCAAACATTTCAAACAATCTGTTGAAAGCCACAATGACGTCGAAAGTACAGAAGCTGTTAAAGAAGCAAGAACAAATGATTTCTAAATAAATTTAACTCACGATTATGAACAAAAAACACTGAGAAAATCAACTCTGCGAGAGTCATTTGCATAATTGCCAGAAAAACAGCATTATTTAATGGCCCGCAAAATACCAAGTAGTCTTCGAACAAACATATACACTTATGTTCAATGGTCCCACAACTATTATAGTTCATATAATGCGTGGAAACCGGATTTCAAATCCCCAGCTTCACCTAATCTGGTGTATACGCAGAGAAAACTTGCGTATAAGGTACTACTGCGCTTAAGTTGGTAATCTACTCTCACTTTAGCAGCAATAGCAAAGAAAACCATCAACACACATTGTCACGCGTCGTTACAAGTAAAAAACAAAACCCATGAATGAAACCTTGGTAAACAGCTGATGCCAACTTTTTTTCACGCGGCATTGCCATTTAAACTCCAAGGCGAAACGACAATACTGTAAAGACAGACGATAAACCGGGTCTCCGTATTTAGCAGTTCGTTAATTTGAGGACCTTGCAGCTAATGAGGGATGACCCGGGCAACCGGTTTGATATACCAGCTATACATACAGTTATTATTACCATATACAGCTATGATGGCATCAGTGCAGAAACAAAGCCCTTTGTAGTCCTTTATAAAAGGAGGAGCGCGATTTTCTTGAGTGCCAATCATACTTAAGTTTCCGGGCGAGTAAAAAGTGGGAAGCATTGAATTCATTTTATTGTATCTTTAACGTTCTTTCCAAGAACAGTTTTTCGGGTAAGGTGCTTGTTTATTTTGTCTCAAATGTCAGCTTCCCAGAAAGCCTGTCGCTTTTTTTTTATTTTCGCGGTGACCCACTTAACAAGTGCCCAGAGCATCTCGTTTGAGCCATATGCTTAGCGTGCGCATCCGTGCGGCAATTCGCTGCAGTGTAAGATAAAGCCTTTAAAGCTCCTTTAAGACATGCTTTGAACCGAGTGCTAATTCGAAAACACTTTTAAAACTCTCTATGCAATCTTAATCATCAAACGTTTGACCGAGCCGAGTGTAGACTGCTGTTAGAAGTCTACAACCGCTACAAAGAATCGCAAGAACTATCGTTAATAGCCAAGTGCACGCTTTCCATTGCAGCTTTGAGGAAGAATGTTTTCAATCCACGATGCGCAAAGCCAGTGACGGTAAAAAGGGTTAGTGTTAAAGCATCCAAGGTCAAGCGTCTTGGCGGTAGCTGAGTCCAGGGCCACAGCGCCTTTGAAAACAGGTTTCCCCAGTCAAGTATCGGGTGTATGGAATTGGCCATTATACATTATTACGTATGCAGCAAGTTCGCCTTAACTTTATGCCGTATTGTTACTCGAACCGGATCTCCAAGGGCTTGTATTTGTTTTAGTGTTCTCTCATTTATTTTATGCTTTCTGGCAAGTTGTTTGAAAGCCCGGTATTTTATTACGTACGTTGTAAATACATCGATTTTATCTGCGACGGTGACTTCAGCATAAGATTCGTTATTAATTGCATCAACAGGGCTGTTTGTTGGTTTATCTTCAGATGAATGCATTTTGCAAATACCTTACATTTACAAACTTTACTTCATGTTTATGCTTTACGTTCAGCGTCGTGTTAAAGCCTTTCTTATGTACTTTTCATACAGCTGCATTTCTTTTGAGCTGGCTTATTTTATTTAAAATGACGTCATGCTCACATGAGTGCACTCGCTAGCAGAATTTAGCTTCGTTGGTATTTTATGTTAGCCAGAATGCTTTGTGGGTATTTTTATCGCTCGCTCGACAAGCGATTGTAGTAAAAGAATTTCATCTTTATTTAAGTATCAAAAATTGTCTTTAAAGCGATATACAACAAAGATATCACCAGATTTCCATATACTACATCTTAATTTTCACGATCCATATTGTTAAATCCATCGTTAACGGTAAACTGATGTCCGAGGCCTCTCGGACTAAGTAGAAATTAAGCACTGGCGTTTTTACAGCAGTTTAGCGTTGCGTCATAGCGTAGACGACACGCACCATCAGCATTCAGTAGTTCAAAGACCCTTAATTAAAATCTCTGAGCGGGAACTAGTCCGCACCGCTAGAACGTTAGAGAGGGATGGAGAGATATTGCTCTCTTTGTCAGCGTCAAACATTGATGTTGGATAAGGGGAGCATAAAAGAGGTCGCCTTACATCCTTAACCCTGATTTATTATATGAGACAGATTCGTTACGCGTTCATGTGAAAAAATGTGTTGAATTTATCTGTGTCGCTTTGGTGTCTGTCGCTCGCTAAGAATTTGATTCAGAATCTCAAGAAAAAGTGGTTTTTCTTTGATGTTGGAAGTTTTTAATAGCTTAGTAGACCTTCGGATGACGTGTAGCCCCTAGGTATCAAGCGTAGCTAGTAGATTATAATTAGCTGATTCATATCGCCCCATAGCCATATATATCTACAGCCCGCAACTCTGCGGTACCGTCAAAAGAAAAGCAAGAAGTTGTAAAGCCATCTCGGCGAAGTCATAAAATATTCAAATGAAGCTGCGTTAGCTGCGCTCATAACACGATGTTTTGGGTTAGTCACATTTTTGACATACCTAGTCTAAACCGGTTAATACAATTCTAAAAATAAGAAAAACATTCAAAGTAGGCAGAAGAACAACTCCAATAGGAAATCGGAAGCGCCAATCGGATATCATTCTTTAACAAATTGCCAAAATTAGCACAAAGAATATTAACGAAACCGCGATAACCACTGCACCGCAACCTGTTAATGCCATAATTAGAAATCGGACGGTACACCGATAAATACCGGCACGTACAGCGCATGCGCCCCGATTGTATTTGCAAAACAAACAAGTCAGTACCGTCAGGTGCAACGTGCATATCGTCTAACAGTTGGTATTTCATTCCGTAAAATATTATTGTGAAATCAGTGCCGTGCGTGAGATAGCCCAGGAATTTAGTTTTCAGTTCTAGGTTAAAAGAATCAATAAAATTCCTAAACAGGCTTGTCTTTGATTTTAACGCTTCAACGACTTCCGTTTAGTCTTATATCTATAGTACTGGAGTTGCGTCATCGTTTACGTTTTCAGTACAGCTGGAGGCCACGCGTCGATAACACGCTTCACAACGTCCTACTCGCGACACATTAATTATATTATGTTTACGTTCAATTTTGTTTTGTTACAGATACTGTCAACTCCCTGTCATTTAATAAGTAAATGAGCAGCGCGACCTCTGGACTAACGGTACTAGAACAAACAAATACCGGATCGAGAGAAAGCGTTGAGGATTTCCAGCAGAGTGAAAGCAACGGTCGCCAGTGCAACCGTAGCGTCGCGTCGAGCGGACGATAACATAACCTCAACATGTCTCTCGCAATCACATCAGCGTTAATTCTCACCGGTGCTGCAGCTATCTACTGGTACGTCAACAGACATAAGCCCTTGAAGCACATCCTCAGTGAACTACGATACGCGCTAGACATGCAGGGCGCAGGCGCCGGCGGCCTCATCGATGACTGGGTGAACGTTTGGAGAAACAAAATTGTGTTGCCAGACGCAAAGAGGAAAATTGCGGTCGTCACCGGCGGCGCTCGCGGTATCGGATCCGAAGTTGTGCGAGGATTACTGAAGTCGAATGTGTTCGTTATTGCCGGTGTGAGGAAACCAGAAGCGATGAAGAAGTTAGCTGATAACATGGAGAATGGGGATAACATTGTGGCTTTCCCATTGGATTTGCAATCGATGAAATCTGTCAAAGAATTTGCAGAGAATGTGTTGGACCGATTCCCGACTATTCACCTTCTCGTCAACAACGCTGGGATAATGTATGGAGACTATGAACTCACTGAGGATGGGTTTGAGAACCAGTTAGCGGTCAACCATCTGGGCCACTTTTATTTGACACACTTGTTGTTGCCAGCACTAAAAAAGGGCGGCGCTATCGGAGAAGCGGCGAGGGTTGTGAATGTGACGTCATGCGCTCATTACCCTGGCAAGATATACTTTGAAGACATCAATATGAAGGAGCATTATGATTCTACGGCTGCGTATGCGCAGGCTAAACTGGCACAGGTATAGAATTGTCCTACTTTCTTTAACCAAATGTATTCAAACTAGAAACCAGTTTACTGCTCCAAATTATTTTTAAGATGTTTTTGTTCAAATTGTATTTTAAACACCTCTTTTGTTTTGTTACAGCTAATGAGTGCCAGATACATCAACAAGACATTGGAAGAAGAAGCTTCTGCAGTGAAATGCTATGCAGTCCACCCAGGAATTGTGGATACAGACCTCTTTGAAAAGACCATGTTCAAAAAAGCTTTCCCTTGGGCCATGAAATTGTTTTTCAAGACCCCGGCTAAAGGAGCTATTTCCATACTTCATGCTTGTTTTGACAAAGATTTGGAGAAAAGGGGGGGTTTATACATTAGTAATTGTATTGAAGGAATTAGTAACGGTTTCTCAAAGAAATTAGATCATCAAGAGAGACTGTTTGAAGTGTCTTGCCAATTAGTTGGCATTGATAAAGTCAACTTTGGTAAAGCTAAAGTCTAGTCTTCATTTTAGTTAATACATAAATTATTCCAATACAAAAGACTTTAGATATTAAGTACTGTATAAAAAGTATTTTATGAAGCATAATATTTAATTAAGATTGTCTTTGAATAAAATTCAAAATAAATTATTTTCTTACTACTCTACCTACGTGTTTTATTATAATTTTATGTAAATATTTAATCCCGTCGTTCATAGCAACTTCTGGTGACTAACAGAACTCTATAAATACATGGAAAAAATCCTAAATTGGTAATTTATGTACAATACATTGAAAGACCTTAATACTGAAGAAAATATTTTTTATGGTAGTGCAGATTTTTATCACAGAAAAGACAATGGACAATAAACAAAAGAATACAAAGTAGTAAAACTAAGACAGAGGGAAATTCCAATGGTTTCTATAACCTGGTATTGCTAAAATAGTAGACAGACAATGCAGGTGTTTTGTGAGCAGTGTTTTCTGAACTTTTAATGTGTTGTACTGGTACTTACATACTAATATTATAGAGCTGAGGCTTTTGACTATGATGTATGTGTATATTTTATGTTCTTTTTAGGGTTCCGTACTCAAAGGGTAAAAATGGGACCCTAATACTAAGACTCCACTGTCCGTCTGTCTGTCACCAGGCTGTATCTCAAGAACCGTGACAGTTGAAATTTTCACAGATGATGTATTTCTGTTGCCGCTATAAAAACAAATAATAAAAATAAAATAAAGTTAAAATTTAAAGGGGTATAAAAGAAACGTTTTTTTCGGCGTTTTATGCCTTGTGGTACGGAACCCTTCGTGTGCGAGTCCGACTCGCACTTGGCCGGTTTATTTGTTTAAAAGTGGGTTTTTTTGTGCAAAATAAACAGTTTTTCTTTCTTTTCTTTTCTGTAGAGTTTGTATGCTAATCTCTGAAACTACCAGTTGGATGAATTTTTATTTTTTCATTTCATAGCCCAATTCTTAAGGAATGTTATAGGCTATTTAACATCACGGTGCGACCCTTTGGAGCCAAACGAGGCGGGTAACACCGACCTAGCTGAACTCAGATTTTTAATTTGCTAGGCCAAAATGGCAGCTGCGATCATTACATTAGTGTCATGTTGACAAAAAAAGATTTGACCGCAGCTGTCATTCTAGTCTAGCAAATAAAAAATCAAAGTTATATAGGAAATAAAAGGCATCCCGTAGAAGGAAAAACTGATTGGTTTGCCCTGTAAATATTACAATATTAGCTTATTTGATTGGCATTGATGTTTGCAATCTATGGCATTATTTACATTTTACAAAGTAGATAAATAAGGAAGATAGACTCGTAGATTTATACATCAGTTTGCAAAATTCAAATAAGTGAAGTTAAATGATAAAATCATTTACCTAGCCTTTTTCCGACTAAGTTGGGGTCGGTTTCCAGTCTAACGGATGCAGCTGAATACCAGTATTTTATATGGAGCAACTGCCTATCTGACCTCCACAACCCAGTTACTGGGTAATACGATATCCCTTGGTAAGACTGGTGGTCAGACTTTCGGGTTACTGATGACCCGTAACAACTGTTAAAGAGCCACGTATGGCAGCCGGGACCAATGCCTTAAAGTGCTTTCCGAGGCACGGAGGGGTCTAAGTATGTGAAAATGGTCACCCATCCACGGACCAGCCGTGGCAAGTGTAGCTTAACCTGATCGATTGACCCATGCGGCTGTAATTACTTTAAATTAAACTTAGTTAAATGACAAAATAACATTCAAAATTAAGTTAATTATTTGCTGTTGACTTTAAATATTTCGAATTTTAATGAGTACATTTAGTAAATAATTAAAATAACTTGTAGCCAGTAGCTGAAAATAGCTATTTCTAGAACAGCTGGTAAATTTATTCCCCGAGTTATTAAATAAGCAGGTACTAAATATGCTTCCTAATGTTATGTGATATTTAGTATTACATAAAGACTATGTCAATACATTACTTAATAGGTTCATTCAAGAATGCTGATCAGTGATAATTTGCATTTAAAATGTTAAGTCATTATCATTTGTTGTAAGATTTATAAATAAGTAGTTGAACTTTTACTCTTTTTTAGAAAGGGAATAAAAAGCAATAGCGGCCAGGATTTTAAACATAAGAAACTTTTTTTTTTTGCCTCACCTACATTGGAAAATGGCTAGTGTATTTTGAACCCTTTGGCCATTGTCATAAAGTTGATTTTCCTATAACTGATAGCTAGATGTTATCTATTCACATGTAAATAAGTAATAAAAATTAACATGTTGACATAAGTAATGTTCTTGATGTGAACATCCTATTAAATTAATAATAGACTGGGCAGTCACACCATAGCGTGTTTTTAAATCATTTGAATGATGAAAACTTCACACACATTTCATAAACCAGGTTTGTTTTTATAACATTATAAAAGTAAGTCTTACCTGCTGAAAAATCCAGAAAGCCCCTTCTTCTTCAACTTAGAGTGGTCCTGATCATTGGAAGTTGCATCGGGAACCTCATCATCCTTGGAGGCAGCGGAGCCAAGAGAACACTCGGACAGACTGGATACAGTGCTGGAGAAGGAACCACCATCCTTTCCTCGGTGGTGACCACCCACGCTGCCCCACTGCAGAGTACTCTTAGGAGAATCACTTGTATCACTTTTTTCACAAGTTGATATAGAGAAATTACCTTCATCACTGAAACTACTCTTCTTTGACAGCTTATCAATATCATCGGATGTATCCTCTACATGTTTCTCCACTTTAGGACTCACAAAATGTAACTGTTTCGTTATCGGATTGTACGCAAGTTGCATGTTATCCAATGCTTCACTGAGGCGCATCCCGCCTTTTTGGCACGGCGACGACGACATCGCGATTTCGAAATTCGAACACTGGCACGTTCAAAAACCACATCCATGGTTAATACAATATTTATTTACGAAAGCCATTATCAATAACTTAAAACGGCTCATTATGCACACGCTTGTTTACTAAGAACCTCATAAACACTGGATATCACTTATCACAAACATTACGTTAATTTATTTCAATTGTTTTTAAATTTTGTTTTTGTTACAATCAGTAACACAACCATTGAAGAAATCAAAACAAGGATTTTTTACGAGATATTTACAATGGTGTAATCCAGTAACTGAATGAGTTAAATAATGTTTGATTTATTAAATTTCTGTTTTGTTTTTAACTTATTCATTAGTTTCTATCTAAAACAAGAAATAAATACAAAGCAACACACCCATCGCCTTTTACTTTCCACTGTAAATTAAGATTGACATACATAACACAAGTGTTGCCAACTCAGTATTTGAATTCCCCAATTACAATTTTAGTGGAGTGTTGTTGGTGTGGAAATCATTTCCGATTTATTTGATTCTTATGATTTACTCGCTGTATTTATTTCAAATAAAATAACTAAATACACAACACCAATACATACAAGCAACCCAATCAGATACCTAATCTTCAAATAGTGATTATTTTAACGCTATTGTAGCATTGTATTTGTGTTTACTTGTTCAAGCTGTTCAGTGATAATTATCACCCTGACGCGGACGGTGAATTTGGTTTGGCAAATGAAATGGTTAAATGATAAATTATTGACGTGACAACGTCTTAAATTAGGTTGCGGCTGGGAGTCACTTATGAAAAAGTGTAACGCTCGGTAACGTTACGATGAGTCACCGAACGAGAGAGAGGCCCGCCGAATGCCTTGCGTCTCTCTCCCACTCAACTATTCTACCGAGAAAAAGACGTTGTCACGTAAAATCTTCGCCCGTAAAACCGACTTTACAGGCAACCATTTTTTTATTTCTGTAAATAGTATGGGCGTACCCACGGTGGGGCAGGCTGGGGCACTTGCCCCACCTTGCTCTCTGACCCGAAGCTAAGAATTTTTAGGCAAAATTAATATAATGACAAAATTAAATATTCATTTGGGTACCTACTTTAAAAATTACCGCGCGAAACAATGCAGTAGGTATCTATGAATCGAACGCGCATGCGCCTTGCACAGAGATCGAGTCGACTGATTTGCGATTTCCGAACGAAGAATAAAAACTTAAGACCGCCCATTGTGTCACCCTTTGTATTGTTTCTATAATTAGGTCTGTAATTTATATGGTGTACATAATAAAGAGTATTCTATTCTATTCTATTCTAAAAACTTGGTTAAGGTGAATGGGTAGTTGAGACCGCGAAATTCAAATTTTCTTACGTTTTTTGCAATTTGCAGGTCAGTGTCAGGTTGTATCTTGATCAAAATATGATTCGCGACAATAACAGGTACATATTTAGAGAATTATAATCATTAATACATCTTTCTAAGTTAGATTTCTACCATTAACACTTTTCCTTAAGAGATTGGTGGTTGGTTTAGACTTGAACAAAAACTACATGCGCATCGTCATTATTCAATCGATGAACTGATGCGCGGCCTCAGCGCGGGTATAGCGCTCCAGTCGCGTTTTTTATTTATATGGATTAACAAAGCAGCGCGGCGGCAACGCTGCCGCCGCGTGGCACTATGCGGCAAATTTGAAGGCGCCCTTAATTTTCTACTACTTATTTTATTTACTTCTGCCCCACCCCTTAAAAAATGCTGGGTACGCCCATGGTAAATAGGCTTGTATAAACACTATTGCACGTCAACTATATTTTAAAAACCAGAGGTTATTTTAAACTGCATTCAAAATTTTGTTGATGAGTTCTGTAACTTGTGCCATAATAGGTATTTTTATTTTAAATTGTAGAGAAGCCTTTCAGACGAGCACATATTTATTTAACCAATAGATGTGCAGTGAGCAAAAAGTTGGCAACATTGAATTGTTTAAGCATAACGTTCAGAAACTAGTGACGATTAATCATGAGTATAACGTTCAGAAATACATACACATATAAAACCATATATTATTATCTTCATGTTCATGATATAAACTCACGCCTTCTTCCCATGGACAGGCAGAAACTACAGAACGCCACCTGTTAGTTACGGTCCTTACATGCTCCTTTTGCTTTGTTTATGTTTATAAGGTCTCAAAACTGCTCTGGTCGTTCAGAAAATGTCTAATCTTAATAATTTAATCCAATGCAAAATGTTGATACCCATTGTTTTTCCTACTTCTAAAAATATAATGCAAATATTTTGAATACGCATTGGGATTTAGTTCAACATCAAACGCGTTCTAGATACCCGACGCCAATGTTTGCATTTGTTTTGCAAAGATAGCCATTTACGTTTTCTATGTTCATAGTAGTCACCGGGTAATTGTGTCAACGAAATGGTCTGGTACACAGAACACTATTACTCATAGGTCTGGTACCCCTTATTTGTATCTATCAATCAACTCAGCTTAATGCATAAGTTAGCATCGCAGGCTGCGCCACAATACCCTCTTCGGCCTACCGCATCCAGTCTGTCGCAGGCACCTTTTTAAGGTCGTCGGCGCATCATCACCGGGGGCGTCCCACAACTCACTTACCGATACGCGATCTCCACTTTTTCTATATAATCCAGTCGTTTCTGGCACTCGCTGGCCGCGTCTTATCAAAGTACTCTGTGCTGGCCGCTCCCGCGGCACCGCTCGCTTCGCTTGCTCGGCTCGTACGTAGCGTCACAGTAACCTTTTTTTTTTTATCGTGCAGAAATGCTCATGAAGTCTGCACTACCACGGGGAGATAGTGCAGTTATGTGAGACTCTAACCCACTAAAACTCCACGGTGTCCTTCTCTGCCGCTTACGGCGGGAACACGGGCACGCGTTAGCACTCATCCGTGAACCCGCCGCGGCTGTCCGTCACCGGACCCTCCTCTGGGGAGTACTCCCCATCACCGGCGCACCAGCACATGGGCGCCAGACGATCCCGTGTCTGGGCACCCTTGGTCCCCATGCGACGGGTTGGGACTTGGCCCCGCCGCCTGTCAATTTTCGGGCGCAGAGGATAGGGAGAGCGGCCAACGTCATACCAACACTCCTCTTCCCCTGCGGCCCCACCGCGTCCGCCATCAGACGGTGGCGACCACGTCAAGGCCGCGGAAGGTAGGGAGAGCGACGCACCGTAATACCGGCACTCCTCTCCCGCCGCGGCCTCCAACCCTCAGCCGCGATGCCTCCCATACGACATCGCGGCCCGCCTCAGTTGCGATGTCGCCCAAGCGGCACCGCAACCTACTATAACTGATTTCGATGGTGATACCAAGTTCGCCGGATCAACTAGTAAAGTTTAATAGAGAACACAATAATAAAACAATTTCAATTATCAAAATAATTTATTTCTGGTGTTTCGTTTCTACACAGAAAACATTTAAAAAATACTCTGTGGTCTTTTCGATTACAACCTCGAAGGGTCAAGCGAACGAATATTGCTTCCATAAGTAACTAATATTATAAAAATAGATTTATTATACAATACAAATATTTACAATTACATATTATAATAAGTTGCGTATAAATTAACTAAACATCAAACAACCGTGCGTTTTTTGGCGATTTACAAAAATAAAATGCCTAGCTGAAGTTTTATTCATAAAATAAATAGTGTCTCTCTGATATGGATACAAATCCTCAACTCTTTGGTTCTTTGGATGGGCTGCTGTCTACGGCGCCCAGTTCTGGGAACAACTCCATGATGCACAGATCCAATAGATTGTACACCAGCTGAAACAAAGGAACGTAGGGATTAATTTCATGGTTTTGAAAAGGCAGGGATCAGAAAAGGACACGTGCGAAAAGGATGGTTTCATCAAGGTGGAGAAGAAGTAGCCTCCTTGTCTGAACCAGTGCGGTACCGCGCAGGCAGGACCCAACATGCTGCTGCGTCCAGCAATCCCGACGACGCAACTGTATGTGTCCAGACTTCACCACTCCACGAAGGTTGAGGAGATCGTGGAGTACATGCGTGTGAAGACCTAGAACTGGACTTTGAGTCGAGAAGTTGGATTCGCGTCACAACACGAACTTCAAGTCGTTCGTGGTGCGTGTTCCGACGAAATGTCTTATTTAAAAGAAGTTAACTGGAAATCTCTGTTTCTATGGAAAATTTAAAATCGGTCTAATTTGGCTGTAACACTATATTTCGAAAATGTTCATAAATAACTTTTTAGACCTTTGTATCCTGCTTTTGCGTATGAAGTTTCATTAAAATCGGTTCATTCATTTCGAAAAACAAGGGCTTGAAAGTTTGTATGAAATGCCGTACGGCGTAAACGCTCTTAAATGGGACTGGGCCGGACATGTCTGGCGCATGTCAGATGACAATTGGGCTAAGAGAACCACCGATTGGGTCCCACTAAACGCACGACGCCATCGCGGCAGGCCAAGACGAAGATGGCGGGACGAGCTTGACTCCTACCGTAGGGACTGGCCGGTACTCGCAAAAGACAGAATTGTGTGGAAAAGGGAGAGGGAGGCCTTTGCCCTGCAGTGGGACAGTACAGGCTAGTTAGATTAGATTAGGTAAACGTGTCTAGAGAAAGTAGATGAGTACATTAAAGAAGATAACGCGCGTTTCTGGGTCACCTCAATAGCTATCAGTCATTGATGTTGTTATCAGTGTGAATTAATTAATATGCGTGAATCATCGTCCTATCTGATATGGAACATACACATCGGATTTCCCTATCCTTGAGATTAAAAGATGGCAAAGATAATGAAACAGTAGCTCGTAGGGTTAACCGCACATCAATTTTAATGTGTCATTGATAACGCTTTTGTGTTGTAGCAGTAAGGGTGATTTTCGTAGTGCAAGTTTTATTGCTGATTGTACAAGATAGTATGCCATCAAAGAGTGTCTAAAACGTTCAACAACAAAATAAACTGTCACTTAGCGCTAAGATGCCGAATATCGGGTCCCTGTATTTAAGGGATCCCTTAGGACTATAAGTGTCCCATAAGTGATGGTGAAAACGAAAGTAACACTTAAAATTTCTTAAGGGCCTCCCTAAATTCAAGGAACTATGGTGAAAACGGGCATAGGCTTCGCCTGTCGCTTACAGCGCATTTTCTTGTAGACAGATTTGCTATCGCGTTTTTGGTTTTCATGCGTGCTACCCGTATAGGATATTTTGAGTTAAAAATTAAATACCGTTTCATATACCTTACAACTACGCTGCCTGTCAAAATGTATGGAACAGCTTTTTCGTCGATAAAGGACCACCAACCATGCCAGGCCATGGGACCATACAAACAACCAAATTAAGTTTATAAAATTACTCCTATTTTTTAAATTAGATTTACGTTTTTGTTATGAAAAAAAAAAGATTCCCGGATTTCGCACATCTAAAATAAAAGTATTTCTATTTACTTTTGTACGTATTTTCTCTTATGTCACTGCCATTGCACTTATTTCCGAATGTTGCTACTACGTAAAAAATATAGGTAGGTACCTGCCAACCAACATTTAAATGAAGAAGATAATTTGTAAGTACTACCGACACCAATTTACTATTTATATATTTTTATGTTATTTAATTTAAATTGTTATTTTGGAATACATTTCAAGCATTTAAAGAAAAAAGAGGACTGAGTCAAAAAATAAATAAATCGTTTTTATTGTGACGTACGTCACGGATGACGTTACTTTCAATATTGGTTTCATCTGAACTATTTAAACATAATTAAAATCCTTATTAGCGAAAACGTTCAGGTGCTTTTCCATAACGTAGTTTTTGTGTGACAATCGTTAGCGATGCCTTCATCATTCATCGTCATCGTTTATTCGTCATTTTCTCGAACGTAACCTCAAAATAAGGTAGGTAAATCACACTAATATTATAAAGGCAAAAGTTTGTGAGTGTGTGTGTGTGTTTATATGTTTGTTATTTCTTCACGCTCGAACGGCAGGACCAATTTTAATAAAATTTTGTATGGAGGTAGCTGACAAGTAGTTAGCAATATAGAAAGAGCATTAAGCTCTGTTTCAAATACACTAGGTTTGGCTGTGACAGCGGACTTTTCGTTTGGTACAGGCTGCCCTAAATTTTACGGCATTTTCCTTCCTAAGCTGGGGGGGGGGGATTAGAATGATGTGCTGAATTTGTGGTTACATTTTGCGCTTAAATATGCCTGACACCTTGTATATATCACGTCTGTCCTCATCGAAGGTTTAGGGAGAGGCCATATTTCACCGGTAATGTCTTGATAAAGTTGTATACCTGCTTATTAAGTAGCGGCGCCTGTATGACGTCGAAGGCCTGGTGCAGCGCGCTGGGCAGCCCGCCGCCCGCCAGCCGCGCCGCGCCGCCCGGCAGCGCGCGCTGCAGCTGGCGCCGCGCCTGCGAGCGCTGGCTGGCGGCGTCGGTGCGGGGACTCGATTGTCTTCTACCGAATAACAGTCCTGGGAAGACGGGGAGAGGAATTAGAGGAATATTTCGTTGTAGGTTGTAAACTAAACGACAACGTCTCTATGTGTATGTGTCATAGAACACACCTGTCAGACTTGCTTGTCATTCCTTGGAAAACTAATGTCTACCTGTGTCAGCTCTGAGAGAATTAAATCTGATACCATCGCATAATAATAATATATTCTTCTTTTCCTACCAATAATCCATTATATTTTATGTGATATAATGGGGGCCTGGAGTACCAAAAAACGGACCTAAGCTTAGTTTGGACTCCAGATCTCCCACAAATTACAAAATTGAAAATACCCTGTCAACTTAATGTTACTAGTATAAGAACGTCATCTGTGGAGATAAAACAAACTAATAAAGTCCACTGATGAACATTAGCGTAATAACTAATAAGCAAACTTGGATTAGGCACTTCATTTAATTATTTAATCATCTCTTACGACCTTCACGAGTGGATAGTACCTAGTGTAGCCTTCAATGCAAATGACACAAAGATAATACTCTGTCTCTCCATTTTATGAATTAATTTACTAATGCAACATCAAATCCTGTTTTGTTAAGAGTAATTTTATTCGGAGTAGTCTATGGACACGGAAATAGTCAAGATAGAAAGATAAAGCATTTATTTAGTGCAACAAAACACATTATTCTGTCAACAGGTTGCGTTACCAAGTGATGTCAAAAAGTTATTGCACATTATATTTTGCCAGTGTCGTTGTCGCAGCCAACTGGTTTAATTAGCCGTTTAGTTAACCGCCTTTTAACTAAACAGCGGCCGTTTAACTAACGGCCTGAATGATATTCAATTGTAATTTAGGTTGGAACTGTAACCAATCACGCGCGAGCCGAATTTGGTCGCAGTAACTAAGCCAGGGCACCCCGACCAAATGGGTTTAGGTTAGAACTGTGATCAACCGCGTGCGAGCCGAGAGAGCGAAGCGAGGCGAGCACTACTTCAAAAGGCCAGTCGGTTAACTAAACGGCTAATTTAACCAGTTGGCTGCGACATCACTATCACTCTCCTGCCCTTATCCCAATGCATTTGGTGTCGGCGCAACATGTCTTTTTCTTCCATACTTCTCTATTATTCGTCATCTCGGTAGTCACACCCCATATCTTTCCGATGGGTGTAGCATACCTAATCTTGTATTATCTAACACAATATGTCATCTGCCTAGCCTTTTCCCAACTATATTGGGGTCGGCTTCCAGTCTAACCGGATGCAGCTGAATACCAGTATTTTACATGGAGCGACTGCCTATCTGACCTCCACAACCCAGTTACTGGGTAATACATAGATATATATAGATACACCTAGATAACGCAAAAGCAACTACTTCGCGTGCCAAAAATCGCACCAGCTTACGCTAAAGAATCATAAGCCGCCACTTTCGCGCTCAGTCCTGTGTACTGCTGGCTGGGTAAGCGTGAGCGAGCGCGCGAGCTTTTGACGTCATAGTAGGTAGTCAAAAAATGGCACGCTTGGTTTTCATACAGTTCGTGATACTTGCGTTATCTAGGTCTATCTATATCTGTGGGGTAATACGATACCCCTTGGTAAGACTGGTTGTCAGACTTTCGGGCTTCTGACTACCCGTAACGACTGTCAAAGATCCACGAATGACTGCCGGGACCAACGGCTTAACGTGCTTTCCGAGGCACGGAGGGATCTTAGTATGTAAAGATGGTCACCCATTCACAGACCAACCGCGGCAAGCGTAGCTTAACCTGATCGATCGACCTGTGCGGCTGTTATTATTTAGCCACGGACCCCTCACCCCCACAATAATGTATAAATCAAAATACTACAATATGTATAAATCAAAATAAAATGCTACCCACCATGTCCTAACCTAATAAGATGCGCCAGTCGTCTTTCATTCAACAGGTTTCTAAGTGTCCTGTTCAGCAGACAGTTGAAGGCATCGTCTAAGAGGTTCTTAGTTACCGCCATCAGTGAGCCAGCCACGTGGGCAATCACGCCGCGGATACGGATCACTTTTATTACTGGTATTAAAAAGAAAAGTTTCAATTATTAAGCTATAAAAAGTAAGACATTCTTAATTAACTTAGATATAGCACAGAATGGGCAAAGCAGCAAAACATCGTGAGGAAACCGACGTATCCTAGAACCAAAAATTCGAAGACATGTGACATCTACCAACCCGCACTGGGCCCGCGTGGTGGACTACAGCCCCTCCCTCTCACAGAGAGGAGGCCTGTGTCCCAGCAGTGAGAACATTATAGGCTGATTATGGGCAAAGCAGGGGCGGATAGCTAGTCTATAAATCTATAAAATAAAAAAAGGCGCTTTTAGTGTAAGCTTGTGACCGATTAGTTCTTCTAAACTCCACAATTTTGATGCGGTTTTCATCAACATTTAGATATTTTATTCCAGAATGTTTTTTGTGTATAACACATAAATATTTTTAACTTAGATATAGCACAGAAATCCATGTTTTGACATGTCACCACAGTAATAGACACCCGTTAGACGCAGGAGCGGGTCGCTAGTCCATACTAATATTATAAATTTGAAAGTAACTCTGTCTGTCTGTCTGTCGCTCTGTCTCTCTGTATGTTACCTTTTGACGCCTAAACCACTGAACAAATTTCAATAAAACTTGGCAGAGAGACAGATTGCATCCCGGGGAAGGACATAGGATAATTTTTATCGACATACCTCGCGGGCGAAGCCGCGGGCGGAAGCTACTAATAAATATGAGCTACTAATAAAGCGCCAATCCGTCTTGAGCAAGAGTGGTGCTCAATGCTCAGTGAGACAATAATATACTGGTATTATTATTATTTATTATATACTCACACGCATACATAAGACACTGCGTGAAACCAACCACTCTGGTCTGGTACTCTGCGTCCACATTGCGCACTGTCGGTGTCACGTCGAAGTTGTTCTGGAACACGGTCGCGTGAATGTTGCGCACGCGTCGTTGTCTCTTCGTTTGTACTTCTACAGCTATGTCTTCGCTCATCTCTTGTGCTTCTTCCACTTCGCGGGCTGTGCCTTGCTTTCTAGGGAGAGAAGAGAACTTTGCTGGATAGAAACTTCAAATACAGGGATATGCCTAATCCCGACGATAGCAATAAAAATTGTATCACCCAATGAAATGTTACCACTGTTGAAAAGTTGTTCGGGGTAGCAAGTCTGAGCGATAGCCATTTTGCGTGGATGTGACGCATGTTTCCCCCAACCCTTTCTTATTTTTTTTTTATGTTTATGTTCTTTATTGCGTCCGTTTACCGCAAATAAACTTATTTTCTTTCTTTCTTCTTTCTTAAATTAATAAATAACTAATTTGTCAATCGAAAACATACTCACAAAGCCTGATACCGCTCAATATCTGAAGACACCAACAAATTCCTCATGAAACTCTCCAAATGCTGTCCTTTTTCCTTCCGTAACCTATGAGCTACACTCTGGTATATGTTCCCCAGGTCACTGCTGGTAGCGTTCAATGTTGAAGCCTGGACGACTATGGAGAAGTCGCCGTCTTCCGTGAGGAATATGCGGAGAAGCTCACTGGTTTGGAGAAGACTTTTCTGGAGGAGTCGTTGGAGAAAGTCTTCATATTTGTAGCGGAGAGTTTCTAGGGGACTGTTGTCTCTGAAACAAATAAAGAAAGTTTATGACATGATCTCTTGCAGATGAAATTTAAGAATTATGCGGAAGTTAAAAGAGAAATTTGACTTTTTTTTTGTAGAATTTGAGGCAAAAGATAGACGAATACCTGATCGCTTACTAAACTGTAATTTTCTGCACTCAAAACAATAATGCAAGTTAATGTTTTACAAGTTTTAGCTGGTAAGACTCGACTTAGAAAGTTGATCGTTTTCAAAACGATTATTTGTTAGGGTCATCTTGTGATGTAGAGAGGATATTTTAAGACCACTTAGGACACAGGGCACAGAGCGAGACAAATAGAAGTAATAATACTTTAATAATACAAGTCCTTACAATTATGCTTAATATCTAGCTAAAGTTCTCAATAATTAAAGGCGCACAAAAATTTAAACCTTGACTCCTAAACTAGGAATACCTGTGACTTAGGGAGTCAGTGTTCTACTGTCACTTGGACACTAGATCCCTATGGAAATTAAGAGCTGGTAAGCTGATAATAAACAAAAAGAATATACTAGTTAAAGTCTGGGGGCGTTTAGGGTCCCGCAGGGTTAAAACTAAAAAATAAAACGTAAAAAAATGTGAGTTCTTCTTTATAACATTCCTACCTTCGGGAGGGTAGTGTGAGGTCTAGAAACAGCCTGTCTCCATGGAACTCATGCAGCTTGCTCCTGAGCAGGTGGAAGTCATGTTCACTCCGCTCCACGCTCCAGAGTGACGCTCCTGAGCCGGCTTCTACTCGGTGAACGGTTAGGGTGAACACGCGGACTGTGCCGCGACGGGGTGGGGCTTGCTAGAAGAGAAAAGGAGGGTTGAATATGATTTTTGGTACTCTATTAAAGAACAGGACAGTTTTCGGGTTGCTTTTAGCACTAAACTTTATTTTTATTTCAGCACAAGACTGCGCCGCGATCGGCGCAGTTTCGTGCACTGTGCTGAACCCTAATTGGATAATGAAGACTGAAAACAATGCATGGACGCGACAGAAACACGCTGCGCCGTGTATTTTGATTTTTCTGATTAAAAACCATGGAGACATACTATTCATGGCAGATGATAAGCTTTAAATTATGTTTTATATCGTGTCTGTTCCAAAACAAAACAAATAGTAGAAAAAACAGTAATAATTAACCCTAGCAAAGTAAATTTTTGGCCTTCTACCTATTTTCTCATTCATAGATTACTAGAATAATTACTAAAATCATAATGCACATTGAATAATAAACACACACTACATTTTTTCACTTCAAAACATTACCACTAGAACCAAAACCACAAAAACTCACCAACTTAGTCTCAACATTGGTCAGCACGACCTTGTAAGTGCTCAAATCATGTCCCCTCGCCGCATCTTCAACGGCAAGATTATCTAAATACTTCAGTATATCGATGTTATCTACACCATCGCCCTCAGACTCGTCGCAATTCGTGTAACAGTCGAGCACTTGTCCGTCTACTGTCTGTGATTTTAGAGCGCCTTTTAATCTATGCCCTAGCTTTAGAGCTGTGTTTAGGAGCTTTTCGTTTGGTCTGAAAAACAAAATTACATCTTCGCTTAGCAGCGAAATATGTATAACTTAGGCTAACAACGCCAAAAATTTTTTACTTTTAGCCAAGGACTTGAAACGTTACTCAAAATAACGTTACGCGTAGTTCCGGTAACGATAATTTGTACCAGTCCACCAGGATCGTAACAAAATTAATTCCTTGGCTATAACGATACTGAAAAACGGAAAAAAAATCTTAAACTGTTCACTAACAATATTATCAATAAATATATCGTTATTAGTATAACAGTATAATAACGTTATTCATTTCGATACTCAACTTTGCCAGCTTCATGACATATGATGACGAAAAAGACGAACAAATATGAAGAATAACGTTGTAAATGAATCTGTAACGTTTCTTCTGTAACGTTATTACAAGCGGATAAGCTTAATGTTACTGATACCTAGAACGTTACTTATAATATTGTTCTACGAAAATGATATTCTATAACGTTTTCTTGTGTGACGTTATTGCTATTTTTAAGTTTTAGTGTCGTTACAAATTTTTGAACGTTATACAATAACATTAGTGGTATGGTAACGGAACGAAATTAATTTCGTTTTCAAGTCCCTGCTTTTAGCCAATCTCAAAAGCCTGGCTTGTTTTGTAAGTCTTTTTTATATGAACTTTGAGCAAGACCTTTTTTATTTGATTTTGACATGAGTTAGGTACAAAACCCGAAAAATAACACAAATAAATAAACATACTTTTTAACCATTTGTTTTTGATACCCCGTTGGTATCCTACTGCCAACAAGTAGTTTGTAGAACTGTGAACAATTAAACCAGCTTTAATTTTAGTGATCATAACAATATTACTAACGAATTGTATATTACTAGGTACATCTGTTGTATTTATTAATAATTACCTCTTCACTGTGTAAAAACTTAGGCAGCCATAACTTTTCTAACACAGCATGTGATTGCCTCGCAGCTTGATATAGCGCTCGACTGGTTTGATATCTAAAAACAAAACAAATATCTTTAGCAAAAAGTAAGAAAATGAAGGTCAGAAGTATTGATTTTTGGGGCTATTTTTCGCAATATACTATACTCCATTTGAAATAAGATTAGACATTTAAATTAACGTTTTTTTTACAGTCCTTTCAACCAATTTTGAATTCTATTGCGTTGGTTGCATGACATATGGCAGCTGCAATCAATAGTTGGTATTGTAACCACTTTTTTTGCTTTTAATACCATCCATAAGTCTACGGTATAGAAGTTAAAATTGGTTCACGGGACTGTAAAAAGGTTTATTTAAAAGTCTAATCTTATTTTAAATGGAGTATAGCTCGTGTGGATCCATTAATTACAGATGATCATAAATTTTAGAACACCTTTCCGAAAACGGTAATTACGACAGTAGACACAGCACAGGACGAATATTCCATCCTTCATGCTAGCCTCTCTAAACTTGTAGCATTGCCTTTGTTACCATACTGTTTTTCTCACTTCTCACGGCTAAATAAACCTTTCTTAGAAAAGGTTTGCTGTAGTTTCCTAAAATCCTCATCATCTGCAGAGCCTTTTCCCAACTATGTTAGGGTCGGCTTACAGTCTAACCGGATGCAGCTGAATACCAGTATTTTACATGGAGCGACTGCCTATCTGACCTCCACAACCCAGTTACTGGGTAACACGATACCCCTTGGTAAGACTGGGTGTCAGACTTTCGGGCTTCTGACTACCCGTAGGTAACGACTGTCAAAGACAAACGAATGATAGCCGGTAGTTTAGTAGTAGTTTCCTAAAATATAAACTAATAAAGGGGATTGAAGATTTTTATATGGAGACTGGCATAGGTCTACTGTCCTGCCATTTTGTTCATTTTTTTTTTCAAAATGGCGGTCACGTTATCCTATATAAATCGATAGCTGACATCAACGCAAACGGAAAACATAATAATAATAATAAGACCAAACCTCGTAAAGAGATCACGTGACGTCCATAGTTTTTGAACTTGCTTACATCTTCATCTTCAACTTTGAATGTTAATATCTCGAAAAAGTGTCATTTTACGACTTTTTATAGAAAAAATGGCGGACAGGTAGGTATTGCCACGAACCTACAATGCCCTTTACAATAATAAGCTACATTACTTGTTGATACTGCTATCCTGCTGCAACAGAGCTTGCAGCTCGTCCGCCAGCTCGCCGAAGATAGGCAGCGGGGCCAGCGGGTGACCCACTGACAAGTACGTGGAGTACATCGCTCGAGCTTGGCGCTGTAAGGATTCTTGTTCTGAACTGTTCAGGTCTGGGTTCAGGATTTTTGTTTGAAATGATTCTGGAACAAAATGTTTCTATTAGATATCTGTTGATTTATTTGATTTACTTATTTACAAAAATTAATCTTTAGTCGATTCTGTAATAATCGATATGAAGGTACTTATTTAAAAAAAAAATCTCTTTTAACCGCCATCTCTAATAAATATTCTTCACTTGCTTTTTGAGCTTTATAAAAGATGGATGCATATCCTTCCTAGTGACTTTCTAATTGGCTAATAATATACTTACAGTTATAAAAAGCCTATAACTCGTTTTATTGAAGTGCCTTAACCTAGATTTCCTACAATATCTCGTTTACGCCAGGAGGCAAAGAGACTTTAACTTGGATATAAATTCCGACATATACGAGATAGTCATTTGTCACTGAAAAGTTTTGAAAAAAATTTTTGGGATTGCATAGAGTTGTTAATCTATAATTTTGTAATCGAAGCAATAGAAAAAAAGCTAGCACTTCTATGGATACAACAGCTCTATATTATATCTCATCATCGCGCGCTCGTATTCCCGAAAATAGACGATGATCCCCGAAGCGCATACTTTTCTTGGGAAATCTGTACTTACTAATATCGTTATAGAACTGCAGTAAGTGCAGGTGGCTGGTCGTCTTCATGAACTGCATGAACGCGTACAGATGTTCTTGTTCACTGATGACCACGTCGAGCTCAACACGGAGCAGTTTGCAACGTTGGCTATAGATCGATTCTGTTTGACGGACGAATGTTTCTAAGAATTCTACCTGGAGGAGAAAATTAGTTAAAAATTAAATATCCGTACAAATTGTGAGACGTCAGGAGTATTGATAGAAAATTATGTATGTGTTTCAAGTATGTGGTAAAAAAATCAAATCTGATACTTGAAACCCAAGTCTGTTATAAAGAAAATAACAGGCAAAGAGAGGTGTCAGCATCATAGAATGATTTCTAATCTCAGGAATAAGTCTTGCACTTATTTGAATAACAAGAACTGCGGATATTTGCTCCGAGTAGGAGTATTTTTATTCGCACTCTTTGCTCCTCTCCTTTTACAGTTTTTTCTTTAGATTTGATTTTAGTTCAAATAGTGGAAATTTTGTAGAGGCCCAGAAATTACCCATAAACAAAGTTGATAAACATGCAACCACAATACAGGAGCGTCAAAATTATACAAAAAATCTCTATACTGCAGTACCTACTGTAGGAACCACATACAGTCACGAGCACCAATATGTCAACACTTGGCAACTTTAAATTGCGATTTTTTCACGAAATAACGAATGCAACGTTGAAATACGACACTTTACATATACCTATGGGTTCGAAAATACTATGTTCCTACTAATATAAAATTTCATTTAAAAATAAAGGAGAAAATCGCCTTTGAATAAAGCCAAGTGTATACATAGTTTTGCTCGTGACTGTACATACAATTATTTACCTTATAATTAGGAGTGGTAGGCAACTGTGCCATCGTTTCATTCCCAGTGGCCAGGATGATGAGTGTGTTCAATATGTACGGATCTGCCAACACGTCAGTTAGTGATAACAACACCCAGCCAGCGAATATCTCTCTTATTAATACTTGGAACACACTGGAAGAAAGATAAATTAGACCTTATTGACTTGTGGTTAAAGATACAATTAGATTACGCGGTAATTATTCGACATAGGTCGCTTTGGTGTTCCACAACCAACATTCTTCTGTACACATAATAAAATAGAAAAAAAAATTGTTCGTTCTGCACAAACAAAGCGCCCATTACAAATAAAAAAAAATCATCAGCTGCCTGCTTTTCTCAACTATGTTGGGGTCGGCTTCCAATCTAACCGGATGCAGCGGAATACCAGTAATTTACATGGAGCGACTGCCTATCTGACCTCCATAATCCAATTACTGGGTAATACGATACCCCTTTTTTTTTTTTTTTTGCAGATGGGAAATCATCAAATGATCCGCTCTGGGTGGAGCGGAAGGGAGTGTCAGACTCTTACTGACTAAACCCCACCCGTGTTCCATCCTTAGCCCTTTATGTTCCGGGCCAGCGGTAACCCTTTCTTTTTTTTTTTTTTTTTATTACTAAATGAGCCCGCTCTTGACCCCGATCACGCCTGATGGTAAGCGATAGATGAGGTCTATGATGGAACGAGCGTGCCCAGAAGATGCCTGTTCACTCTTGCTTTGAAGGCAGACGGGTTAAATGTGGGCGGGAACCCTTTCGGACAATCCCGCTGACCATACGATACCCCTTGGGGCCCTTGGTTAGACTGGTTGTCAGACTGTCGGGCTTCTGACTACCCGTAACGACTGTCAAAGATCCACGAATGACAGCCGGGAAGAACGGCTTAACGTGTTTTTCGAGGCACGGAGGGGTCTCGGTATGTAAAGATGATCACCCATCCACAGACCAACCGCGGCAAGCGTAGCTTAACCTGATCGATCGACCTGTGCGGCTGCGACCGTTATAATACGGCACCTGAATAGCTTATTCAGAATCAATTAGCATATGAACAACAAACTGTTAAATAGTGTTAATTAAAATCTCGTAAAAGTATTACGACTGTGTTACAGTGTTAATAAGTCATCAGGTTTGTGTGTAAGAACCCACCTTGTGTGCGTAGTACAGACGCCAGCACATCAACCTACTACAATCTGTCAAATTTCTTTAATAGATTTTCAACTTTATTGCTAAAGCATAAGGTTCAAAGTTTATTGGGAAAATTTGACAGTTTCGGGTAGCTTGACGTGCTGGCGTCTGTACATTGTTGTGTGCCTTTGCACTTAGCTATGCACGCAAAAGAGAACCGTGCATGACAAAATAAACATTAGAGATATAGCATGGTGTTGCTGTGTGTCAAATAAAATGTTTTGATCCTGCAGGGTAATTGCGTAACACACTATCTCTAGCAATGGGTTTCATTTTGACCGTTCAACAACATTCATTGCGTTATTTACGTTGTTGAGCAAACACATTGTTCGAACATTTATTTATTTATTTATAATTAGTTAATTACTTTTACAACTATCATAACAGGATATGGAGCAATAGATTAGCAATATGCTTCAAAATGATTCAAATTGAAAGTAAAAGTGTGTTACGCAATTATGGTGCTGTTCCCTATATTTTTAACGACTTCACAAAAAGGAGGAGGTACTATGTTCGGATGTTTGTATGTTTTTTTTGTATGTTTGTTCATCGAATACTCCACCAATTGTCGACGGATTTTCAAAATTCTTTTTTTGTTCGAAAGTAGATAGTTCTGAGGTGGTCCCACTGTTACCAAGTTAGGATCTGATGATGGGATCTTAGAGAAATCGAGGGCAAACCTCAAATTTTATAGGCTCACTTATTGTTTTTCGCATATTTTATGAAGTATCTCGTGTATTTGCGTATGGTTGTCACCATCTCAGGTACCTGGGCTGATGATGGAAGGTACAACTCCTTAACAATAAGAAGTTACTCGAACAGGCAAGGACTGTTTTATTTAGTAAATTGTTTTGATGTTTGATAGGGCATTTGCCACATTTAGTCTCATGATCATCAAGTCATGACCTGATGCTGCAGTCAGGATAGTCTGCAGAGTACCTAATTCCTCGACAACTAACAGCAGATATATCGTGTTTAGGCTCATTGAAAAGGGCTCGATGTGTGGATAAACGTACTGTTAATGAGGAATACCGAAGTACATAGAGACCTGATGCTGAAGCCAGGAGCATCAGAAAAAGTACAAATTTTGAAATTACGGCACCGTAGTCGTGTTTGGGCTCATTTTAATATGGTTGCTAAGCAATTTATCCTAGTCACAATGCGTATGGTGAGTGGTTGTTGAGGAGTTCTCCTGGTTCTTACCAGGAGAAATCCTCAACAATTAACGTCCCAGCATCGGGAAAAGCAATATTTTGTATAAGGTGATCAGCAGTTGACGTTAGGCTATTGTAACTAAGATAAATTACAAACTGACCCACTAAAAAGTAAAAAATAAAAACTTTTTTACAAAAAAAACAACCGACTTCCAAAAAACACTACTTAAAAAGTGAAAAATAACTTTAATTTCGGAAGTCGGTGGCAAAAAACTAAAATACAAATCCAAAGACACCGACTTCCGAAATTAAAGTTATTTTTCACTTTTTAAGTAGTGTTTTTTGGAAGTCGGTTGTTTTTTTTTGATCGCTATATTTGCACTTTGTAGAGAACATCAGATTTTTCTATTTCTATTTCAGGTTCAGTCCCATAATAAAAGGCGTTCAATTTCATGAGTACACACTGCTTTAAAATAAATATGGTCCCTCGTTTAACCTAACACACTGTGCAATAAATCTGATCTGCCTAGCCCTTTCCCAACTAGTTGGGGTCGGCTTCCAGTCTAACCGGATGCAGCTGAATACCAGTATTTTACATGGAGCAACTGGCTATCTGACCTCCACAACCCAGTTACTGGCTAATACGATACCCCTTGGTAAAACTGGTTGTCAGATTTTCGGGCTTCTGACGACCCGTGACGACTGTCAAAGATCCACGAATGACAGCCGGGACCAACGGCTTAACGTGCTTTCCGAGGCACGGAGGGATCATGGTATGTAAAGATGGTCACCCATCCACGGACCAACCGCGGCAAGCGTAGCTTAACCTGATCGATCGACCCGTGCGGCTGTTACAATAAATATTAAATTAAATTAGATAATCATTTTAATAGAAACGAAACTCCTTTGAACCGGTCAAAATCGCGCTATTGACCTACCGTTTTGGGGGTATGATTAGCATCTGTATAAAAAAATATATTTTTCTATACTAATACTTACGGATTTTGCACCTCATTATTCTTCAACAAATATGGCATGATGGCGTTAGTGATGCACCTCAAATACTTCAGCTCCGCGTTCCTATTAGCTGCGGCCGGATGTAAAGCCATCTTGGAATCCAATGATACGCCAGGACGTGACGCACATACCGAGTAGTGACGTAACGCACACGGGATTAGTCGGGACGTTATAAAGCGGGCATAGTTTATCTGTAAGAGAAGATAAGAGATACAGCGACCCGCGGTTTCACCCGCATGAGTTTCGATCCCGTGGGAATATCGAGATAAAAAGTATCGTATGTGTTAATCCAGGAAATAAATAAATAACAATAAATTTTTGAATCAGTATTAAAATTGGCAAAATTAATACATAGTCTTAGAAATTATGTTTGATTGTGGTGATTTTGATTTCGTCACAACACACTATGGCAGTATTCCACATAAATAACAATACTGATAAGTTCGACTGCTTCTAGTGAGACTGGAAATAATTGCATTTAATTGGAAAACCCTGAACCATTTATCGTCTAAAATAATCATAATACCTTAACAGCTCTCTGCAGTAGGCAAGCAGAAGCGTATCGAAGCTGATAACGCAACTCATCGACAAAGAAGGGCTGTAATGTCACCTTGCTGTACCACGTGTTTATAAACTGATCCAATATTGTGTTGTAGAACTGCAACAGATAAAAATAATGGTTTTTAGAATCGTGTCTTTTGGATAGGCTGGCTAGATTAGTCTGACGAGGTAAGGGGATCTAGGTTCTTACATCTTTTGATCGTTAATCAGCAACCGCTAAAGCAGTGGTGAGATTATTTAATTAAATATTGCCTGTAAATGGCTTAAGTACTTAATTGAAATAAATACTTTGGCTTCGAGTTTTTGTGAAGACATGGACATTTCAATGATTTTATTTCTGTAAGTAGTTTAATAAAAACACCTACACGTCAATTTCAACTGTCTAGCTATCACGGTTCATGAGATACAGCCTGGTGACAGACAGACGGACAGTGGAGTCCTTAGTAATAGGGTCCCATTTTTACCCTTTGGGTACGAAACCCTAAAAATGTAAGTATCGTCGCAGATGGCGTTCTGTACTTTCTGCCTACCGCCATGGGAGGAAGTCGTGAATGTATGTATGAGTGTTGTATTAGATTTGTAGCTAAATTGAATCACGAAGGCAAAAATCATGAACCAAAAATACACAAACATTAGAATTTCAAACAGTAATTATTCCGGTTACCATATCATGCATGGTCATTAGTTCCAAAGGTACAATTAAAATGTTTGCAACATAAGTCACCGTTTTTTACTTCTAAAAGTCATCAAAACCTTTATTGTGTTTATCCCCATTAAAAGGGAGCAATTACGGTCCCCATTGAATGCTCTTCAACTTATTGTATTCAACAGGCTATTAAATAGCTCCGGTGTTAACGAGATCAAATAGTCTTTAAGTAATTAAGTTATAGAACTATTTGGCATCAGTGTTCGTGCTTCTTATAGCTTCCGCCCGCGGCTTCGTCCGCGAGGTATGTCGATAAAAACCAGTGGCGGTACCTTCATAGAAGCAGAAAAGCCCGGCTTGCCCTAATAAAATCATAATTCACAACAACAAAATCAATAAAAAATATATTCAAAAAATTCCAGTCAATTAACTCGAACTCAAACATTCATGACATATAATACAATTTCGAAATCCGAACTAGCGCTAACTTTGGGGTAGGTTCGCGCCAAATTCGGAATTCGGCTCTAAACGCTATACAATGCGTTCAAATGCGCCATCTCGCTCACACTAGTCTGGCTTTTTACCTGGCTTGCCTTTCCTTTCTCTGTCTCGCAGTTTTCGCATACAAATTGCTATAGAAACGTTTACATTTGTTGATATATTGGTAAGTACTTATACACAGAGTTCTATGAAATGAAAAGCCAGGCTTTTGAGAGGCATGAAGTTCGCGCAAATGCACTATCCGCGCGTTGCGTTGACCCGCGTAAAGTTAGTTGCGAAAGCACGTGTGGCGGGCGCGATGAGTCGATGACACGACGCGACTCAAACAAATTGTTATTGTTTTGAAGTTTTGAATACTTACTTTGAGAATTAGTTTTATTATTTGAAAAAAATATTGATTGTGGTGATTGGTGATGTCATTCCCTATAATTTTGTAAATGGTTAATGAATATAGTGTTCTTTTATCATTATGTGTTCGGAATCTGTCATTGAAAAGGTACGTAAATACATTGAGTTTTCTGCAATTTTCTGCCAATAAATAACTCTTTACTTCACCGTAGCCAATCTTAAATTACTGTCGGACTGTCGGTACTTCTCGGAAATAAAAACAAGTATTTTTGTCAGTCAAGAAGACAGAATAAATAAAATAGGTACCTACTCATTCGATCGTTTATTAGGTATGAATATGATATGACAAACCTATGTAGTGGCTCATGTTAAAATTATCAATTGACTTTAAAAATGTAAGTACCTAATTCATAAAATAATGTGTACGAGAAAATAACAATAAATCGATAATATTTGGAGGCCATCTAGTGCATTTTGATTGAACAAATTTTGCAAGTGACAAGCAAAATGAAAAAAGGTCCGGCTAAGCGTTGTGGTTCATTTATTTTACGCATTCATTAGTATAGATGGCGCTTATGACAATTACGTACTGATGCTTGAAATAAGTTTTTCTTACCAAAATTATAATAATGATGTTAGTACTACTAACAACCATTAACAACAAGAAAATCAGCCAATCCCTCAGTTGGGCGTTTTTTTTATACCTTGAAAATCTGTGGGCTTGCCCTAATTTTGACCCCTAGGCACGCCACTGATAAAAACTATCCTATGTCCTTCCCCGGGATGCAATTTATTTATCTGCCTTATCGAAATCCGTTCAGTCGTTTAGGCGTGAAAAGGTAACATACAGACAGAGTTACTTTCGAATTTATAATATTAGTATGGATTATGGATATCAGGAATCCTATTCCAAATTATGAATGTATAGGTACACAATAAAATAGTAACGAAGTCAAAACTGTACATTGAATATTTTTGAAAACAAAAGTCATTGCTGCGAGGTGTGAGAAAGAGTCTGATGCCGAAAGTATAGTTTTTAGAATTTTTGTCTGTTTATCTGCATGTATGTTCCGAATTGGCGCAAAATCTCAAAAATCTCAGGGTATGGCTGTTTGTGTATGTAAGTTTAAATGTTTGTAAACGCACCCACAATGCAGGAGAAATTGCTAGCGAGGCAATATTAAAAAAAAAAAATTAGATCAAAGGCACAGATAGTTTATAACCTGGCTTTACACATAGGGTCTTTTAATCCCGGTAGTACGATCTGTGGGATATTTTCCGATATCCATGCGGGCTAAGCCGCGGAAAACAGCTAGTCTGTGATATTCATAGGTTCAAATACCATCAATCTACAATGATTTTATTTTATGTAAATGTTGACTTAAAAAAATGCAAGTTGGTATGTTTTATTTATTGCTTAATAAACCTGCTTATAATTTGCATATTATAAGCATTTAATAACCGTAGAATTTGCATATCACAATGCGACAACAACAAGATTCGTCAGTTCTATTATAAAAAGTCATAATGATGACATTTCAAGGTGAATAATAATATTATACAAAGTGGTATGCGTAAGCGCAGTTTTGTACTTTAAATATGCTTTACCATCATAGATAGCGATGTAGGGTGTACAGTACAACTGGACATTGCTACCAACAAGTTTTAAATTAAAATATGATATGGGTTACCACTCGTTACAACAAAAATATCTTTGAAAATACGAGTTATTCCGGTCTGATCCCCTGAACCCCCCTCCAGCCCCCCCCTCCTCGATCCCCTGCTTGTTCGTCTTCTGTTTTAATAGACACGCGTTGGGTTGCGAGTTGCGACGCTCATGTGCTAATTGGTATTCTCCTATTTTCAATAAATAGTATTTAGATTTACTGAATACTGGTATTCAACTGCATCCGGTTAGACTGGAAGCCGACCCCAACTGGTAAATAGTTGGGAAAAGGCTAGGCAGATGATGATGATGAGTATTTAGATTTGTGATTCGTAACGAATTTATTACAATACAAAATAACCTATAACAATAGTACTGTTAAATTATTCGTTAATTAACTAATAAAGCAAGTTTATTTATCTATCGCGATTTATTGTAATCGACGTCTTCTCAGTTCGTTGGCCGTAACAAACTATCCTCAGAGATACAGGAAAAAAATTAATATAATAATATATATACTTAAAATAATAATATATAAAAGTTTATAAATTATTAATTATCCTTCATTTATTCATCATGGACAATTTATTCATACCTATATTAATACAACGTGTCACGACAATTAGGTAATGGGAAAACCTCACTGATAACTCCCAATATTAGTCATCCCAAAAATTATCTCGGGTGTATTTTATACGGTATATCCTCAAACTAGGCATAAAAAGGAAATGATTAAATGTTATCGAGAGTACGACAGAAAAATGAGGGTTTCAGAACATCTACTGCGTGCAATGCACGGAAATAAACAGTCAAACCCGTTTCGATCATCTTTCATAGGCAGAACAATATGGGACGCGACGTAAGTCGAAAAAGAGAGAGTAAAACCCCATTGGAATTCTTTCGAAATATAAGAACTAGGGCTGGAAACTGACGGGGTTGTGGGATGGTAATGAGCTAGATTAGTGTTCTAGCTGGTGTGTGCGACGATCTTCGTAGGGTAGCTGGTAGCAGCTGGATGAGAGTTGCCGAAAATCGCAGCTCGATTCTCGTCGCTGCGTGCGATTGAAGAGGCCTATGTCCAGCAGTGGACTGCTGTAGGCTGATGTGCTCTGTGCCTAGAACTACCTACTAGAACCTAGCCACGCAGGCAGCGTCTCATCATCATCTGCCTAGTCTTTTCCTATGTTGGGATCGGCTTCCAGTCTAACTGGATGCAGCTGAATACCAGTATTTTACATGGAGCGACTGCTTAACTGACCTCCACAACCCAGTTATTGGGTAATACTATACTGCTTGGTAAGACTGGTTGTCAGACTTTCGGGCTTCTGACTACCCATAACGACTGTCAAAGATCCACGTTCCGAGGCACGGAGGGGTCTCGGTATGTAAAGATGGTCACCCATCCACAGACCAACCGCGCCAAGCGTAGCTTAACCTGATCGATCGACTTGTGCGGCTGTTACAATAAATATTAAATTAAAATAAATAATAATTTTAATAGAAACGAAACTCCTTTGAACCGGTCAACATCGCGCTATTGACCTACCGTTTTGGGGGTATGATTCGCTTCTGTATAAAAAAAAACCTCACCTCCGTATGTTATGTACCAGCAAATATTCGTAAAGAATTGTGAGACATAAACAAATGTATGAAGACTATGAACCGTCGTCCGTCAGTCCATTTGGAATAAGAGATGATCTCACATGTTCATAATATCAATTGTTTTGGTTTGGTGTCGCCATTGTGTGAGATGTTTTTGCTTAGATAATATTTGACCTTGGTGGGTTTAGAATACTTCCAATTTGAATACTTAGTTACTTAATTTAAATTTTAGATTTAAGATTTTTTTTCCTGGATAATAAATACTTACACAGGAAAAACTGTTATACTTTATTGTTCGCAATAACAATTACACAGTTGTTGATATTTATTTGATATTCAGTAATAAAATCTGAATGTTGTATTTTAAACCTTTTTGGATAAACTCTTTTAAAGATATTTGAAATTAGGTTTTTTTTTTAAATAAAGTTCTTTTGTTTACTTACATAATATGTGAGAGGGACAACGACTTATACAGCATTATATTGTAGTCTTTGACAACGACGCGCAAATTGTAACCATAAATTCAGCACATAATTCTAAACCAGCAGCGTAAAAATTAATCGTCGGTAATCAAAAAAAAATCTGCTTCAGAAAAAAGTACCTACGCGGTCAAAATGTATGGAAGAGCATTTTTTTTTTTAATAACCAACTTAAAGTTTAAACTTCTCTGGGTTCGGAATCATGTACTTAATGCATGGTAACTAGTTGCGCGTCGATGTCCCCGCCAGCCTATTTTTAAAACGCGACCCGCCGACACAGCCCGCCGACACAACCCTATGTTGAAAGAAGCATGTCAGCAACCTTCGCGCGCGCGTGTTGCCCGCCGACACGTCGGCGGCGGCGGCTTGCCGGCGGCTAGCGTACGCAAACGCTCAGTTGCCCGGCACCATTTGAGCTGTAGTGACGTGCTAGTATTTTTGTTTTTGCGACTTTTCTGAGGTCGAGCCGCCGACATGCCGCCGGCAAAGTTTTACGACTTGCAATGACTGAAGCCGCCAACCTAGCCCGCCGGCAAAATGTTGCCAACATATGCCGCCGGGCTTGGTGTGTAGTGCGCTTAATAATTTGATTTTTAGCTACTGAATTACATAGGATTGTAACATCTGTAAACCCGCACATAAGTCACGCTTTTCCAAGACTTAAATAGTCCATTTTTACACAGAAAAGCATGACTTAAGTGCGGGTATAGATCACACGAGCTATAAAATAGTATACGATACGTCATACGTGTGACTTACCGTGCGTTCGCGATTTATTTGCCAAAAATGTAAACAAATATGAATTAATGGAAAAATACCTTTAATTCCTACACAATAAAGTTCAGTGTACACTACAACTTCAAACATTTTTATAACTTTGTCAATAGTTCTAGTCACTCTGCAATCAACTTAATTTTCATTGAAATAAAGTTGATATTTGTTTAACTTATTAAGTTTAGCATCCTCGCTATGCCAATAATGAACTACTTATGTCACACGTATCAGATTGTACTATTACTCACATCCTCTATGGCCTGATCCAATTGTTTGTGTATCTGGAGTCCCACCCAGGGCTCCGCTGACAAGCTCGAGTCATGTCTCTCGCAATCCTTAGACCCACAGGTCTCGCAACCCTGAAAATACAAGACTCCATCATCAAGTTATGAACATAAGGAAGGAGGGGCGTTTTTATTCTCATTTTCTCTGACTTCATTGCATTTGCATTGGTTCCTTACAAATTGCAAATGTTAAAAGGGTTTAGGCGCAGAAGGCGTAATTCTCAAAATGGCAACAGAGTCACAAAAATGTGCCATTTTGATAATTAGCCAATTAGAGTATTGGCCATTCAGAGAATTTGGCTTTTAGAGAATTGGCCATTCAGAGAATTTGGCTTTTAGAGAGTTGGCCATTCAGAGAATTTGGCTTTTAGAGAATTTGCCATTTTGAGAACTATCCTTTTGCGATTCTGTTGCCATTTTGTGAATTAGACCTTCTGCGCCTAAACCGTTAAAAATTTGTAAAGCAGTCTACACACCAAACCCGCCGAACCGCCGACACAGCCTTCGGCTTTATTTCAAAAGAATCATGTCGGCGACTTGTACCCGCGCGTGTCGGCGGGCCATCATGTCGGCGCGGCGGCGGGTCGGCGGGTTTGGTGTGTAGACTGCTAAGTAAGGCAGTAAAGTATATAAGTAAGGCTATGAACTATAAGTCATTGTTGTAATTGTGGTCATTGGATAGGGAAAGGTTTAGGTAATAGACACTGCAATTTATACTAATAATAAAGCTGAAGAGTTTGTCTGTTTCTTTGTTTGAATACGCTAAACTCTTGAATTACCAGTCCGATTTGAAAAATTCTTTTTGCATTTGATGGCCTAATTCTTGAGGAAGGCTATAGGCTACTTAACATCACGCTACGCTAGGACCATTAAGGATCGAGCAAAAACAAAAGAAAGTTGTGTGAAGTATTAGCGCAGGGAGGCGATGCGATGCGACAGGGTAGGTCAGGGGAACAGGAACTTTTACGCGGACCAAGTCGCGGGCAGAAGCTAGTATTAATAATACAGCCTGAAGAGTTTGTTTGTTGGAAACACACTAATCTCTGGAACTACCAATTGGATTTATAAAAATATTTTTGCATTTGATAGCCCAATTTTTGAGAAAGTTAGTTTAAGTTAAACTGACCATATGTCCCGTTTTGAACAGGACTGTTCAAAACGGGACATCCCTCAGTCACCTGTCCCTTTGTCCCCAAACAAAACTTCGGGACGCAAAATAGACCCGTTTTAAAAACATAATTATGTCAGAGGAAATTTGAGTAAAAAAATATATGGTCACAAGACAGGGAGAGGTTCAGAAGGAAAAGGGGCGTTTGCCCAGCAGTGGGGGACAGTAATATACAGGCTTACAAAAAAATTCAATTGGACTATTGTTGTAAACAGTTTTACAATTTATATTTTTATAATCACTTCATATTCTTGTTATGAAATTATTTTAAAAGATAAGCTTGTTATTTATTTTGATATAATTATTAATGACTAAACTAACTATTTACTAAAGTCTTTGATGTCTCATGCCAATGACCAATGAATAATACTTAATGAAATTTGATTTATGACTCAGTGTGTGGTATTTACAATTTCATGCAATTAGTTAAAGAGTTTATATACTTAAGAGCCTATACTACCTCAAATGGCTTAGCATGATCCTCCGTTATGTCGAAAATTCTGCAGCATTAATTTTGAAATAAATATATGCTAAAGTTGAGGATTAATGTAAGGTCTTATATTAGACGAAAACACGATTCCATAAAATTTTCTCGATAGAAAAAAATTCCAAAGTTACCTCCAAACCGAACAATAAACCGCTGGTATTCAAAAAATACTTCAAATTAGATCATGAAACTTTGCATACTAACTGAACTAACTATAAAGCAGGTCTTATGTTAGTTAGTTTTTTTGAATTACCTTTATTTTCACCGTAAAAAGCAAATACCTAAACTATTGGCGCTGCCTCCCGCCCAGCACCGCACTCTGTCTCGTTTTCACACAGTCCGCGAGCAGTATCGTGCGAGCGAGATAAAGAGTGAATTTTAGCTGAGGTAGTATAGGCTCTTAATGGTAAATTCGTAAAAAGTTCAGAAAAAAAAGGTGCAGAAACCAGTAAGTACCTTCTTAGCTATAATTAAAGATTAATCGAAATATGGGAGGTCTTTGCCTAATAGAGGGACAGTGCAGGCTAGTAAGAAAAAAAAACATTTTAACGCATTTGTTTTTATATCTTAGATGTATGACTATTAATCTGTCTGTTAGAAAATTGGAGCACCAGATACTTAACATCTATCTTATGATAAGCAAAGAGTATGAATATCTGTGAAAGTTGTAATTTAACTGGTTCTATATAATATCTCAACACTCACTCATTACTCTATCCATTAGAAAACGGACTAGCAAGATAACACGGATGTTTAATTAAGCAATAAAAATGATTAGTGAAGTCCCACAGCAAATGACAAAAAAAACAACTAGGTATTTTCTTGATTAAGACTTGGAATAATTGCCCTCACAATAATTGCTTATCAAATGGTAAAAATGATGAGTAGGGAGGCGTACATGACCTCAATCGCGAAATAACGAGTTTTCTATTGCAAGTAAACAGTAAACAAAGAAAGTATGCCAACTCACTCTGACTGTCGCGTCTCCTTCATCTTTGTACGTCTCACCGACGAAATGGCACTTTAATTTATCAATGTAATCGTGTAAAATATTCGAGTTGAGCCCGTAATAACAAGCCAGACATCCCAACACATAGCTAAATGCTATTGTGGCAAAGTGGAATCTGAAAAAAACCTAATCGTTTATGGAAATACTACTCACAGAGTACACAGATATTTAGTTATTTAATTATGCTACCTGTAAAAATATAAAACTCCAATCGCCGTGCATAGAATACCGAAGTAAATAATATAATTTTTATTATCAAATTTCTCTGTAAGCTTCGTTTGACATCTTTCACTCATGGCTAAGCGAAGAATGACGTTTGTTGTGACGTTTTTGAAAATAGTATTGTCAAAATTCATGGCTTAAATGTTACCGCAAATGGACAGAAAGATGCTACCAAAAGATAATTTCATTGATGACCATAAAGTGACGATGAACGATTTCAATAAAACCAGAATAGAATGTGACTTGTAAGAAAACAAATGAGCAGTCAAACGCGAACATCCTTAACATGAACACAACACAATAATATTAAAAACATGATTTCAATTTTCAAATGTGATTATTCATTTAATTTTGTAGTTTTTGTATTTAACCTACTAAGTAATTTTATTTAGACAGGTAAAAATAACAAAATTAAATTCTAACATAACTAAAACTATACAGAAACTAGAAAATAGCGTCGAAAAACTCATCCGCATCGACCGCATCGCTGTCGACTGGTAATGTACCCAAGAGACTGGCGGCATTACCACGTTGTATGGCGATGCTTAGCCTCTGGCCAAGGCAAAAGCCAGCCCTTGGGTCACGGGAAGTGTCAACCAGCCGTTTCGAAATATCTTTAAAAAGACTATGAGCACTCGGACCCCACGGCCCGAGTGTTTCAACCCCAAACGGCTCGAAAATATAATTTCCGATGAGGTTATTATATTTTCGCCGCTTGAAGTTCTCCGCAGCCGCAGCAGCAGCGCCAGCACAGCATGCCGAGCCAGGAAGATGGGATGGCACAAGAGTATCGACACACGTAGCGTCCCACACTAAAGGCCTAGGCCACCTTCCATGGAAATAAAGACATACCGTCCGGTCTCTTGCCATCGTCGCGTGCCAAACCATTGGGTTCTAATACAGCTGGAACGCCGACAGTGACAAGAGCTCGTCGGATGATGTCATTAATGTTCGCGTGCCGCGCTAAGCGACCCGCACTTCGGCTGCAAGACAGGCCGTGGTGTCCGAGGCTGTTGACATCTTCGCCACAGTGACAGCGATGGGGAGAACAGCAAGGAGTGCCTAGTCGTAGGGAAGCAGCGAGGCGAAAAGTAGTGTCGTCGAACAAAGTGCCTATGTTCGACGAAGGTAGTGCATGAAGCACTACTTTAACCTACTTAAGTTTTACGTATTGGTCAATCAGAAAAATAACCATTTTTAACCGACTTCAAAAAAAGGAGGAGGTTTCTCAATTCGACCGTATATATTTTTTTTTTTTTTATGTGTTTTCGCGGATAACTTCGTCGTTTATGAACCAATTTTGATTATTCTTTTTTTGTTGGAAAGGAGATATGCCAAGGGTGGTACCATGATAAGGAAACCAGGATCTGATGATGGCATCCCAGTGAAACCGAGGGGAACATTCGAAAATCGTAGGAGCGACTAGTGCGTTTGTTAATTTTTTCGTTAAGTATTTTAAAGCACTACAATTTAATGAAGGCCTGGAGTCGATCTGATGATGGAGCCGAAAGACAGTCGAGGGGACTCCTCAACGATTTACAGCAGTTACCTTGTGTTTGGGCTTGATTAATTAGTATTGATGTGAACTTTACACCTACATGGGTTGTGACTGTCATTAGGGGTCTGATGATGAAGACGAAGGACAGTTAAGGGAACTCCTCAACAGTTTACAGTAGCTAACTTGTGTTTGGAATTAATTAATTTATATTTATGAGAACTGTAACTTTTGTTGGGCTTACTTCATACGGTTCAATACGCCAAAATGTTCAGGTCGTACAAAAATAATACCTAATTAAGATTTTAGTTTTACATAGGACGACCACTACCTACTAGTCATGCTGATGCGTCAATTTGAAACCGAATTTAAGTTGCGTAATCGCGTCATTTCTAGCAATGCTCTTTCGTCGTGTGGCCTACTCAATAATTAAAGTACGTAACTTGAGCATTTGCCCTCGGAAATCATCATTTGGTAAAGTGGAGCTGATGATGAAGACCACAGATGGCCATCGGAACTACTCAATGACAAATATTTCACGGGTTGCGATTCGATTACTTTAATATGGTTGCTAAGCAATTTATGCTCGTTACAATGCGTATGGTGAAGTGGAGCTGATGGTGACTTCTCAATCAGCTCCAGTTCTCCTGGTTCTTACTAGGAGAACTCCTCAACAATTAACGTCCCTGCATCGGGAAAAGCAATATTTTGTAAAAGGTGATGATCCGTTGATATTAGGCTATTGTAACTTAAATAAATTACAAACTGACCCACTAAAAAGTGAAAAATAAAAACTTTTACAAAAAAAACAACCGACTTCCAAAAAACACTATAAAGTTAAAAATAACTTTAATTTCGGAAGTCGGTGGCAAAAAACTAAAATACTAATCCAAAGACACCGACTTCCGAAATTAAAGTTATTTTTAACTTTATAGTGTTTTTTGGAAGTCGGTTGTTTTTTTTGTAAAAGTTTTTAGAAGTTTATTTTTATATTGGCAGCACAATTTTCGTTCAGAAACAACATTAATATTTCTAGATTGTAATATCTGTGGTAATATTTCTTCGTAAAAAATATTTTACGTAGAAAACCTATTTGTGATTTTGTTTGTGTTGTTCTGTCTGGTCCACTCTTAGCCACTATATTATTATCGTAGACAGAGTAATTTATAGACTCATGGTATCCGTGTCACCGAAAGGGACTACAAATTCAGGCAATCTTCATCATACTATAATTTTTACAGCTTATTACACTGCACCTTACCATTTCCACAGTTGCGCAAATGTACTATTATTGAATTATGCACGAAAAAGATCTTATTTTCCGTTTAATCGCGGTGTAGTTTTTATTAATTCATTCATAATTTTTATTATTTCATTCATAAACGTCAAACATGTTGTGCACACATTATAATAATAAAACTGAAATGTCAAATGTCATTTGTCAAAAGCTTATAGGGTAGGGCATGGACGTAATATATGTGCCTTAATTTGATTTGACAAATGACATTTGACATTTCAGTTTTATTATTTTTCATAACCTGAAACTTTTTAATTCAGTTTGGTTCTTGTTGTAAAAAGCACGTGAAGAGAATTATTATAGATATAAAAGAATAATAGTTACTTACTGGTGGATTTCTGATTTTCGACATAAAAATAACTCGTAAGTATTGTGTTCTAACATTCATTTTATTGTCTACGAGTTTGGTCGAAGTCGGCGTACGTAAATTCAAATCTCATGAACATAGCATAGCCCATACACAATCGTAGCACAAACTAGAGACACGACACTTATAATATCATTGGAGACACGGACGTTAAAGCGCCCTGCAATACCATATTCCATTAGAGTCAGACTATCTTTCAAAACAGGCAGTAGTTTACTTCTGGCCTTACTTTTAAAGTTAAATGGCGCTCCCGGCTAATTGCTTTACTTATGTAGTCCTCCCCAGACATCTTCATATTAAGTTATACTACCTGTTGATGTAAAAATCTTCTGAAGTTCCACCGAGATAAGCATTGACATCAGTTTCATTTTCACTACATCCATGCCTAGTCCGACCTAGTCACAGATTCGATTTAAGAGATAAATCTTGTGTCTTGACCCCAGATAAAATGTAAACAATTGATTATCGCCACAATTATAGTTGTTGACAGAAAGTTTAATACACCTCAGAATTAAGTAATAAAGAGAATCAGATGTTTTGTTTACACAATTTTACCAGACACCATTTTTAAATCCTAGTATTTTTGTCTACTAGTCTTAGTATTATTGACCACTTAACATGTCCGTGACTACCGCCGGACCACCAACGCCAATCCCTTCCATATTTGGTAAATAATTATACTTAGAATAGCTGTAGCGTGCCCCCTTTTTCGGCGCTCATGGTGGTCCTGCTGAAGGGAGCGTGACTACCGCCACCACCTTCAAAGTCGATTTTCTCGAAAACTACTAAGGTACCAATTATGTTGTTCGAGTACTAATTAGTACCAATACCAATTGAGTACTAATTATTTACTAAATATGGAAGCGATTGGCGTTGCTGGTCCGGCGGTAGTCACGGACATCTACTTAACTCCTACCTTACAGCCCGTTCACACATAGTCTCCGTATTTACAGTACCCGTTTTAACCCGTATACTAAATACTCTGTCATATGTCATGTCTCTCTCCGTACGCAAAACACGCGCATTGTCGTGGAGTTGCGAAACCAGCCCGTATTACCTATTACCTACTCTGTCATATTTATGTGAAGTCGCTCATACAACTCCATACACCATTGATGAAAAAAAAACCTATCCAATAAAACGGACCAGTAAAACGGAGACCATGTGTGGGCTGTAAGCTTGCAAATAGTGTTTTATTATTTAGTTGGTAATAGCCGTTGTTCCCATCAGGATATTCAGATAATCAGACCCACTGTATACTATGAAAGTGTAAAGAGCGTAAAAGATTGTAAACAAACTTTGAATGCTTACAATAATATTATTTTCAGCACAAAATGGCATTCCAAAGACGTTTCTTGCAACTCTCAAAACAGTTTGTGTCGAGGAGTTGCCTTCTCCAGTCACATATCAAGCAGACATACTGTGAACTACATCATCAATACAGTAACAAGGCACCCAGGTTATTCAGCAACAGACATGAATGGGTTGTTGTGAAAAATGACATAGGAACAGTTGGTATCAGCAAATATGCACAAGAATCTCTTGGGGACATTGTCTTCGCACAACTACCTGAACCAAAATCTTTGGTCTATGAAGGCGATGAATGTGGAACCCTAGAAAGTGTTAAAGCAGCCAGCGAAATATATTCTCCTGTAACTGGTATAGTTACTGAGAAAAACACAGAAGTCGAGAAGAAACCAGCCCTTATAAACACAAACTTTTATGACAAAGGCTGGTTATTTAAGTTGAAGTTGACAGAACTTCAGGAGTTGATGACTTTAATGACAGAAGAAGAGTATGAGACGTTTCTCAAAGCAGATGTGCAAAAAGAGGAGAAAGAAAAAGAATTAGAAAAGTAGTTCCTTATTTAAATGTTAATGTTTGTTTTATTTATTAGAAGTTATAGAAAAATTATGGTATGTTATGTTAATTTGTTTTTATTTTCATACATAATCAGCCTATTATGTTTTCCACAGCTGAGAGACAAACCTCCTCTTTTGAGAGGGACTGGGCCATAATCCACCGTGCGGGCCCAGTGCGGGTTCGCAGATTCACGTCTTCAAATTTTTTGTTCTCGGACATGCTGGTTTTCTCACGATGTTTTCCTTCACAGTTTTAAGAGCAGTATCGATTAAATATATTTCAGAAAGTAACGCGCCTGACTGGGGTTTGAACCCACGACGTACAATTCGTAAGTCGGAGTTGTTACTACTGCGCCTCAAGTACCTAGATGTTATAGAGAATAATAAAGTATGTTATGTTAATTTGATGTCTGTGGCAAATTATAGTTAATCTTGGATTTATTTAAGAATTCCAGGATGATTTTAAAATAATTTTATAGAAATATATTGAAGAAAAAAAAAACAATTTATGTATTGTGCGTTATCATTTTTATTAGTGCATTCTTATCTACGAAAATCAATGGTAAACACAAGTCACTACTTTGGCATCAATCACACCAACGGTTAGTGCAATTAATATGTTATCACAATATTTATTTTGTATACCAACTAAGTAACATAATTATCACAAATATTCCAAAATTATCACAAATTAATTATTGTACAGGAGATATGATGAAATTAATGTACCATTTGAGAGTTTAATTAATTAAAATTAACACTACACCAATATTCTGAAAATTCCCTTAGAAGTACAGATTAAATACTACATTAATGATAAATGCAGTAATGTCATAGGTACAGCCAACAAAAGAGATAAGTATGCAGGATCGTGGGATATAGTTGAAGTTTAGTAAGAAACCGATGGATGTCGTCGGCTGAAATTTAATTTGGTAAATGAGCTGTTTGTTTTCCATTCATAAAATTATATTTTAATCGAGAAGAGCAATCGGTTTCTTACTAAACTTCAACTATATCCGACGATCCTGCATACTTATCTCTTTTGTTGACTGTACTTACATAAAATTGTAACTGGTGCTATATTATAATAAAACTAGCGGCCCGCCCCAGCTTCGCTCGGTTGCAATTTTTTTTTCGAATTTCCAAAACATTCTTTCATACCAACCTTGTCCTGGCAATACCGAACACAATAAAAAATGAATTATCCAATTTGGTGCAGTCATTCGGAAGTTATGCGCGTACAGACCATTTCGGCGACTTTGTTTTATACTATGTAAGGATCAATAATTAACTATCTTGGAAAGACCAAAAATATTTTTATGTGAATGTATAATTATTTAAGTTTAAAAAATGCGTACACATCTATATAAAGTATGAAAAACATTTTTTATTTTATAATGAACATCATTTAGGTAATTTTTGTGTTGTGGACTTTGGGTACCAGTACCACCAAATACAATGCGATTTGAGCTTTTATTGGTGTTAAATATATACCTTATGACTAGAGGTACACGTAAATTTTATCTATCAATGTTAATTTTATTATTGTGGACAAGTTCTAAACCCCGGCTATTGGTACACAACAGCTGCCTTGCCGTCTAACGACGTTTGGCTATAACCCTCGATGAGATTATGGACCTTACATTAATTGGGTATCAAGCCCACAATGCAAAAATTATTTGCTTATGGCAAACAATAAAATTGAAGCAACAAGCGACTTTCTACTTAATGAATGCCACAGGAAATTTAATCGCAACGTGTAATTAGGTTTAAAGGCCTGCAGACGACGGATTTTTGTCCGCTAAAATAGATCGCTTACAACTGTATCGAGTAACGCAAACGAGGGATTAAAAGTACCGCGTACAAAAAGTCCCCCGAATAACCGAGGACATGCAGAGAGCGGACCGGACAAAAGTACGGGGGAGGCCCCGAAACAAATAGAACTCGTGTGACTAGGCAAAGTAACGCACATGGCGGACTTTAGTCTGCGTTGTGCGCTCGAGAATGACAAACGTATGCACGATAAACGATGACACCGTGTGCGGTGAGTTCGCTGTAAATCCGCGGCGGACTTTTTATTCGCGGAGCGTACTTTTTTCTCTGCCGCGGAGAAATGTCCGTCGTCTGCGCAGGCCTTAAGGCGAAAGCGCCAGGTTAGTCCACGAAATTCATCTTAGGTTTTTTGCAATTTGCTGGCCGGATTAAGTGTAGGTCGATTAAAATATGATTCGCGACCGTAACAAATATGTATTTACATAATTATAATCATTATAAGTCATCAACACAACTCTCTATGGCCAAGTAGGTAATCCTATTTAATAAATATTTCATGAAATCTTGACATTTAGTATTATACTAACTTAACAAGTTGTATTACTGATTCTAATGATTATAATTCTGTAAATACATATTTGTTACGGTCGCGAATCATATTTTAATCAACGTACACCCATACACTAAACTGCAAATATCGTAAGAAATTTGGAATTTCGCGGGCTACCTTAGCGCTTCCCCCATAACTGACAAACACTTGATTTCATTTGTTTTTAACCTAATAATAAAATTGAAAAGAAACCATATAATCGTAATTCGAGAACATTGTTTTAATTTTATAGACTTACAAAACGCCTATTACCAGTCGAATGCCGTAATTACAGAATCAGAAAAATCCATTGTGTCTTGCAGGGATCCACGTTCGAATACGAAGGGTTAATTTTGAACTTGACCACCATTCAACAGGATTCTGATACAATAATATCATTAGTAATAATTGGCAGAAAAGCATTTAACATCCCTGTTAAATAAACAATAATACAACACACGCAATATTCTAGTGTTTTTTTTTTTAATCAAGAACAAAATAAGCAAATTAATATCTTAAAAACTAAACCGTTTAAGGAGAATGCACACATGAAATCAGAATGCAGTCTGAGGAAAAATAGATTAATATACACATACAGGGTGATTTATATAGATTAGTCAGCAGAGAGAGGTTTAGAAATAGCGATAATAATATAGAAAAAAAACCAAATTCAGTTTGTTCTCCCTATTAACATAATATCTCAAATGTATCAGCCTGTATAGTACCTTTAGCTACTACCATAGAGTTATCTAGAATAGATTTTAATAGTTTAACATCATAGACATAGAAATAACGTTAGATGGACTGCGTCCCCAATGAATTAAAGTATATCAGTATTCAATAGAAATATCAGTTAATAATACTTATATTGTAACATCTTAGTAGCTACGAATATGTCCGGTTAGAAAGCCTGAGAATAAAGTTAAATAAAAGAGGTATATTCTTCCGTGAAGTACCAAACTATGCTGAGTGGCAAGATTTGTGACAGGAGTGGTCATACAACGTGAGAGTAGGACAGCGAATGTTAATTCTTGTCGTCTCGCTCCCACGGGTTATGACCGCGACTGCCACAAGGTCTTGGCGTTTCGTATTTACAACGCAGCCGACAAGAGGTCTTGACACCTGTCAGTTTCATACAAACGAATATGTGTTTTGCGAATTTGATCTTTATTAGCTACTACAATTGTCGCACTGATGGGTGTCAGGATCGCATTATCTGAACGGCCGGACTAATAACAGTGAATGTTGTCCGATTGTTTGTTTGAGTTTATTATTGATTAATGAAGAAAACTATACAGGAAGATTTTTATATCACCATCCAAATTTTTACAGGGTGTTCTATCCATGAATATGAACAACTTTCACTATGGGACCAATTCTGATCGAACGAAAATGTTTAATACAAAAGTTCAATATCTACTTCGCCAAAATGTATGAAACAGCTGATTTTTTTTCGTGATTACAGAGTTGGTCCCATAGTGAAAGTTGTTCATATTCATGGATAGAACACCCTGTAAAAAATTGAATGGTGATAAAAAAAATCTTCCTGTATAGATAAGGAAAGTTTCGAGACTTCAGATTATCATCCTCCAAAATAGCATCCTCCTAAACTCTTACATCAATTGTATAGAAGGGTTTCAATAGGGATGGTGACAGATTGACTTATTTCTAGTACTTGCTAAGCCATTTTAGTAATGAGAGAATATGCATGGCTATGTTTAATTTACGTGCAAACATTAAAACAATCACTTCTCATAAGAACCTTTCCGAATCTCTTAATCTTTAGCTCATCAACCAGAATTTTGACACTCAACTCACAAGACTATTAAATTCCTTCATAGGAACCAATGTTTCAATGCAACATTTATTTTAACCAAAATCCAGCCTATTCCAGCTTGTTTTTATATATTCCTTGCATCAATATTCAGGGAATACAAAATGGTCACATTACCATAGACAAACAGGACTTTTCAGGACCAGAGTACACATAGTACTAAAACCTCCATCGTCACATTTAAATTACAATAAACTTCAAACTACCCACATTTTTCAAGGATTATTTTTGCTTCCCATCCAGTTTCTCCAATTCGGGCTAGGTGGTTTCATAGTTTGATACCATTTAACGTTAAAGGGTTTATCCAGGGAAAGGTTTGCTGTTATTTGGAGTACCTTGGATTGTGTGTTGTAGGTAAATTCGCAGGGTTTGACGCAAGGCTGGTCGTTGATGGCGACCATCTTGATAGGCGGCTGGTTCAGTACTGATATTTTGTTGAGCGAAGGTACTCCGTATCCCCACCATTGAACGGTGCTACGTATCTCTGTGTTGTTCAGAGAGAATTCTATGTGGCTGTATTTTTGTTCTTCATAGGTGTCTGTAAAAGAGAAAGTAGTTTTTGTTAGTTGATTTTAACAGCTGTTCCAAGGTAAATTGGGAAGATATGCCTTTGCAATCTGGATTTCAGTAAATATAGAAGAATGGAAAGTTAACGCGTTTTAGGTGCTTTAAAAGTGCCATCGAAAATAGTTATACTGAAGAATGTTCAGAGCACACAAAGCTTATCTCACTGTTGAATAAATTACTGACCTATTTTACTATCTGTCATAAACACTTTCAATTAAAACATCAAACGTCTGGTGCACCCTGAGCAGTTAGGCCCGTTAGCCGTTCCCTTCTTACAGCCTTTTTTTTTGCGGATGGGAAATCATCAAATGAACCCTCCCGCTCTGGGTGGAGCGGAAGGGAGTGTCAGACTCTGACTAAAACCCACCCGTGTTCCTTCCTTAGACCCTTATGTTCCGGGCCAGCGGTAACCCTTTCGGACAATCCTGCTGCCCCGGCAGGCTTCGGCCCTATGGGGCCCTTCCTCGATGCTGACATCTCTTTGAGGCGCGCGTGGAACACGTACGCGCCCCCCGGCACGGGCCTGGTCCTGATCGGACGGTGAGCTACCCATTACTCTCCGCCCGCAGGCCCGCGCCTACGGTGGCCGGGAGTCGTCGCGCGGCTCCCGAAGCCCGGAGCGTCTCCCGCGGCGGCTGGGACGGGAGGCTCTCTCCCTGAGCCGTCCCGCCACCTCCTTCGCTAGCATGACTGTTTCGCAGAAGGAGGTGACTGCCTCCCACTCCCTCTCGCCCCAGACCATGGCTTGCACCAGGGCCGGGCGCGAGAGGTCGCCGCCTCGCCTCTACGAGGACACGGCGGTGCTCCGCCCAAGCGGGGCAGACCTCCACTTTGTGCTCCACCGTGTCCTCTGGGCGATCCTGGCAGTGGTGGCACCCGGGCGTTTCCCCCCGCCTGATGATGTGCAGGAACCTCCCGAAACTTCCGTGTCCGGTGAGGACTTGCGTCTGGTGGTTACTGACGAGTTTATACAGGGTTATTGGTAAAACATTAACAACCTCTTAAGAGGCCATTGTACTCGTCATTATGAACAACTTTTACTATGGAACCAAACCTGAAATCGCGAAAAAATAATCAGCTGTTCCTATTTTGACGAGTTAAACGAACACAAATGTAGGGAACAGCTGATTTTTTTTGGCGATTTCAGGTTTGGTCCCATAGTAAAAGTTGTTCATAATGATGAGTACAATGACCTCTTAAGAGGTTGTTAATGTTTTACCAATAACCCTGTATTTTTACCACGTCATGAGTTCATGACCTATTCTCAAATAGTTTGCGCAGATACGTCACGACATGAGTTCATGACCTATTCTCAAATAGTTTGCGCAGATACGTCACGACATGAGTTCATGACCTATTCTCAAATAGTTTGCGCAGATACGTCACGACATGAGTTCATGACCTATTCTCAAATAGTTTGCGCAGATACGTCGAAAGAAGACTTTAAAGTCGTCACGCCATCGTTTCCTAGGTCCGTTACGATGTGCACGCCTCTGCAATATGATATATTTACAAACGTTAATAAAACTTACTCAGACTATCGCCGTCATCCCAGTACAGTTCCCCCCGCGCGCGCCCCCCCCGGTCGGGCGCGGCCAGCAGCTGCAGCGGCGCGCCGCGCGAGCTGGCGGTGCTGACGGGGCCGCGCGGGGGGGGCTCCTGCAGGGGGATTATGCCGCCGCCCTGTGGAGGGAAAAAAAAGTTTTTATCACATTTATTCAAAAAGAGCTAGTGTATTCTTCGTAAACAGGGACTAAAATAGCTCTTTAATCCCTAGGGACTAAAAGTGATTTGAATTTGTAATGTGGATATTGTTAGTAAAAGTTCCAATCGCCAAAGAAATCAATCACGAACAAGTAACAGCCTGTATGATAAAGTAAAACGCGCGAGAGCCAAATTAAAACAGCAATACAGCAATCCCGTTACTTAGAATATGTGGTAAAAATGCAAACCACGAAAGTTTTATTGAATCTGAAAAATTTTCTCAAGAAAAGGTGTTTTATCATACGTTTGCCGATTCAGTCCGGTTTTCACCCAATCACTAATCCATTGTTTAACTTTTGTAATTGGTTTTAAACAGTCTTACTTAAAAGAAAATAAATAAATAACCATTCCAGCTTATTTTGTATCTCTTCGTGTGCATTAGTTTTTAGTTGTTAGTTTTTTTTTAGTTTAATTATAATGTATGTATTTATAGTATTTTTAAGTCATTTTAATATTCTATTGTATGTGTTTATATGGGCCTTGATGCCTGAAATAAATGGATAAATAAATAAACTACAGCATTACTATAGTAAAAGACATATATATACCTTAACCGACACGGTCTCGTTGTCAGTGACCTCGTAGGACTTGTCGCTGGCTATGAACTGTCCGTCCAGTATGTTGTACCAGCTCTGTGGTCCGGGGAACTCTGCCCTAGCGACTACGGCGCCTTGTTCGAGTATAGGAGACACCATTATGTATGGACCGATCATGAACTGGTTGTCTATGTCGTGTAGGTTGTTCTGTTCTGGGGCTCTGGAAGGAAAAAAGAAGTAAATGATTTTATTTTTGTAAGTAGGTTTGCACAAACACTTTTACACGTCAATCATATTTTTTTTAACTAGATGAGGTCGGCGTTTCCTATGTGACTTCTTTGAGAAGAAAGGCCGAAACAAACTCAGAGGTCACAGTCTCTTTTAAAGTCCAGATATAATCTTGGTCAGGTTTTATAAAGACCATGTAGATCGATGTCTGAGATGGTCTTTTGAGGAAAGAACCACACAGATTGAGTGGACCTGTCCAGTCAGTGCACACATTTGTCAGAAATCGTGCAGCTCAACTCAAAACTTAAGAAGCTCAACGATTCGACGAACGATACCAAAGAAAGGACATTTGGGTAGGCCACATAAATTACTCAAACTTCCAGTAAGTAAAGTATTAATTTAAAGGAAACAGATTTTTGTGAATTAAAATTGTTTCTTGTTGTCTCTCATAACCGTGGGAGTGAATGAGAACGGCACATATTACAGCGGCGGCGGCGGCGGCGTTCCGTGCCGGATTAGCCCATAAGCAAATTAAACAATTGCTTAGGGCATCACGTCTCGGGGGCACCATAAGGCAGAAACAGCACCGAAACAGTATTTGCTAGCACATGAAAGGCAAGGCTGTTTATCAGCAAGATATTACAAGACCCAAAAGTCACTCTAGAGATGTGCGCCAATCTTTTCAAATCGCTCATCGATGTTTTAGAAAAACACGAGGCGACTAGTGGCTAGGAGGGATTGCTTAGGGCATCAAGTAGTCTTAATCTGGCACTGCAGAAGGTGGTGTTGAGACCCCTTCTCTCAACAAGTGGTCGCGCGGGGCTCGGCCCGCGCCAGCTGCTGCTCGTACGCTGCGTGTTTGTTTAGCGTCCATATTTTCTTGTTTAGATTTTAAACCGACCTTTTATCCATTATAATTTCATTTCTTTTCTCTTATCTTCGTATTATACATGTTATAAATTCTACTATCACTTTCATTTTGCTCCACCACGACCTATCGTCGCGATCAAGTGCTGATAATTTCATAGCAGGTCCAAAGAAAAAAAAATTACATAAGTAGATACTTTTTTCAATATTTTTGGTACAGACGCTAACACATCAAGCTACACGAAACTGTCACTTTTCCCAATCAACTATGAACCTTATGTTCTAGCGATAAAGTTGAAAATCTATTAAAGAAATTTGACAGATTGTATTAGCTTGATGTGCAGGCAGGCGTCTGTACTATAAAAATTTATAACTATAAGGACCTCAGCAAATGGCGTTCTAAAGTTTCTACCTATCCACCCCCATGGGAAGAAAACGTGAGCATCTTTACCCCTTTTAAATTACATATATCAGCCAATTGGGGTTTATATTTAACTAGCTTCCGCCTGCAGCTTCGCCCGCGAGGTATGTCGATAAATACTATCCTATGTCCTTCCCCGGGATGCAATCTATCTCGCTGCCATATCGAAATCAGTTCAGTTGTTTAGGCGTGAAAAGGTAACAGACAGACAGAGTTACTTTCGAGTTTATAACTTAGAATGTCAATCTTCGCAAGTTAGCAAGAAGCCGTTAAATGGAACTCACCGCAAAAATTAAGTTAAATGGCATGCGATTGGAGACCTATGTCATGCTATGAAGTGCTAAAGACTGATGAAGCAGCGTTTCCACTAGGCAACATTTGGCGCGCGACAACATGTACGGCAACGCTACACAGCGCGCGACGTTGCCAGCTGGCGCGCAACATGATGCGCGGCTTGTTGTTTGTTTAAAGAGTATCGTTAACCATAACCATAATCAGCCTATAATGTTCCCACTGCTGGGACACAGGCCTCCTCTCAATGAGAGGGACTGGGCCGTAATCCACCACGCGGGCCCAGTGCTGGTTGGTGGATGTCACATGTCTTCGAATTTTTGGTTTTAGGACATGCCGGTTTCCTCACGATGTTTTCCTTCACCGTTTTGAGAGCAGTGGTGATGAAATAATTTACACAAAGTAAAGCGCCTGTCTGGGTTCGAACCTGCGACCTATATCGTTAGTTGAGCATCAATTGTTGTCGAGTGGAGACGTGACGCGCAACAATGTCCGTAGTGTGGTGTAACGAACTAGTGCTCAAATTAATCGAACTGTACCAAAACTATGAATTTTTATGGGATACTGCTTACGCATTTGATGCATTTTTTGATAAAATTATAATCACTGCCGCTGAAATCAACACAAGTTCCTCTGGCGACATGTTGTCGACGACTGACGTAAAGTAGTAGATGCGTAGACAGACAACGTTGTTCAACAAAAGTTCCGCGCTGACTTTCAACATGTTGGGCAACTTGTTGTGCAACATGTTGCGCGTCAATTGTTGCCTAGTGGAAACGCGGCGTGATAATGCTACTATTAATGTGACTCACTCAAAGAACAGCGGCCTGACGACAGTCTCTCCATACACATGCGCTTTCCAGAACAGAGTGTAGTAGTACGGCAGGAGCGTGTAGCGCAGGCGCAGCGCTGAGCGACTGGCTTCTACCACCTCCGGGCCTAGGGAGACTGGGTCTTGAGGCTGGAAGGGGATACGTTGGGTATTCGAAAGGTAAAAAATACGGTATTTCTTCAAACTTTGATTATTTGAATCATTTATCACTGGGATAAAAAATATCCGAATTAAGGCTGCTATCGAATAAATCCTAGTTTTAGTTTACCTTCGATTCTTTCAACGCTCGCGGCGGCAGTAAAGTAATAATTTAGTAATAAAAAAAAAAATACGAGGATTTTATTGAACTTTTAAATATAATAACTCTTTTAAAGAAAGTCCTGCGGGGCAATTGCGGAACACATTCTCAATCGGATTCCGTTTCATTTTGACAGTTCAACAACATTCATTGCGTTATTAACGTGTTGAGCACACGAATTTTTCGAACTTATGAAGCAATGGTTTAGCAATTGGCTTCAAAATTATTCAGATTCCGATTCATAGTGTGTCACGGAAATAGGGTGCTGGATTACATAAAAGTAACTTAACCCGCTTTGGTCACAAAACTCCTTACCTAAGATTATTTACCTCGTAATGGCACGAAATAGTTCATGCAATAGCCTATATGTTAATACATGGTGTCAGCTACCTCCATACCAAATTTTAGCAAAATTGGTCCAGCCGTTTGAGCGTGAAGAAGTAACAAACATATAAACACACACACACTCACAAACTTTCGCCTTTATAATATTAGTGTGACCTTCTTACCTTAGCACTGTCCGAGTTATGGTTCCTTGAGAAAGGATAGAATGCTCCTAACTGCATCCACCGCTTGCACAGTTCCACCGTGGTGTCGCCGTTGAAGCCGCAGATGTCGGCGCCCATCATTGGGATGCCAAATAGACTGAAGCTTAGCAACTCTGCAAAATAATCATATCATATTGAAGGTGAAGTTCTGTAACTGATTATGGTGGCTACAAATTGAGAAGTACATTTTGAAAGGCGTTAGTTAGGTGTAGTTCAAAAGTCAATTCCATAAGTATAATAATTATAATTATGCATAATAATCAGGTGATATTTACAATACTATGTTGTCAGCCGAAATACCACTTTATATTTACATTGTTAAATATGAGGCCTAGATATTTAAAAACGAAAAAAATCCGTGCTACTTGTAAATTTCTGATATGTATTCAATAGTAGTTAATAATAACAGGGGGGGCCTGTGGCTAAATAATAACAGCCGCACAGGTCGATGGATCAGGTTAAGCTTCGCTTGCCGCGGTTGGTCTGTGGATGGGTGACAATCTTTACATACCGAGACCCCCGCGTGCCTCGGAAAACACGTTAAGCCGTTGGTCCCGGCTGTCATTGTTGGATGTTTGACATTCGTTACGGGTAGTCAGAAGCCCGAAAGTCTGACAACCAGTCTTACCAAGAGGTATCGTATTACCCAGTAACTGGGTTGTGGAGGGCAGATAGCCAGTCGCTCTATGTAAAATACTGGTATTCAGCTGCCTCCGGTTAGACTGGAAGCCGACCTCAACATAGTTGGGAAAAGGCTAGGCAGATGATGATTCAATAGTAGCTAAATTGTACCACTTTTAAATTAAAGAAAAAAGCATGGATTTACCTTTTCTTTGCTTTTCACAAACAAAATACATTGTACACTGGAAGAAATACATATCTAACATTATAAAGCAAAGGAAAATCCGAGTTTTTGCACACTAATGTGTGTTTCTTTGTCACACTAATGTTACTGGTCCTACTTCATGTTACTCATCACAAAGCACATGTATCTCACATTAGCTTGTGCAAAAAAGTAATTTATAAAAAATTAAACCAACTTCAAAAAGAAATTAACTCAAAATTATGAAATAACTTTAATTTCGGAAGTCGGTGTCTTGAGATCTGTATTTTAGTTTTTTGCCACCGACTTCCGAAATTAAAGTTAATTCATAATTTTGAGTTAATTTCTTTTTGAAGTTGGTTAATTTTTTTTTAAATTACTTTTTATTTCGTAATTTTTAGTTGTTGCACTAGAATTTGACCAAGGTTTTGAGATGTTTTCCCTTTGACACTACACCCGTAGCTCGTATCAATAAGCCAGGCCGTCACACTTACACCTATTAGTCCATATCTTGAAAATTACTGAATATATTTTGACGAAACTTGCACTGTTCCCTAAGTTGAAGTAAACGTAAGCCAATACAAAAAAAATGGTCACGATCCGATCAATAGTTGCGGAGAAATGCGTGGACAAACATACATACATACATAGAATAGAAATACTCTTTATTATGTACACCAAATAAATTACAGACATAAAAAAAGTAATTTAAAAAAATTAAACCGACTTCAAAAAGAAATTAACTCAAAATTATGAAATAACTTTAATTTCGGAAGTCGGTGTCTTGGGATCTGTATTTTAGTTTTATGCCACCGACTTCTGAAATTAAAGTTATTTCATAATTTTGAGTTAATTTCTTTTTGAAGTCGGTTTAATTTTTTTAAATTACTTTTTATTTCGTAATTTTTAGTTTTTGCACTAGTATTTGACCAAGGTTTTGAGATGTTTTCCCTTTGACACTACACCCGTAGCTCTTATCAATAACCCAGGCCGTCACACTTACACGTATTAGTCCATATCTTGAAAATTACTGAATCGATCTTGATGAAACTTGCACTGTTCCCTAAGTTGAAGAAAATGTAAGCCAATAAAAAAAAATGGTCACGATCCGATTAATACTTCCGGAGATATGCGTGGACAAACATACATACATACATACATATATACATACGTCTATGAAATTTTGTATATTTGTTTGGAAGCCCTAATAGATCAACATATGTGAATATAATGCAATTCCAATAATATTACATACATACGTATCGAATTGATAACCTCCTTTTTTTTGAAGTCGGTAAAAATAGAAACTGTACATAGGGTGACACAATGGGCGGTCTTATCGCTAAAAGCGATCTTTTAAAGACAACCTTTGGATGGATTAAAAAGGGGAAGGACAGACAAATACTGTAGGTAGTCTGTGGTGTACCTATTACATAATACAATAAAACATACATAACACACACACACATACGTCTATAAAATTTTGTATATTTGTTTGGAAGCCCTAATAGATTGTCATATGTGAATATAATGCAATTCCAATAATATTACATACATACGTATCGAATTGATAACCTCCTTTTTTTTGAAGTCGGTAAAAAAGTTAAGAAGTTTCATTGTAATAATCTTACCTGGTATAGTCATCTTCATGTCATGCCAGTTACTGGCGATGTCGCCGCTCCAGTGTCCCGAGTACTTGCCTATACCCACGAACGTTGACCGCGTTATTATGAACGGACGTTTTCCGCGGATCTCTGCTAGCGAACTGTGGGGAAAAGAAATTATATGTGAAATGAAAGAAAATACCTATAATTACACTTAACGCAAAAATCATACAGAAGCATAAAGAAAAATAAATAAGGCGCAAACACACAGATGGTGGGGCTTGTGGCTAAGTAATAACAGCCGCACGGGTCGATCGATAGGGTAAGCTACGCTTGTCACGGTTGGTCCGTGGATGGGTGACCATCTTTACATACCAAAACCCCTTGTTTGACAGTCGTTACGGGTCGTCAGAAGCCCGAAAGTCTGAACACCAGCCTTACCGAAGGGTAGAAGTATTACCCAGTAACACAGATCAGAATATTCCTATTTTCTGTCACTCAGGAGTGTGATTTTACCGTTAGGTAATACGGGTAAAACCAATGACATCGAGCCACTTGCAAGTTTTAAGAAAACCGTATTTATTTTTATTTCGCATCAACAAGGCTTGCAGTATCTTCAGATAGATAATTTCATTGCCTTTCTTTTTTAACTCATAAGTTCAAGTAAGTAACTACACTATCCGCGGCCCGTAATAAAATAAGCCATACTTACTTGAAATTATGAGTGTATTAAACAATAATCCATACTAATATTATAAATTCGAAAGTAACTCTTGTCTGTCTGTATGTTACCTTTTCACGCCTAAACCACTGAACGGATTTGGATAAAATTTGGCAGAGAGATGGATTGCATCCCGGGGAAGGGCATAGGACAGTTTTTATCGACATAACTAGCGGGCGAAGCCGCGGCCGGAAGCTAGTTATAGATAAAATAAGCAAAAAATCATACAATTCTTTAGATGTCGAGACCGAACACGTCTATGAAGTTCCACTAGTTAATTTAATTGGACCTTGCATACTCACAAGTAAGTAGCGATAGCCTCAGTGATCGAGTACAAGTTGTGCACGTCGTAGTGCGCGCCCGCGTAGTGCTTGGCGTCCATACACAGCGTGTGCGTGCGCAGCGCCGCGTCCGATGTGTGCGGCATGTATGGGAGGGCCTCGGGGCCGCACGTACCTACTGCTGTACCGTCTTTGAAGTTTGAGGGCTCGTTCATATCCTGTGAATTATTTACAAGTTGAAAATTCACTGTAAAACAAGCTTATAAAGTATTTTATGGCCAAATCTGAAACGGTGAAATTTTAAAACAAAAACTAAAGCTTGTAACCCATTTTTTAACCCGCGACACAAAAAGAGGGGTGTTATAAGTTTGACGTGCCTGTGTGTCTGTGGCATCGTAGCTACTAAAAGAATGGAACGATTATGATGCGGTTTTTTAACCACATAAAAAGTAAGAAAGTGGATTTTATTACTTACAATCCAAGCTCCATCGTAAGGCACAGCTTTGTGGAAGTTGGCCATCATCTCTAGCCAATAGCTGCTTGAGTTTGGATGGGTGAAGTCTGGGAACACAGTGTAGCCGGTGTTCCATACCTGAAACACACAGTTACAATTAAATCATTATTTATTTAACAGTTAATTTGTAAGTATACAGCACTTGGCGGAGGCCTTTGCCTAGCAGTGGGACACTATAGGCTAAACAAAAAAAACAGTGGCACTCCGGGAGTGCTGACAGAAGTGAAAACAAAATTCAAACAGAATACTTTGCCATCACTCACTGACATAGCGGATATACATTAAAACCGAGTACATCCCGAGAGGACAGCCGAACACATCATCCGAAGCAGGTATTTTTTTAATCGTCTTATAAACAAAACACGCGCGGTGTCGCTTACGGTAATAGTGGCGCGAGTTCAGTGGTTTTTTTTTCCCAACTCAGAAATAAAGCGCTTAAAGAAGATTTCACTTTAAAAAAAAAACAGTTTGTGTACACATATTTCTAACGAAATCTTTTCCTGCAAATATTTCTAGTATTTCGTAGCATGAATGACCATTAATTATTTTGATGTGTTTAAAGATGAAAAACTAACTGACTTTTTATGTGCATATGCACTTATAAGGCAGCCGTCTATCGGTCGGTCGACGTGGGTCGTGAAATCATATTTCAAAATACGGTTTTTAGGGTTCCGTAACCAAAGGGTAAAAACGGGACCCTATTACTAAGACTCCACTGTGCATCTGTCTGTCTGTCTGTCACCAGGCTGTATCTCATGAACCGTGAAAGCTAGACAGTTGAAATTTTCACAGATGGTGTATTTCTGTTGCCGCTATAACAACAAATTCTATAAACAGAATAAAATAAATATTTAAGGGGACTCCCATATAACAAACGTGTTTTTTCGTCTTGTGGTAAGGAACCCTTCGTGTTTTGACTTAAAATAGCATGGCAGTTGAGAACGTGTCATGCTCACTTAAATGTCTCACCGATGGTGGCGCGTGTGTTGGATCATTCGGTTCCCTACAAAATGGTTGAGCTGGATGGTGCTGATCCACGCGTCATGTTCGTGAACGGGCGCCGTCGGTTGAGACTGGTCATCTCTTAACTGCCAAGGCTTATTTTTAATCTTATGTCTTGAATTGTTTCTTCATTTCTGTCTTTTTTGCATTGTTCTCACATATAGAAGCAACAAGAATAATGTACCCAGGATTTTGTAATATCTTGATTTAAAAGAGTGTCCATGGAGTTTCTTGCCCGTTCTTCTCCATAGAGATCTACGCTTTGGAATGGGTAACTAGCTTCAACTTTCTGACTAACTGACAGACTATTTAATTTTGACAATTCAAAAGTGCCTGTACAAGGTTTAATTGAAATAAATGATTTGAGTTTGAGTTTGAGAGTTTGAGTGTCCGAGTTCGACTCGCACTTGGCCAATTTTTTTTAAACAGTTTAGAATATTTTTACAAAATTCTCGACATATTTATCTGTCAAAAATTTAATAATTTATCTTCAAGAATGGTATCTTACCTGTCCAATGAGTATGTCATTGGTTGAGTTTTTGACGAATATGTCCATTTCTACACCTCGATCATACGGTGGGTAGGTACCGGGTTTTTCAGAAGCGCCTACACCGGGATCTGAAAGAAGTAACTTGTATTATTTTACTTCTACAGTCTTCAGGGAAAGAACTTACACTCACGTTTTTTTATTAGCATTCTAATGGAGGTATCTGTATCTTTCATGAGCTAAGCTAGTATCGTAAACAAGGATTGATTTCGACTATGTACGTTTTTGGAAGGTAGTAAGAACACAAATCGTTTTTTTTTTTCTACTGAGCTCTTTCGATTTTGATACAATAAATAACAACACACATTTTTGTTAAATATATCTTACTTAAAATCAACATGTTTTATTAGCCTAATAATTTGAATTTATTACATTTAAAAAAAAATTACAAATAAAAAAACAACAGACTTCCAAAAAAACACTACGAAGTGAAAAATAACTTTAATTTCGGAAGTCGGTGGCAAATAACTAAAATACAGATCTAAAGACAAAAAGATTTTTTTTATTTTTCACTTTTTAGTCATCATCATTTCAGCCAAAAGACGTCCACTGCTGGACATAGGCCTCCCCCAAGCACTTCCACTTCGACCGGTTCTGTGCTTCTCGCATCCAACGGGTTCCTGCGGCCTTCACAAGGTCGACGGTCCACCTTGTTTCTTTAAGAAGGGCGACAATGCCCTTCTTAAGAATTATAGGCCCATCTCACTCCTGAGCCATGTCTACAAGCTGTTTTCGAGAGTCATCACGAACCGTCTCGCGCGCAGGTTTGACGACTTCCAGCCTCCCGAACAAGCCGGATTCCGTAAAGGCTTTAGCACCGTAGACCACATACATACTTTTTAGTGGGTCAGTTTGTAATTTATCTAAGTTACAATAGCATGTCAACTGCTCATCACCTTGTACAAAATATTGTTTTTCCCGATGCAGGGACGTTAATTGTTGAGGAGTTCTCCTAGTAAGAACCAGGAAAACTGGAGCTAATTGAGAGGTCACCATCAGTTGCACTTCACCATACGCATTGTGACGAGCATAAATATGTGTATTAAATGAAGTCCATGACAGAATTGACATATTTTCGTGTAATTTGAGTGAATTCGCAAGAGTTTTGTTGAATTTTGTTAGCTATATTTAAATATTAATATTTTGTGTTGTCTAATTTTATTATATTTTAGGTTAAGTTTTTATAGCATTAAAAAATTGTTTTGTATTTTAAAGTTTAGATTTTTAAGTATTAGCCGTAAGTTAATTTTCATTTTATTTGGTGTGTTTGCAAACCACTATCGTATTGGGGTCATCCTGTAATGATAGTGTGTGTATGTGTAATAAATAAATAATAATAAATAAATTGCTTAGCAACCACATTAAAGTACCTAATCAAATCGCAACTCATGAAATACTTATTATTAAGTAGTTCCGATGGCCATCTGTGGTCTTCATCATCAGTTCCAATTCACCAAATGGTGCTTTCCGAGAGCAAATGCAAGAGTCACTATAAAAAATACCCAAATCTCTATAGTTATGCCTATAAAATTAGAGGGTTTCCCTCGATTTCCATGGGATTCCCTCATCAGATTCCGACTTGGTGACAATGGGACCACCTTGAGAGCATACCCTTTTAAACAAATAAAGAATTTTTAAAATAGGTCCACAATTGACGGAGAAATCGGTGAACATAGACAAAAAAACATGCATAAAGTCGAACATATCCTCCCCTCCTCCTCCATTTTCGAAGTCGGTTAAAAAAACTCACCAATAATCATCATATAGTGCATTCCCTCAGCATGTACCTCCTTCACGAACTCGGGCAAGCCGGCAAACCGTTCGGGGTCGATCGTGAAGTCGTTGTGATCGTGCATGTAGTCTATATCGTTCCACTGTACGTCCTGGAAGAAAGGGGACGTTTTTATTGAATATTTTGATAAATGGAGCAGAACCTGACTTGTCCATAGGTCCTTTCAAATCCTTCCTACTAATACATATTATAAACGCGAAAGTTTATGAGGATGGATGTATGTTTGTTACTCTTTCACGCATAAACTACTAAACGGATTTTGATGAAACTTTACAGTAATAAAGCTTATACATCAGAATAACACATAGGATACTTTTTATCCCGATATTCCCACGGGATCGACACTTATGCGGGTGAAACCGCGGGGCGCTGCTAGTTTATAATAATATAGTGAAAGTTATTGGTTTTCATTAGATACTTACAAATGGTATACCAGCATCCCTGTTTGATTTCCATACGTTTCTGGTAGCATTTACTGTGTTGTAGTTGAACCTTAAATGGAAGACAACTTTTATGACAATGCAAATATTTCATTACTATTTTAAGACTTTATTTATTCGGGGACCATAAAAAAAGAATATTTTCCCTGATCTGTTTTTTTTTGTACTTTATATCTCCTGCTTGCTGACTATTTATTTTGTATGCATATACTAGATAGATAGATAAACTATTTATTTGGCGCACACAAAAGACAAACATATTTAGAGAAATATAATCATTAGAATCATTAATACATCTTTCTAAATTTGATTTCTACCATTAACACTTTTCCATAAGAAGTGGTACAAATCTAACTTACAAAGATATATTAATGATTCTAATTCTCTAAATATGTACCTGTTATTGTCGCGAATCATATTTTTATTAAGATTCAATCTGACACTGACCTGCAAATTGCAAAAAACGTAAGAAAATTTGAATTTCGCGGTCTACCACTATAAATTCACCTAAACAAAAAATAACCTACCTGCATAGATGGAATCCAAGCGACCAATAAGGAGGCATGAAGGGCCTTCCGACCAGCTCAGTGTACTGTGCTACCACATCTTTAGGCGAAGGCCCCAGAAATACGAAGAGATTGAGTATGCCTCCTGTTGTTCTGTAGGTAATGCCAGGCGTCGGTTGTAAGACTATGTCTGTAAATTATTTACAATAATATATTAGTGGTATTTGAAGATGGCAGTTTAATAAGTTGTGCATACATAGGTTTTTATATAATATTACCTAAATTCTACGAATAATAAAAAGTCTGGAAGCGTAACTATGAACAAAATCAACGAGAAATTCGGCTCCAAACTTCACTCATTGACAAAATACCTCCGAGTATTCGAACGAAAGAACACACGTCCAAATAATCCAATCAGCTGCGCTCGCGTAAAGCGTTGTATTCCGGCAAGCGCCGTGATTGGTTCTGGTGCGCGGTGGCCTTTTCGGCAACGCCCACTGCGGTAAACATTTGCGTGGTGCTATTTTTGAGCTTGAGTTACATTTCTTGACTTTTAATATTCGTAGCCTTCATTCAAAAGTATTTACAAAGCATGAATCGCCTCAGTAGCTATGATATAGAAAATTTGTTAGAAAGCAGTTGCTCAACATTGTTAGGTAATAATGTTATTTCGAACTATTAAAAATGAATGTCTGCGTTAGACAGGCTCTTATCAAGGCTGGTAACACTGCATGAACTTGTGTAGCCAGCTTGCAGTACAGAAACATGTGAAAAAAATGAAATTCAAAAGTAAAAAAGAACCGTAGAACTTTTACACGTAATATTATTAAAAATAAGCTAGTTGAGGTCGGGGTTTCCTATCTGACTACTCTGAGAAGCAAGGCCGAAACAAACTCAGAGGTCTGTCTCTTTTAAAGTCCAGACATAATCTTGGTCAGATCATGTGAAGACCATATAGATTGATGTCTGAAATGGTCTTTTGAGGAAAGTACCACATAGATTTGAGTGGACCAGTCCAGTCAGTGCAAGCATTTGCGAGTAATCGTGTAGCTCAACTCGAAAGTTGATGATAAATGATTTTATTTCTGTAAGTAGGTTTGTACAAACACTTTTACACGTCAATCATATTTTTTTTTAAACTAGATGAGGTCGGCGTTTCCTAACTGACTATTCTGAGAAGAAAGGCCGAAACAAACTCAGAGGTCACAGTCTCTTTTAAAGTCCAGACAAAGTCTTGGTCAGATCATGTGAAGACCATGTAGATTGGTGTCTGAAATGGTCTTTTGAGGAAAGAACCACACAGATTGAGCGGACCTGTCCAATCAGTGCACGCATTTGTCAAAAATCGTGCAGCTCAACTCAGAACTTGAGGAGCTCAACGATGTTGCTGCAACGGCCACGGAAACCCTTCGTAAGAGTCTTTCATAACCAAGATGTCTAATGGGTGTACAAATCCAACAAGGTGCATTATAACTACAGCTAATAACTACGTGTATTTTTATATATTTACAAGCCCCCCTTACTAATAAACGTTGTATAGCGCCTGTATAGTTATACAACGCTTTGTCTTCTTCTTTCTAAAGTCAAATTACTGACGACTAAACGAGACATATCGGTGTGTAACGTTTATTAGTAAGGGGGTAAGTGTATAACCATACCCATAGCGTTAGAATTGAGCAGAAGCATCCCGTGGCTCTTGCCATCATGTTCCACGGCCAGGTAGAACGGCTGCGTGCCGTATAGATTCACCTAGAGGTACGATAGTGAGAATATAGTATGTGTGGGTTAGACAGAATGGGCTACAGAGCGTTCCATTGAAGATCCTGTGATGAAGTGGTCAGTAAAAGTCCGATATTACTCACTGCCTTTTCTAGATAGGCATATTTTCTTTTATAGAATCCGTGTATAATGAAAAGTACAGAAAGAAAGACTTTTAGCTTTTAGACCCTTTGTACAGACGCCAGCACATCAAGCTACTACAATCTGTCAAATGTCTTTAATAGATTTTCAACTTTATTGCTAAAGCATAAGGTTCAAAGTTGATTGGGAAAATTTTAGAGTTTCGGGTAGCTTGACTTGATGTGAATCTGTACAACGGGCTTTAAACTGTTACCGCCAAAATGCGAGTTCGATATCCGTAATCTTTTCATCTCGTTCCCAGATACTATCCACAAGCAAGTGTCCCAAAAATATTCTACCTTACAGTAACAATTACATATATTTACACACGTTAAATCTATATTTACATGTTGCCCTAATACGATATACATGTCATCATAATCAGCCTATAATGTTCCCACTGCTGGGACTCAGGCCTCCTCTCTGTGAGAGGGAGTGGGCCGTAATTCACTACGCGGGCCCAGTGCGGGTTGGTAGATGTCACATGTCTTCGAATTTTTGGTTCTAGGATATGTCGGTTTTCTCACGATGTTTTCCTTCACCGTTTTCAGAGCGGTGGTGATGAAATAATTTACACAAAGTAAAGAGCCTGTCTGGGTTCGAACCTACTACCTAGAACTCGTGAGTCGCGGCCGATACCACGGGGCCACCACTGCTCTCTCTCTGCATTGCGCGAGCGCTGTGAGCGCATTCATGAGCGTTCCGAATTGTTGACAGCTCGCAGCTGTCATAATCGTGATATCTAAATCGGAACGCAAATTATTGATGTGAGCGCTTGAGCGAGTATGGCATAATTCGGAATGCAGCCTAAGTCTTCACAGTGAGATTTTAACAGAATAGATCGGTGCGGTATTATGACGACTTAAGGCGAAAGCGCCAGGGTAGCCCGCGAAATTCAATTTTTTTTAGGTTTTTTGCAATTTGCTGGTCAGTATTAAGTTGTACGTTGATTAAAATATGATTCGCGGCCGTAACAAATATGTATTTACAGAATTATAATCATTAAAGTCATCAACACAACTCTCTAAGACCATGTAATCCCCAAGAATGACTATTTCATGAAATCTTGACATTTGGGGATTACATGGTCTTAGAGAGTTGTGTTGATGACTTTAATGATTATAATTTTGTAAATACTTAAGCTTCCCCCTTAAAGCCATCATGATTCCAGTGTAAGAGAGAGACGGAGCTATACATGGACGATAGCACCATCTCTTTTTCGAACTGGAATCATGATGACATTAATATTTCGTAATATGGCCACAGTGGTAGAAGATCTAGCTAGGAAAATTAAGGTACAGAACATAAAACCTTAGAATTAGCAGTACATTCTACCTCCCACAGTCTACTCACCCCTTCAGTAGGCGCTCGATCTCTATTGAAAATAGCGAAAGTATTCCAGTTGATGTTGTTCATGAATCTGGATCGCTTCTCTCCAAGTCCAAACAAGTGACTGGTCGGTAGGACGGCAGATATTTGGAGCAGCTTGTCTGAGAGGATCAGACCGCCTATGTCTTGGGTGTTTACACTGGAAATTGGAAATAAATGGTAAATGTATGAACCTTTTTAACACGCTTTTATTAGGTCGACCTGTATGTAACTATGTAATGGAATCTAAGGTAACTAATTTAACCATCTTCCAAGGGTCGTAGCGTAGTGAAAATTGGCAGCTGTATGTAGTTCTGATGACAATACAATAATATGGTACTGTCGAACTGATCTGATGATGGAGCCGGAAGATATGAACTGGAACTTCACGATGGAAAATCGTATCATAGCTCTTTTGGATTTCTTAGAAAAGTCTTGTAATGAACTTTGACCACGATTAGGTTTCAAGGTCTGATGATGAAGCCGGAAGATAGGCACTGGCATTCCATGATAGAATATCGTATCATAGTCGTGTTTGCACTTGTAAGAAAGGCCACGTAATGGACTTTGAACACGTTAGGTTTCAAGGTTTTAACAAACCTTATATATATTGAATTACGTGCATTTATAAAAGCGTGTTTTTTAAACTATTAATTCAACCTTTTGACCGCCACAGTCATGTATAGATAGATGACAAACCAAAATGTGCCCAACACGCCACGGTTCGACTACATGACAGACTTTGACGCCGAGTGAGGGCCGATTTTTGATTTTTTGACGTGTGGCGGTCAAAAGAAAGGCTTGTTGAATGGTAACAGGTTGCAGTATCAGGATGGTTAAACTGCAAGGTTAAGCTGTATTTCTTTAGTCATTAGAATTTGATAGCCTTAATATTTTTATTATATTCTTAAAATATACTACGGCTTCAAAATCACACTTATAATAATATTATAAAGGCGAAAGTTTGTGAGTGTGTGTGTGTTTATATGTTTGTTACTTCTTCTAGCGGTAGCTGACACCCTGGATTAACGTATAGGCTACTTTGTATCCCGATATTCCCACGGGATCGAAACTTATGCGGGTGAAACCGCGGGGCGTAGCTAGTTCAGTAATAAGTGCATCGACAAATTCGAAACAGCTTTCATACAAAAAAAAAACACTTAGAACAATTACCAGGCAGTTTAGCACTACCCGTTAGATCAAAAATCTTAGAGAGCAGTTTACGATAATGTGACTTTTCCCTCATTTATAACTAATTTACAAAGATCATTCATTGTAAGAAATCTATATTCACTTACATTTGAAAAAGCAGTTATAAGGAAGCCCTTACTTACATGTACACTAAAACTTACATAGTAACATTATCAGAATTCCTGATGATCTTGAACCCGATGAGAGACCCATTTAGTTGCACGCGGTACTTCTTCTTCGATAGAGGTTTCGACACCATCGTTATTTCTGGCTGCATCGGCTCGAACCTCTTGTGCTCAGCGTCATATATCTGTAAGGTTTGGAGATACATCGAATTTTAATCATTCTGAATTTTTTTTATTTATTCATGTGTTTGTACACCTATGAATACCTGCAATACCAAGAGATACACACATAGTCGGCCTGATGGACAAAGTTGAAAGGTCTAATGTTATTTTAGTTTAAAATTTCAATTTGAACACAGCAACTTTCCCTGATGGCAGAAATAGGTATGGTCATTCGGTGGCAGAACTTTCCCATTTCGTTTGGGATACCATACTTACAAAACTCGACTTTATACTACAGTAAGTATTCAATTCATTTTTATTAAATTCTGGATTGTTTTTTGAAATAGAATATCAGTAACTATACTACTAACAATACAACATAATGATCCCACCTTTATCTGCAGTGCATCATCCGAAAGATACTTGATGTCCATCCTAACAACTTCAAAATCTCCCGGATACCCCGAAGGCCGCATCTTTTCCATATACACATTCATGCCGTGTTTATCCTCTGTCATATTCACGAAGCGGAACGAGTCGAAATGCGAGGGGTAGTAGCAGTATGGAACTCCTTGGGTGTCCGAGGATTTCCAGCAGCAACCTGGAATCGTAAAGGTTTTTGATGGTTTGGACTTAGGTAATCTGCATTTGCGATTTATTTGGCAAAAATGTAAGCAAAATATATGAGTTTATGGAAAAATAACTTTAAATCCTACACGATGAAGTTCGGTTTACGCTACAACTACTCAATAATGCTAGTCACTCTGAATCAACTTAATTAACATTAAAATAAAGTTGATATTTGTTTAACTTTAAATAATATTAATTTGAAATAAGATTGAATAGACTTTACATGACAACAGCACTAATTTGGCAATTCTGCGGGATTTAGAGCTAAAAATTACAGAACATCGCGCCTATAATTCCCGTATGGGTTAGGCAGAGGTGTACCTAATAGTAACACCCATCCACATTTCGCCAGTTATATTTAAGTCCCATGTAATAGGGGGCGAGCCTATTGTCATCAACCGAGCACAAATCCAGACTCCGGGCTGCTACTGAGAAGTTTCTGATGGAAAAACTCAATAACACTTTGCCCGACCTGCGGGGAAATTGCGTAACACACTGTCAGTAGCAATGGGTTTCGTTATGACAGTTCAACAACATTCATTGCGTTATTTACGCTGTTTAGCAGACACATTTTTCGAACATATGAAGCAATGGATTAGAAAATATTTGCTGGAAAGAGATATCATCTTCATCATTATGCATATGGCATACATTGTAACCGCAAGACAGTCGTGACATGAAGGTCAAATTAAACACGCGATACATTGCGGTTTACCAATAACCCTGTATATGAAATTCCAAATCCTGACTGATATATCAACGCACAGCCTTATAACCGCTAGTCCTAGAGACATGAAATTTGGAAGGTGTGTTCTTTGTGAAGAGTAGGTATTCAATCAGAAAGGGTGAAATTTTACGCGGACGTAGTCGCGGACAGAAGCTAGTACCTAACATCATCATCAGCCTAGCCTTTTTCCCAACTATGTTGGGGTCGGCTTAGTCTAACCGGATGCAGCTGAATACCAGTATTTTACATGGAGCGACTGCCTCTCTGACCTCCACAACTCAGTTATTTAGGTAATTTGATACCCCTTGGTAAGAGTGGTTATCAGACTTCCGGCCTTCTGACTACCCGTAACAACTGTCAAAGATCCTCGAATGACGGCCGGGACCAACAGCTTAACGTGCTTTCCGAGGCACGCAGGGGTCTCGGTGTGTAAAGATGGTCACCCATCCACAGACCAACCGCGTAGCTTAACCTGATCGATCGACCTGTGCGGCTGTTATCATTTAGCCACGGGCCCCTCCAGAAGCTAGTACCTAATAAATAATTATAAATTAGATTATTTTTATAATTATCTAATAAGTACCTTTTAGATTAGAGGATACAAGTGATTACATAGTACATGAGTGGGGAAATCTATTAGTGTTCAAGTATTCTGATAGCTAAGGTCATGAAAACAATTTCAAGGCATTAGGCGCAAGGTAACTATTTCCTTCAGACAAGAATGATAATTTGCACCGCATTGTGTCCTTGGTTTACGGCGCCCCGCGGTTTCACCCGCGTAAAAGTCGATCCCGTGGGAATATCGGGATAAAAAGTAGCCTATATGTTAATCCAGGGTGTCAACTACCTCCATACAAAATTTTATCAAAATTGCTCTAGCCGTTTGAGCGTGAAGAAGTAACAAACATATAAACACACCCCCACAGCCCCACACAAACTTTCGCCTTTATAATATTAGTGTGATGTTGTTACGGTGGTTATTGCTTATTTCTATCGTTTAATCAAGCCGCGGTTTTATGTTTAGATATGCGGCTGTGCACTTAATAAAAAACATATAAACACACACACACATACACTCACAAACTTTCGCCTTTATAATTCAGCGGGCGAAAGCTAGTAAAACACAATTGCAACCTACCTCGTTTAACACAATCCTTTTCATTAGCAGATCCTTGTGGAAAGCAGTCAAACTTCATATTCTCCTCGACCTTAGAGCACATATCCTGCTGAACTTCCACCGTCCGCTCGGGGTACGCATTCTTCTTGTTCAGTTCTGTCTTCTTCCGTTCTGTCGCGTTACTCTTGTTCTTTGTACTCAAGTTGTTGTGGTCGTGGTAGCGGTATTCCGAGGCTTGCTGGATAGGGAACTGGAAATTAAAAAAAACCGGTCAAGACCAAGTCGGGAGTCGCGTACCGAGGGTTCCGTACAAATTTTCAGGTAGTTATGTAAATAGTTTATCATGGTTTTTTTTTATGTAACTAAGTACTAATTTACTGTTTTCGGATTTTTTTCCTTTACCTTGCTTCTTACCCAATTACGTGATTCTAGGTCAACGGAAAGTACCCTATACATTTTGATTCCCTTGAGAGTGTCGAAATATACGTTTTTTTGCGGCATAAACGGCCGTATCTTTTTTTTTACTTTAACTTAGAAGTTTGATTTTTTCACAGCTTCAAGTGACCGCAGACCTGAGTATATGATTTTAATTTCAACTCGATACCTTCACGCGTTCCCGAGATAAACGGTCTGGACAGACAGACGGACGGACAACAAAGCGATCATATAAGGGTTCGGTTTTTTCCTTTTGAGGTACGGAACCCTAAAAACAGTTTCAATACAAGATAACTGTATACTTTCTTTTCAAGAATCCTTAACAATGCCACAGGAACCTGATTTTTGGCGCCAAGCCTTGACACACGATCGAGTATAAAGAAGAAGAAAAGAACATAAACTAATCATATATTTTTTGTGTCTTTAAATAATGTAGTACTGTTTACAGAGAGATGTCAGAGACGAATAAATAAAATGGAATTACCTTTTCATATGGCATTGGAGATAGTGGTTTCTTGATGGTGTCAGGATGAGTTCGTTCCCATAGTTTCCTGCAATTAGATAACAACAATTTTATAAAGTTTTAGAAAGTCTTCAAGTTTTTTGATGCTTTAAAGCGTTTAGTCTCAGACTAGCGCCACGCCCAACATGCCCGACCCTAGCCCGGGCAAGTGCTCCCAAGCGCGCTGGAATATGTTCCGACACTCATAAAAGCTCTGTTATCTACCTATAATGCTCCTCGCCCCACGTGCCGCCGACAGCGCCCCCTACGGCCCACCAGGCGCCCACACACAGCACACAGACTAGCGCCACGCCCAACATGCCCGACCCTAGCCCGGGCAAGTGCTCCCAAGCGCGCTGGAATATGTTGCGCCGCTCAGAGAAGCGCTGGTATCTGGAAAAAAAACGAAAAAGGGACTTAGAGCTATGAATGCTATGTAGCAATAAACTTTTATACACTCAAACACAAATGTACAGTCCCGAGCATAAGTATGTATACACTTGGCTTTATTCAATGACAATTTTCTCCTTTAGTTTTGAATGAAATTTTATATTATTACGAACAAAGTATTACCAACTTATAGTACACCCACATTTCACCAGTTATGCAAACTTTAATAATGTGTATGTTTTTAATTTAAAATCACTTCTTTTTGTCCTGTGACTTCTAAATTTATTGTAAAAAATAAATCCATTATAAACAATAATACCTTCTAATGCCTACCTAACAAACAGAGAGCAATAGAAAAAAATACAAATTACAAAGTATATTGTCTTTGGAGTATAGTCTTTGGGCCCGTAGCTAAATAATATCGTGGATCTTCGACAGTCATTACGGGTAGTCTGAAGCCCAAAAGTCTGACAACCTATATCAAGGAGTATTGTATTGCTCAGTAACTGGGTTGTGGAGGTCAGATGCTCCATGTAAATACCGACCCCAACATAGTTGGGACAAGGCTAGGCCGATGATTGTCTTTGGAGTAAAATACTCACTTTTCCATAGTTTACACTTCACAATCACACAAAAGGTCTCTAACACAAGTGTATTCACCAACAGCATTAGGTACAATAAAGAGAATGTTATGCTATTTATATAATTTATATCAGTTTATTATTAGAGAATTTATTGTACTGTCAAAGTTCATGTTTACTGAGCAAATCAAATGGATGATTAATCATAAACAATGAGTGAAGTTATTGTTGTTTCATTTTGAACCTTGTAACTATGTAGTATTGAGTAATTTATTTGAAAGTGAGTAATCTTTTAATGTAGCAAACTTTTTTTTTTATTAGAGCTTTATATTTATAATATAACTATTCTGTCTCACATATATGTATATGATTTCCTGGCAAATGTTTAAATAAGTAAGTGTGTTTTGGGTTGGGGTCAATGAACTGTTGGTATGGATGGATATCTCTTTGTGTGATATGCAAACTTTAGTAACAATAGAAAAAGTATTTTTTTATTAACAATTACTTTTTCTATTGTTGAGTTTATATTAGGTAATAAGCAGTTAAATAACAATATAAGTATGAATAGTAATTTATTTCATTTGAAAACAATCACCTTTTTTTTTTTTTTTTTCGGATGGGAAATCATCAAATGACCCCCTCCCGCTCTGGGTGGAGCGGAAGGGAGTGTCAGACTCTTACTGACTAAAACCCACCCGTGTTCCTTCCTTAGCCCTTTATATTCCGGGCCAGCGGTAACCCTTTCGGACAATCCCGCTGACCCGGCAAAAAAAAAAAATCACCTTCACCCGCATAAGTTTTGTTCCTGTGGGAATATCGGGATAAAAACTATCCTATGTCCTTTCCCGGGACTCAAACTATCTCTATATCAAATTTCATCTAAATCGGTTCAGTGATTTCAGCGTGAAGAGGTAACAGCAGACAAGACACACTTTCGCATTTATAATATTAGTATGGATAAATAGTCACAGGGTGTAATTAGGTTTAGGAATTTTGGTCAGATGGTCAGACGTGATCAAGAAGGTTATAGGAGGCAGCATTTACCGTGCAGTCTGCACTGCAGAAGACCGCATAACTTGGAGTTATGTTGTGAGTGGTTGCGATCCTCAGCATTGAGGGAACAACAAAGAAGAAGATTAGGTACTAATAACAATACCGGAGTCTAGATGAGTGTTGTCTATCAAAAGTAGCAAAATTGCAGCTGATAATACAGGTATAATTTTAAATATGCATTTTAATATACTATACTCATAACTGTAGGGCATTCTGACCGGGCATAGTTGTTAGCAAGTAATTTTTGGCCCTTTAATTATTATCACCTATGTGTTAGAGGCAGCTAGATTAAGCGTTGAATACACAGCTTCTACCGTCCGCGGAATATGTGCTTGGTCGTGGAGTTGCAGACACCAACCCAATATACAATACAATGCACAGCTACTATTGTGCTGAAAAAGGAAACAACACTGTTTTTTTTCAAATTACTTACCTATGCTCTCTGGAACCAGATTCGCCTTCATTCCTCGGCTTAGGTATGACACCACTAAACAGTGGGGCCTTACCCCCCTTAGCATTATTGCACCGCCCGAAAGGAGCAAATGAATTCGACAATTTTCTCTTAAAAGTAACACCCTTGGGTCCATTTAGTGAAGTCTCCGTTTGTCTATCAGCACTTCTTGAACTCTCGCCTTCAGTTTCAGCTAATTTAGAATTCTTATCACCTTCGAAACAAAGGCGATAGTTTATGTTGTCATTTAAAGTCAATAAATCCGTTTTGGAACCAGGAGACTTGTCACAAAAGTCTTCAAACGACACAATCTCGTAATCCTCGTCATCTTCATGTAATAATTCGGGGGATTTATATGGGATCTTTGGCATTTTTTCTTTCTTCAAATGCGACGCACAGAATCCATGAATCTAATTTTAGATCCTAAGTAAATCAAAAGACAATTTAACTTTCTTAATATGGCTAGGGGATAATTTCACTTATATTTGTATTGAAATATCAAGTATTACGACAAAGGCGCTATTTATCAAAATTTTATCAAAATTCGTTATCTCTCCGTTTGTTGTTGTTGGTATTTTTTAAAGTCATAGATAGATGTCAGGCTAAAGTTATGACCCATTCAGCCTAGTTTTCAGTTCATTCAATTTTGAATGAAACACCTCTATGGAAATAAAATAAAATGAAAAGAGATTTAAATTAATGAATATCAACCAAGATTTAGTGCCTCGAGTGTTCAGGGTGCAATAACTTATATGCCGATTAACGTAAAAGCAAAGAACTTATATACTCAGTAAAATACACCCTTTTACAGATATTTTTTTTATTAACATTTTGAAAGTTGAGGGTATTTACAGAACAGTCTTATTAACTTACGACATGCTAAAATTAGGCAGATGCGTGGACAATATGGTGGACTGTTGATATCTAAAAGTTTCTTTTTAATTTAATAGTTTTAAATAATTAGTAACGAATGCAATAAATTAATAGCAATGGATTTGAGAAACGCAAAGATCCTACTTGCATCTACAGTAACGATGGTTGTCGCAACACAAATAGTGAAAAAAGCTTATAAATATTTCTTCGGTTCAAGCAAGACTTCTCAATATGAGAGTCCCAGTGATGACACATGTAACGAAGTTTTAAGTATTAAAAATCGTGAAATAAACGATGTAATACTATTCTCAGACGACGTAGTCCGACATACAATAAGAGTACCACCTAACAACGACATTACTATTTGTGAAAGTAGAGAGCTGAACTGCTTCAAATTAATTAAATACTTAAAATCAGCACGTGAAACACTGGATGTGTGTATGTATTTGATAACAAGTAGTGAAATAGCAGAACAAATTATACGGCTGGGACAGAAACATGTTTTAGTGAGAATAGTTGTTGACAGTGATATGGCGTTCACAACACCATCGCAAATTAAAAAGTTACAAGAATATAGTGAGTACCCTTCCATTGTAAGGTTGTGTGTGCAGTAAAGATAAACTCAGACTAGTTTTTGTAATAGTTGCTTTAATTAATTTCATGCTTTGTATTTTCCAGGTTTCATCCAAGTGCAGACAAACAAGAAAACTATTTTGATGCACCACAAGTTTTGTATTATTGACGGGCCACAAGCCATTAAACGGAAGAATTTGTTAAAAGCACATGCGGAAAAGTTGAACATTCATGCACAGTTTACCAAAACTGTGAAACTAGCACCAAAGGACAAGATATTTAAAGGTTTCGTTATGTCTGGTTCATTGAACTGGTCTACCCAGGCTATGATTTCAAATCATGAAAGTGTTATAGTTACATCTCATCAAAATATAGTCGGAAAGTTCGAAAAGGAATTCGAAAGTTTATGGGTGGAAAATGAACCGGTAATTTTTCATTCACTGTCTTGTAAGAGCTGAAGAAATTTTTTTTCATTCTAAAAATATTTTTTACTTTTTGCAGGCTTTAATGATGACGACATGATGATCAAAATTATTTACACTGCACATTACTAGAACATTATTACGGTAAGTACGAAAATGATTATTTTTGTGGACTTTCATCACAGAGAGACTTTCATTTTACAGGGAATTTCCCCAGTATCATTCACTCAGTTCGGTCATTTTCAGAATCTCAAAGCGTATACTCAAACTTTATGTAGACATAGAGTAAAATAATATATCGGGTATGTATAAAGGTATCAATACCACGATTTATGCAATTAATTTAAACTATAAAATAAAATTATTCTTAATTCCAATATTGGAAGGGTCCTCTATGGCTCTTTAATCGTTTTCATTTCCCGTTCCTCACAGATGACAGGAGGCGAACCATAGACAAGTCCATGTGCACTTCAATTTCGATCGATCATATGTTTTCTTTGTGTAGTTTTTTCAGCCGCTGTAATTCGAATTGGTTATAAAGTTCACGTGTTAAATTGGCTGTAAACCCACGATAATCGGATCGTTGTGCTATGTTGACGCTCATTAGGCTTATCTAGTGTGAATATATAAAATTTTGAGACTAAATTACGTGGTGCCTATGTGCATTTTTATGTGCACGTGCTTGCATTTTTCAGGCTAATTGTAAAGTTTCAGTTTAAAAGTGTGCTGCAAGGTGACCTTAGATTCATAAGAGCTGTCTTATTTACGCAACCGCCCCCGCCCGAGCCCAGTTTTTCGGTTTATCCTTTAGAAAACGTGTGTTCAACAGTGTTAAAATAAGTTCGGAATCTTAGGTTGGAAAATACTTTGGTTGTTAGAATACGAACCAGTGTCATCATGAATCCTACATTCTGGATTAGTATTCCGATGGATGAAGTGTCTGTGGTACGTATTGCAAAATAATATGGTTATTTTGATTACTGAAATATTGAGAAAAAAAACAAGTTGCACTTGAAGGACATTCTAGAAAGGTCATAATGTTTTTGTTTTTTCCTAGTCATGTACCACCTGTAGTTATCATAACACCTTACATGACAATACCCTAGATACCCTAAAATGTAGTAAGAGTATGGGTAAATAAATATTATAAACATTAATTTTATTATTAATTTTTATTAGTGTTCCATGCCACTAAATAGATTTGTATGTTTAAATCTGACTCCTTTTGTAGTAGTATCTATCACAAGTAAAATATTTTTCCAGCCATGTGCAAGTGCCACATAGGCAATCTTTTCATTGTCATTGTCAACTTATAAATGCACTACTTAATCAAATTCAATCACATGTTTAGAGGAAGATTACTTTTCCTAGTACCTACGCAATCTTTCATATATTAATCTTAGGTCCTTAAATAGTGAGTAGAAAATTCAAAACTTCACACTCAAAGTAGCATCTTAGTATTATTTTATATTATGCAGAAAAAGTGCATTAAGTAACAAAACATTTCATTTGAAAATTTTCTAACCATTTATCTTTACACGTAAATATGTCCTGATATTTAAGAATAGAAACTGTACAAGTCATCATTAAAGGTAAACAGCAAGTTATTTCTTAAATTTTAGGATACTTAACCAGGCATTAGTGTGAAATAAGCTTACTTATTCAGTTATACTTTGATATTACTAGATTGTTATCCTGCAATGGATTGCTGTAACTAGGTTGGTTTACAATTTCTAAGGCGCTGTCCATGTTACATCAGACCGATGCACTATGAAGTCATCAGTCAATTCAAGTCTATTGTTCAGAAAATCTTCATTAAATTTCCATTAATAATATCTGCACATGTCTAAGAATATTAATGCAGCTAGAAAATTAACATTTGACCTAATATATTTTTACTATGCTTCTGGGACTACATAATAATTATTCTCCTAGTTATCACTAAAAAGTTTAATATCAATAAATCCAAACATTTTAGTTCACTTAAAATATCTGATAACATAAATATTAAATGTTTTTTCTTTTTGTTTCAGATAAATACACCGAAAATGAAATACCACATGTGCCAGTGTAAAAAATGTGCTAAAAGTAATTTTATAGTGAACAACTGTACCAAAAATTGTGCAAACGACCAATATTTAGTGTGAAAAATAATAATTTTATTGAAATGTGTGTCAACAAATTTTCGAATTGTGTTTAGTGCACATTGGATGCAGTGTTCTTCGCTAGATGGCGCTGTTCGGATTGTTGCTTAGCAAGTGAGATACTTGTTCGGCTACTCCACGCTAGATGGCGTATCTGGTAAGTTTAATGTCACTTTGTATTAATAACATAACCGCTAGATGTCTCTTGTACATCAGCGCCATCTAGGGGCGAGTAGCGGAAACCAATTTAGTTTCTTATAAATGTAGATGGCGCTACTTGTATCAAATGAATAAAAAAATCAAGTTTCAACTATTTTCATAGGAATGCTAAAAGTTACTAATATCAAAAAGGTAACTGCTATTAGAGCTGAAATAATAAATCAAATAACTAAAAAAAAGAAAATATGTACGAATGCGCATCTTCGGATCCTCTCAGCATCTTACAGAATAATATTCCTTCCTCCGTGAGTTTTTTCAAGGAATTTTCGAATAATCTACAATACTTGATATACTTAAACAGTACGGTGATATTAAAAAAATATGCGATTATTCATTGCTTAATTGTTTATTTTATTTTTTTCGTCTGTGACCTTAAACATAGGTTGTTAAATTCCTTGTCGACCGCCATGGTCGGCAAAAAATGTAAAGAGTTCCAAATTAAAACTTATTCATGCTTAAAGAACCTATCAAAGTATCAACACCATCAAACGATTCGCCACACACGTAAATCTTTTCAAACATGTCAGGCATCCATTATGTATTTAGAGAAGCATCACATTTTGACGTCCGTTATCTGCCTTAAACACTTTCAACGGTCAAGGACTGCATAGTTTCGTAGCCGTGTGAAATGTTGTGAAATAACAGGTTATGCAATTCGAATAGGAGATTTGAATAAACCAGCCTTGAACCTCACATAGACCAAAACTACTTTGAATTCGGTTTTCGGAAAAGTAATTTGAATGCCTCCGGCTTCCATTGAGGGCTTGAGACACAGCGCATCGCTGTTTGGTATTCCTTTCTTATGTCAATTTGAATATATTTCTCGGCATCAGAACCATCGTTTTCGTAGTAACCAACAGTCCTTAAGTTTCTTTTTAGGGTTCCGTATCCAAAGGGCAAAACGGGACCCTATTACTAAGGCGACTAGAATCAATTCTATTTTATTATAATTTTTGACGTTCAAAAGTGCCTTTTATGTGCATATTTGAAATAAATGCTTTGACTTTATGACTCCACCGTCTGACACCAGGAATGTATCTCATGAACCGTGATAGCTAGACAGTTAAAATTTTCACAGATGATGTATTTCTGTTGCCGCTATAACAACAAATATGTACTAAAAACAGAATAAAATAAACATTTAAGGAGGGCTCCCATTCAACAAATGTGTTTTTTTTAGGCGTTTTAAGTTGTGGTACGGAACCCTTCGTGTGCGAGTCCGACTCGCACTTGGCCAGTTTTTTTTAATTCTTCTCGCTCAGTAATTTTACATGTATTATTCAAATATGAAATTAATTACAGCCATAATTTTGTAAGTTGACCATTAAGGATGTGTTTTACGCGTGGTTTCTTCATTAAGTATCATAAATAAGGACGATTTGTGTCACTAATTTTAGGGTCGCGATAAATAATTCGTTTAATACTAGTTTATTCTAATGATTAAATAATTAACATCTATTAGGTCAGTTCAAAGGATTAATAGGGGTGGTGTTCGCAACTCCACGTCAATGCGCGTATTTTGCGTACGGCCCCAAGTATCTCATTAGCTTTAGTTAACTAAGAATCCTTTCATTACAGTTATTAGGTACCTATTTAGTCGTCTCCTAAATGCGACGTTCTTTATTGTTGCGTTGTTATTACAAAGACTTACAACTCTAACTGCGATAGATAAATACGGAACGTGTGACACAGAAAGAGATAGCAACAATGAAATTACAACAATTGTCTGAATTTGTCTGCAACAATTTGTGCGCGCTAGTGCCATATCTACATCTTTAATTTATAATATCACTAGCTGCGCCCCGCGGTTTTACCCGCGTAAATGTCGATCCCGTGGGAATTTCGGGATAAAAAGTCTGTATGTTAATCCAGGGTGTCAGCTACCTCCATACCAAATTTTAGCAAAATTGGTCCAGCCGTTTGAGCGTGAAGAAGTAACAAACATATAAACACACACACTCACAAACTTTCGCCTTTATAATATTAGTGTGATTGGTTTATATGCGTTCTGCGTTTCTTGGTTCAGGCTTCCTTGGTAGTCATCTAGGCCGCGTAAATATAGCCTTTCTATGAAATACTAATATATTCAGGCATGGTGGAAGTCAGTTTGCAGCACGTTTCCTGCCTAGAAAGTCGTGAGGACGCTGCATTCTTAAGTTTAGAATTAATTAAACTGTACGCGTCACACATTTTAGCATTTACGCTGAGTTCTCAGAATATGTTGATATGTCATCGCATTTTATACGTATTACTTTAGGTGGGGACTTTGATTTCGTGTTACTTGATTATTTGATTTGCATATTATAATGGTCGCTTACGCAATTGATTTCTGGAAAACGGTGAAGGTACAGTGAAGGGTTTTCGCACAGATATTTAATATAGATAGACCTAGATAACGCAAACTTCACGATCTGTATGAAAACCAAGCGAGCCATTTTTTGACTACCTACTATGACGTCATAAGAACTATTTATTGGTGGGAAAATCAAATCGATTCAAAGTCTTGCTCCACCCCCGGGGCCTAACGCCAGCGCTCATGCTCATTGCTCACCCAGCGAGCAGTACTCGTACACAGGACTGAGCTTACGATTTTTGTACGTAAGCTGGTGCGATTTTTGGCACGCGAAGTAGTTGCTCTTGCGTTATCTAGGTGTACCTATATACATATGTGGGTCATTGATATTATAAATGAAAGTGTGTCTCTTCACGCTTAAACCGCTGACCCGATTTAGATGAAATTTGGTATAGAGATAGTTTGAGTCCCGGGAAAGGACATAGGATATTTTTATCCCGATATTCTCACAGGGTCGAAACTTATGCGGGTGAAACCGCGGGGCGCTGCTAGTAAAAAACATATTAATAGCAGACAGGAGGAAGACAGGGTGTTGTGGTGTGGCATGAGAGAGGTCTATGACCACCAGTGGACTGCAATAGGCTGAGTTGATTTCTAGCAGCTCTACATACACACCAACTTGGGTAATCTTGTTCTTACAACGAATTGTATGAAGATCTAGTCTGAGGACCATCAGCTATTATAATAATTTAATACTTTGAATAATAAATTCGGTGTCCACTATAAATAATTCATAAATCTCACGTGTATTATGAGCTGCTAAAAAACCGTTTTATCTACAATCTTACAAGTGCCACATTTCTTCTGTATTATGAGAATACAAACGGCTTAATTTATTAGTTTTATTTGTTCTTTTTTTGGGACGTTTCGACCCGTGCGCGTGTTAAGATGTGCTCACATTGAAAGTGGTGCAGAGATTTTGTTTTATGGTAGCACAATAAAAAAATCTGTTGATGATTTGTACTTGATTACGTAAAATTTATTAGGGCTAGTTAAAATCAGGTTGTTAGCGTTGAAATAATGAAATGAAACAGCCAATAATTATGAGATTTGAGAAAAAGAAAGATTTTTTCCACTAAGGGCGGATTTTACCAAAATGTTTTATCCGTGGAATAGAATTGACTTCTGACAGTTCTAATATGGAAAAATTGGCATAATGTGAATTATCAGGTTGACTTATTCTAGGTATATAAAAGTTAGGTGAAATTCGCCCTAAGAGGGTAGATGTTACAGTAGTCTTTAATCATAGTTTTCATTGTGCAAAAACATACTCTTCCCAATTTAAATAGAAGTAGGTGTCGTAAGTGTCGTTTATGTAGTTTCTACGACACTAAAGCCAATCGGGGTACATTTAAAAACGTTAATTTCCTAGAGTCTAATGTTGGCAACATCAAACGAAAGTTCGATGATCTGGAAACAGTGTCGTGTCAGAAAGTCGCCTACGTCGAGTGTGGGACGAAACTTCCCTATGGTTATAAAACCGTGCACTTTAAAAATAGTATTCGTTTCGCTTTTTGTCGCTTAGCTACCAGTGTATTTGCGTCCTATAAATCCCCAGCCGTGTGACTCACGTAACGCTTAACATTTTAAATGTTTTTTATATTTACAAACAAAGCTGAGCTAAAGGGTTAACAGCACCGGATGTTTTGTCCAGATATGGAATATAACGCTTCCAAAGGAAGTGGATAAAATAAAATGGTGAATCGGAACTTATAATCGATATAGTCGGTTCGGGCATACGATTATAGTGTTGTTGACTTTCAATCACATCAATGTGGTATTGTGTGACGATCCTCGTGACTTGTTGGCGCCACTTTCTCATACAATGTTATGTAGTGTTGTCTTACAAGTAGTTCTTGTTACGTCTCTTATTGGAACAAATTGGGAGTCGGAAACGTCTGACATAGACGTCGAGTATTCTCAATAGATTTCGATGGCGTCCGGCTGTAGATTTCCATTAAATGTCGTTTCACTGTCAAATAAGCCGAATCCTACCAATTTAAAATTGAGTTAGGGAATGAGTATAGCCCTCTTTCCCCTAGCCGTCTCTTAAGTTGATAGATATCTTGCCCGTTATATTCCAGACAGAATTTTATTACCATTAGCATAACTCCTAATGAAAGCTGATTCTTTTATTGCAATAACTGAATATCTGCTCATTAATTATACGCACTGTTTAGCGTAACTCTTCCAAGTTGAACAGGTCATGCGCCTGCGCTGTGGTAATGACGTTGAAACATCATCAATCTTTTAAACTACCCGCCTAATTAATGCGGGCGTACGTTACCTGAAGTAACACTTAACAAGTATTCATTTAATGGGTATGTCTACAGGTAGATGGTTTGTTTATGTGCAGTTTTGTCGGTTCTTATTTATATGATTATGCAAATAATTAACTTAAATAAACTGTTATTGAGTCTGGCTACATATTTTATGGCGTTGTTAATTATATCAAAATTACTAGTAATCTAAGCAAAGCGGCCTCCTTTATGACTGCCTGGAATCCTATGGAATTTAAAAACGAGTGAGCTAAGCAATAAAATTGTAACATACGAGAACTACTGGTTTAAAAACACTTTTAGATCATTTTATTAGGTACTTCACTTTGCGGAAAATATTGGGCTTGTGCTAGGTCAGAAATTCTAAATGTCATCTTGACATCACAAGTAGTATCAAAATGCTTCGGACTTGATTGGACCCTGTACAAGCACACATTATTTGTCTCAGGCCAGTCTGTTATCTTATCATCGTGCAGAATATCAACACTCCTTGTCCTTAAACATCATTCATATTCATAATAGTGATATATTGTACGAGTATCATATTGTTCCTAAATGTGTTGTGAAATACATACAATGTTTCGTTTAGGATTGTTTGGGAAACAAAACATGTTGTTTCCTTGTTGCGAACTTGTTGCCTGCGAGCTATTGCTTCTGATTTTAAAGTAATTAAATCAGAAACCTTGAGATTGAAGAGAGTAGGAGAATCTTCTGAAGTTTCTTTTGCAATAAATTCGGGAAAAAACTCGGTTTGCATCTGAAAAGGCTTATAATAAGCATGGTTATTTACTACTGTTCAGCTGACAAATTCTTTTTAAATTAATATCTGATTCTCTTATCAGTGTAAGGCCTAAATTGTCCGTGTCTCGCGGAAAGCACGGCCCCGGACCCGGCGGACCGGTGGACCCGGCTGTCATTCGTAGATCTTTGACAGTCGTGGAGTGGGTATTGTGTTACCCAGTAACTGGGTTGTGGAGGTGTCGCGCCATGTAAAATACTGGTATTCAGCTGCGTCCGGTTAGACTGGAAGCCGACCCCGACATAGTTGGGAAAAGGCTAGGCAGATTAATTTTTGTCTACCCACAGTCCCCACATAAAACACAGGCTTGGATCGTGTGTTATAATAGCATTACATAGACATACAAGTAACAATTACAAATCCTACAGATTATAAATTATTATAATCTGTTCCATAGACATGCACGGTCGCGGCGCGCGGCGGCGCCTCAAATTACGACTTGATACACTCCAACAATAATAAAAAGACCTATAAAATCGAACAATTGCCAAAACTTTTGTGTATCCACTCACAATAAACTTTATTACATCTGAACGTATATGATAATAGATTTAGTTGTTTAAATGGTCGCATATTATTCACTCATTTATATAATTTACGAGCAATTTGCAAAAGTGCTAGTTTACGACGCTCTTAAAGGGACATTATGTCGGGGTCGTGATTATGCTGTAGGCCGGCTAAGCTCTGAAGGGGGACCTCGCACAGATTGTGGTTACCACTACTGCCCATAAATTGTGATTATCAAAGACCGTTTACATCAAGCGTCTTGATAAATAGCTGGCGAAATAAGTGGATGTCATATTTGAGGTCTGACAGTTGCGTGACGTACAAAAAACGCGCGAAAATACACTGCCATAGAGAAGTGTTTTGGAACATCATGCATTTTATTTTTTTTTACCATAAATGGCATTCTTATTTTAAACAAATTCTAAACTTCAAAATAGAAACAGCATATTGGATGCAAAAATGTCGTGTAATGCGAGTAAAATTAATTTTCGCGGCAGCTATCGATCGTAATTTAATTAATTAATTAAGTTTTACACGCAAGTTTGTTCGCGTGAATATGATGACTTGCTCTGTTCCGCTACTGACTCTGCTATGCTGTGTTCATTACATACAAGAAATTATAATTTTTGGTCTTGTTCGAACGGATACAAAGAACAAATTATTATCCCGCACACACCTATATCGAATAAACCGCGCCATTTTTTGTGAAGACTAGGTTCGTTCGAAAATAGAACTTAATTATAACGTTAGCGTATTATCATACAGATGATGTTATTGTATAACTTATCACGGGATATAATGGGCTGCCGTTAACGCGCCGGTTGGTATACAGCCTCAGGGCGGTGCAGCTTTCCGAACTCTGAATGGCAACAGGATTGGAAACGCTCCAGATTCCCATTGTCAATACACGAATAATTGAATCTTACCTTCTTCCATAACTTTGGCATCACCTGCATCTGGTCTATGTGAAAAAAATGGATCCCCATATATTTGGCGTCTCGTTACTCAATGTCTTGTGCCTTTGTGTGTTCAAGACTATTGTCTGACGCGAATTTTGTCGCGGGCAACCCCAGTTCCGTATTGAGCAATTAAGCCCTTATTTATAGTGGGACAGTATTGATTTACGGCTGTTCCGTTTCGGCGCTTGTGACGTTTCTTGCTTGCTGTTGTTGGCGTCTTCCCGCCAGGTGCGAGTGGTACTTTTTTCCTTGATCGCATTGTGGACGGTTTCGTTTCAAAGTACAATGGATGCGAGATTTGCACAAAAACTCTGCGTAAAAAGGGGGGTTGTTGAAAAAACTATGGTTATGCAGAATGTCCAAACGTTAGTTCGTTGGACTGTAGTCGCGTGCCGCGATGCTTTATATTTAATTGTTTTTTTTTTTGCGTTGGTCCCAGCCTCCCAAGTGAAGGCGCAGCTTGACGCGCTCGCCGCGACGAATAAAAACGATTAACGTTAATTCGTGATATTGTTTTATACCTAAGTCTCGTTCATATCCTGCTGATTTATCCAGAAAACTGTTACGAGATAATATAGATCGACAGCAATTAAAACTTCGTTTCAGTAAAATTCTATAAAACATCATCTATTTTCGTTGCCAAGAATAATTTAATCAGTTACTAAAAACGATGCGTATTCCAAGGTTCGTTGCCACTACATCACAAGATTAATGCGTGTTATTCTTCTTTCTCTAACACTGCTTGACAGAAGAGACTAAAAATACTAAAATTGATTGGTAGACTGTGCGTTACACGGTTTGAGTTTTATCTTTGCGTTCCCCACGTCGAGATGGCACCAAGTCACTAACGCGTGGGAGTATATTTTTAGTTCTGTCACCGCCTATAATGTCGCAGCATAATAAAATTGACACCGTCTGTCAATCAGTTTGATACCCCTCAACAATGGTTCCCGCGCTTTTACGGGATGAATGATTGAACGAATGAATGGGTCGCTGCGGGCGGCTGATGACTGACTTTGTACTCGTGTGTGTGACTAAATTAAATAATAATGTTATTATACTGTGTGATTTTGAATGATCAGGTTCATAAAAAGACTTGTTTAAGTATTTGTTGTGGTTTGGTAAACGGTTATTGATAGTTTTTTGATTGGCTGGCTTTGTAAAGATATAATTTCATGTTACTTATTAAAAGCAGTTTAAACGTAAAGAAAGATGTAATTGGATAAAGTTACACTTTTAATGAGAAGTAGGAAGTTCCGCACTCGTTTTAAGACTATAAAAAATGTACTAATCACTTCCACTGGCGCCAGATCTAGATAACGCCGCAGTGCAAATTCAGATTAAAAAAATAATTAATTTTAATTACGTCGAATTATGTAAGGATTTCCATAAAGAGCCTGTGCTCGCAGCTGTTCGTGCATTAAAATGTTATTTTCTATTCTGATGCACATAATTATGGCGAATGCATGTCTGAATCTAAATGCAACATTTTGCATAATAATTATCATTGACTTCGTTAGTCTTTGGCAAAACTTCCGCTATTATTATTATTATTCCGTCCTAAATTACGGTGCTTAGATTTGGTCGCTCACCGAGTCGCAAAAGTTCTGCCATGGAGTTTGCCAAAGAGCGATGGAACGCAGCATTCTGGGTGTAAAAAAGTGTTACGGATGTCCAGCTTTTGGAGTATTGAATACATTTTACGTTCTGTCAGTGCACTTTTTCTGTGTCCCCGAATGGCAATCAATCTGTCTAGCCTTTTCCCGCAACTACGTAGTTAGGGTCGGCGCGTGGCGTCCAGTCTAACTAAATACCTGTATTTTACTTGGAGCGACTGCTTATCTGACCTCCACAACAGACTGAGTAACACGTTACCCATTGGTTGACAGACTTTTGGCGTTTCTGACTACCCGTGACGACAGCCAATGGCTTAACTTGCTTTCTAAGGTAAGGAGGGGTCTCGATATGTAATAGATACAGACAGAGGCCTCCTCTCTGTGTGTGCCTACGAATGTATTTAAACACTTTAATTAACTAAGTTCCGTCCCTATGTAATTACAAATAACATTCTCTCAATATAATTTATTTCTTTATTCTCATAGTTCAAACCATGTTTGTGGTAAGAAGGAATCCATACATCTTTTGCACTGAGCCTCCTCTGGAATGCAATTCCGTTACTCTGTTGATGCAGGCGCGCGATCTTCGAATATTTGCGACGTATCGCCTGCAAGCGTGCGCGGCCACACAAACAATTCGTGTTGTAATCCAACATCTTTTTAGCACTGTGCACTGTAATGTATACCGAGGAAAAACTGTGTAATTGCACATTGCGAAATATCTGCGAGACTTGCATTAGTTTTTGTTCATAGAGTTTCGAAGAAGCCAGCCGGCTGCCTCAAAATCATCTGGATGTAAACATTGTATTATACTTTACGGGTAATTAACATCGGAGTACACAACACACACGGTAGCCATATTTCCAAGCTGCCAGCTATATTACGGTAACGGTTTTTACCGCGTTTATCGAAAGCCGGTTGACATTTAATTTCAAATATCGAACAGTGTCCACACGAGAGCGGAGGGGATCTATAAAAATCAATCACTAGACTGAGCTGGCGAGGGATAAAAATAACGTTTCACAAAATTGCCCATTTTTTTTCTCTTTTCTTCGTCTCCCCAGCTTGTTTGGACAGGCCCCTTGACTAAGAAAGTTTTGAGAAAGTACGGATTCTACGGATATTAAACCCATTTTTGGGGTGGGGTCGTCTTTGCAATGTTTTATAGTGTCTAGACTAATTCCCTAAGTTGTTACTTGGTAGTTGGCGAAGTATTTCAGGTCTTAAAACTTTGCTAATCGACTGGAGCCTATTAAACAGCCATTACATTAATTATATTGAAACCTGAAGTTTTAGATACTCCGAACATTCCGAAAGTGGGATATTAAGGATCTTAACTCATTAGTAACTTAGTACTATCGCATCTATAAAGTTATTTACAAACACGAATTATCCGTCTGGAACTCAACAATGAGCCAAAAACTTCATACTTTTCCTTCTAATTATAAAATGGCCGCGAACGCTACTATTATTTATTTTGATTAATACGATCATGTTTAAAAATGCGTGTGTAGTAAGCGCAGACTGCGCTATTTAAAAATCTCACAGTAACAGCATCCAGCGAAAATAGTGGTTACATTTCAGACATAACGTCTTTATTAAACAAATAAAAACCTCTCAATGTTTCAGCACATTAAGTTCGCGTGTGGGCCACTACGCTACTCTTACGGGATATAGGGAGTCGGCTCGTGTTAACTCAAATATGTATGTATTAACTAGTATGTATTAAATATTAATGGGAGATCGTTAGCTCACACGCGACCGCGTCTAGCCGGGAAGTAGGTTGTAAAGTCGCTTTTTATGGACTGAATAAAATCTGGCTCGGCGGGCGGCTCGGCCCCGCTAGACAATATGGCCGTCTCGAGGGTGACAACTGGTTTTCGACTAACAGCAGGACCCTAGGGAATGACGCAGATTTACTGCAATTTTATTTGCCTTTAAAAGTTTTTTCCGCAAATTATGTGTACGTAACGTAACGTACTAGTGCCGAGAAAAGTTTTTTTTTAATTGTTTTCCTGGTGTTTGTCAAACGTAGTACTGTCAAACTACAGGATAAACGGTTGAAACCGTTACAGCAATATTAAAAATTAACGTATGTTTTTATTTGGTAGGTACCTTACAAGTTACAACCTACTGGAAAAACCTCATGATGCTGGTCTAAGTGGTCTAGTCTAAAATTAATGCTTAATCAGTATTCTGTACCTATCAACACGGAGAGAAATACCCGTAACCGATATTTTGGTTCTATTTTCCTTTAAGGAAAATATGAAAAATTCTCAGTAAGTGCAAGTAGGTACTAGGTGTCTTGACGTTAATGGGAATTATGTTATTTGCAGCGGTGATAAATCTATGCATAAATCGATGTATCTCATTGAATTTTAGAGACGGGATTTATCGTTTATTCGATTATTGAATAGTCAAGTTCTCGATTGACTGTAAAAGTCTATAATGTAATGAGAACTCGACTATTCAATAATCGAATAAACGATAAATTTCAATTCAATTGATAGATTCAAAGAATTGATTTAATGTTTATTAAACTTTTTATTTGCTCATTAAATTTTGTAACCACATGAATACCGGTAGATACTCTGCGGTTTATTTAGTGCTATTGACTGTTTCAAGTTGCAAACAAACATTCACTGGCAAGTTGCCTCTATTATGATGCCATGTTTAACTCTTAATGAATCTGCCCTTATTTTTCGCTGCAAACTCATTTCGCATCCGCAATTATTGTATGGGCGGCATTGCCTGCCAGACTGCGTGAGGTCTACCTCAGAGCTGAATGGCTAAACTTTTTGATTCTTTATACAATTAACAGAAATGTGTTAATAAAGATAAACTCGTGGTCGTTGAGACATGACAGGCGCGTGCAATCGTCGAGACGTTAATAGTGATGTGATGAACCATTACGAGTGATTTGCATAATCGACTAATCCACTATGCGTATGCAGTCCCGAATAGCCATTATCGATTTATCAAATTGAAATGGTTGATTTTATTAAACGAATGTTGTTACGGTGGTTATTGCTTATTTCTATCGTTTAATCAAGCCGCGGTTTTATGTTTAGATATGCGGCTGTGCACTTAATTAGATTATATTCTGCCGAGTTTTATTTCTTAATTAAGTAATTAAATAACGTTTTAATATCGCTGCTATCTCACTGACCTTTTTGCCATAAATTGTATTTAATTAAGATACCAGAAACTACTTCAATACATTGCTAAGTTAACAAGTAATACAACAGTATAATTAATCACAAAATTACGAGTTACTAAATAATCCATTACGAGTAACAGTTATTACTTTCGTCATCATGGCCGCCCATCCCTAGGTGTCTGGCAGCAACTTCGCGCCTAAATTTGAAATGAGAACGCGTGAGAAAACGCTCGCGGCTCGTCTTGAATTACGACGTTTGGAATGTGAATGAACGGCTCTTAAAAAAGACAAAAAAAAAGGAACTTGGAAACGAGGTTTTTTGCTTGTTACACGTGTAAGCACTTTCTAGGTGCGCTGTGATAAGGAAAAGTTACATTTAATTTACCTTGTAAATCAATTAAGTGATCCGACATGTCAAGAACCTACATAAAGTATGTTTGCGGTCAGACTAGCCGACTCATGTGTCGACGAACTGTTCTTAGCACGCTTGACGGATGATGTAACCGGTAAAAAATAATTTGTGATAATTTTAGCAGAGTTTTCGTTACAATACGATTCTTTTTTATACTCTTTCAAGCATTAGTACAATTTGTACTAATGCTGTAGATACCTAGGGCTTCCATCCGTCCGGGTTTCCCCATATTTGTCCTAGTTTGAAGGGGGGTCCGCGGGGCGTCCGGGGTTCTAAATAGTGTCTGGGTTCACCCGGACACTTTCTGTGTCTTTCTGTGTTCTGTGTGTAAGGGAATCCGACTTTGAATAATTGGCAATAAATTAAAGCATAAATCATAGTAAAAAATTCGCCGTGCGCTCGTGACAATTCATAATTTGCTTTTCATTTAAAAATTTTTTTTACTTTCATTTATGCCAAAAGGAAGAGCGTTCCTAGTTATTTTTGTTACTAGAATACCTCTCACATAGAGAAGAGTGTATAATTGATTAGTAAATTAAGCGTTTCATTTGTATTGTCGAGGTTAAAGTGAAAAAAAATGCTAAAAAAAAAGAGTAAAAAAAATAAAATAAAAATACTAATGCTATAAATGAGAAATAATAAAGGATACTTAACGATGTTTTTATTTTATTGTAATTAATTTTCTACTGAGCCCGGGGAAAAAATCTTTATTTCACCCAAATGTCCTGGGTTTTTGAAGTTTTTATCCGGGATCCGTAATTTAGGTGACTGCAGCCCTAGCTGTACCTGAACTTGAAATTGCTGCTGTGCATGATGTGCAAGTAGTAAACGCCTCCGAATTGCCATCCCATTGTATTGCCCATCAGACAGTAACAGAACTCGTTTCTTATTTCTAACACCTTTAAAATTAACTTCGCTATTAATAAAACTTCCTCGAGCTGTTATGACACAAATCATTGTGTATAAAAAAAGTATAAAATCGTATCTAATCCCCTTATTTATCCGTACAGGGGACGCTTTGTTTTTTTTTACCATCAAATTGCGCCATAGAATCGGAACACGTGCTGTCTTGAAGAAATTACGGGTTCTAGAGACGTGTACGATATAGTTTAGTTAGATACGGACTGGGGTGTGTTGTTGTGTGGTGGCCGTACGTTCTAGGGGATGTGGGATAGACGGATAGACGCATATGTTGTACTGTTGAACAGGTTGATGGGCGATGTTGCAGTAGTCTTTGTTCAGAAGTTTTTACGTGTCTTAAAGTTTTGAGGGACAATTCCCGTGTTTTTAAAGTCAACGTCAAAGTCAAATCAATTATTTCAAACTAGCAGCGCCCCGCGGTTTCACCGGCGTAAGTTTCGATGTCGTGGGAATATCGGGATAAAAACAATCCTATGTCGTTTCCCGGGACTCAAAGTATCTCTATACCAAATTTGATCTAAATCGGTTCAGCGGTTTAAGCGTGAAGAGGTAACAGACAGACAGACACACTTTCGAATTTATTATATTAGTATGGATAGGCACTAAAGGGCACTTTTAAAAAACGTACGCACGTCAAAATTTACAAAAAAATTGAATTGATTCTAGTCGCCCCTTCCAAGTTACTTTCTTTTTTCGTATGGAGAAAAATGGGCGAGGAAGTCCAGAATGATCGCATCCCAATCTGTAAAAAAATCCTCTAATTTACATACATTTTTGAAAAGTTTTTGTCATTGATTGTCACTGAGAGATACATGGTGACTTGAATTTGAACGTTTCTTAAGACCGAGAATTGGCCTTCTGGCTTCTGATAACTTACTAATTATTGTCTGCCTTAACTGGAGTACTAGACACCGTATGCTTTCGTTAAGAAGGCCAGATGGTATTGTCCTCATTGAAGTAGCGAAGGGTCAATTTTTGTAAGAGGTATGTATCTTTAATATGCCTATATTATTTGTCTATAGAATACTGACTGTGCCATTTTTCAAAGGGAAACCGGTAGGAATCGAGTTGTATGGAACCTTCGCCACTGCCTTATTGTATGAAAACAAGTTATAGGTTCTTTACTGACTTGTGTTATTCAGGAATTATAGGGATGCCACAGTCTCTTTATGATGTGTCTCCTCAATGGTACAAAAGAGTTAATTTGTGGTATGAAACTCAAGAATCACAGGCAGAACAGTCTCACTTTCACCCTAGCCTTAAATAATAACTTTAATCGTCATATTTATGACTAAACTTGCTTTAATGGTAATCCTACCCCTTGTAAGTCTTAAATTTTTACGACTGTCCTCTTTCTTGAGTGATTGTCGAAATTAGCGTTTGTAGCGGCACAGTCCACGGTAATGGGATCGTTTGGTCACATTTACATGAGCAGGCAGCGCCGGGTGCGGCAGATGGCTTGGCTCAGACGTTCCCTTTTCAAATTGCCCATCTCTACCAAGCACCCATTTTTTGCCCCCAAAACTGATTGTGATCGCTACTATTGTAACCTCTATTGTGTTACAACGCATTGTTACGGTGAAACTCTTAGGTTCTCCGCTTTTCTAAGGCATTATTGCATTTGCAAATTTTCTTTTTCTATGAATTCTATGAATCTGTGGGAACCATTTTGCAATTTGGGATTAGGATTGAGGGTAATGCAGGTATGTGTGGGGACTTCTATCGTGAGATGTCGATTACAGCATTGATTTTGATGTATTGTGTTACAGTTTTAAAAGCTCCCGTTTTGAGCTAATGGTGGTTGTTGTGAGGGTACATAATTTAAAGAAATTGGAGCTAGTACGTTATTATTTATTCAGTAGCGGCTCTAATATTGATTTATTGAATGACTGTTGAAATAAATAATCGTTTAGGCCGTTTAAGTAATGCGGTTTACATTCTTTCACGGCGTAGCTAAGCCAAATTATTCGCTTCTAGCTTAGCGAATAAATCAGCGGGTTATGCACAAACATTTTCATATTTTAATACCTTACCATCCCCTTTTCCCACAACTATCTACCAAAACATTTTGGTTAGTGGTTCAACGCTAAATATTACAAATTCGTCGCTGTCTTCAGAGGGACTCCCACCCTTTCAATCGTCATCGGCACCCTCCTGCTGCTTCAAGTGTCTGAGTTAAACACTCAGAATCAAGTGGGCCACTTCTACCTTGTGCCAGTACGCCGCAAAAACTTGTGCTTCTTATAGTCCATTTTTATAGCTTTCGTTCTAAAAAATCGGTAGTAAAAAGCCCTTTCAACGTCTGTCTGTTTAACATCTTCAGTGTGTCGAACAAACGGATCACGTAGCATGACGTGAGCTCATGCCTCACTGTTCTGTGACCCTTCGATGCCTCAATTTGGACATATTTGACGTCTTACAAGATTTACTCTAAATTCGTTACCGGGCAATTTCGGAGGATCTTGTTAATTGATAGGTAAACTGGACCGACTTCTATCAATTGAGATAATCCAGTGGACTTCGATAATCAATAGAATAAAATATTTATTTTCAATATAAGTTTTTATTCACAACATTTTACGTCTGATTGAATGAACTCTTGCTGCATCTGATATTTATGCTGTCGCACAAGAGAAAATACGATATTTCCCGAGCAAGACAGGCAACGAATGGGACGGAGCAACGGCTCACTGAAGTCTATAAACAGCACATAACACTGCTCATCATTAAATCAGTTTATAATCTCTTTAAAGCTCTGTTTTATTACATGTTCCCCCGGGCATAACCATTCGCCACATGTCTCGGAAAGTCAATGCCCATTCATTTCATAGAAAGCTCCATTGGCATTTTCTACAAATTATATGACCTAAACATCGCCCAAATGTCCAAATTGAGTTACAAATCTTGCGCAACGTCTTCATTTTAAATTCGCCAGTTGTCCATTTTGGGCCTAACAAAATTAGCGGGCACTTTTTAGTCCCCACCGTCGAATTCGTGTCACGTATAGACAGTTAAGGCCCATCTAGCTTTCGGGGACTCGGTTTAATCTCGGAGGAATGTCGGACGCTCATAACAACGCCAGTTCTGAGTTATGAACCGATAAACGCGCCGGATTTGAATAGTACGCGACGAGACGGCGTCAACCCCTTCCTGATGAGGTACATGCCTAGATGGGATCCTTCCGGAGACTCGAAATTAGGAAGTCGCTGTAGTCTAGTCAGATATTCAGCTCCAGCTATTTGCATTCGCTCCTACGCTCAGACATTCCTTGTTTGAGTTAAACGATCACTGAACTTTATTGTTCAAACGCTTGTATAACTTATCTTTTTCCAAGTTAAGAGATTTTAAGCTTCTAACCGTTTTCGACGAAAGTACTTTCATAAGATTGATTTGCTAAAAAACATAATTGCTTCTTCAAAAAAGCATTTTCATATTGATATTGTTTTTGTACGGCGAGACACCTAGATTAAAATATATTTTAGGAACGAAAGGCCATTGAGGTTATATTATATTTCTAGGAAGTCTGACTTGCGGATCGTTGACAATAGAGCCTCCGTGGTCACGTAGTTACTGGCTATGAAAATGTTTGTTGGTGTCAAACAAACCGCGGGCAGTACAAATGCGCCGGTCGAGCGTTCCTGAACGGATGGTTGGTTGATGTATGAACAATTATATTTTACCGTAGATAAGCTTTAATTTTTACTAGACCGCCTTTTAGTTAACTAGGTAGACTGTAGTACGTGCTAATTTTACGCCACTTTTTGTCGATAATTCAGGTGATTTAATGCTTCGGTGTCGATATTGAATACAAGAACTGCTTTAGACAATAGATTTTCTGGGTTTTTAGGATTCCGTACCCTATTACTAACCCTAGTAAAAACGGGACCCTATTACTAAGACTACTGACCGTCTGTCCGTCTGTCACCAGGCTGTATCTCATGAACCGTGATAGCTAGACAGTTGAATTTTTTACAGATGATGTGTTTCTGTTGCCGCTATAACAACAAATACTATAAATAGAATTAAATAAATATTTAAGGGGGGCTCCCATACAACAAACATGTTTTTGTCGGCGTTTTTGCCTTGTGGTACGGAACCCTTCGTGTGCGAGTCCGACTCGCACTTGGCTAGTTTTTTCTCTGTAATTGTGCAATGAATTCATTTTCGTAATTGATTTTAGTTTTTTCAGTCGGAAGTTATTCTTCGACGAAAAGAATTCCTCATTGAAGTTGTGTGTCTGCTTTGACAATATACTGAACATAATTGACGGACAATTTTTCTATGAAGTCTTTTGTGCTTTTATTAATATTGTTAACAAAATGCTATTCATTCATGTCAGCATTACAGTCCTTATAATGGCAAGCAATTCTCATTTCAATGAATTGCCTAACATCAGACCATATTTTAACTTTTATGGCAATATGTAATGTCAGTTGTCATAATATATTTGTTTTTGTTATTGAAGTACTGAAGCCCTAATTGCAAGTTTGTCATCCGTTATTTTGTGACTTATTTCAGTTTCCCCTATGTTTTATTGGATTAAGTGCTTTTAATACAAAACTGAATTGCAAATAGCACTTTTCACCTTCGCTCCCTCATCCAAGGACTCGAAGTATTCTAAATCTTTTCCATTATTGTGCAATAAACAATATTTTCGTCTAGACTGTATAAATATATCAGAGGTCTATGGTATAGGGGATTCAAATTTAATGGCGTTGTTTGCCTTTATGTGTTTTGTTTTATAACTTATTTTCCAGCTACAATTGCTTCTTATGTCGTGGGGGATGCACTAATGTTATTTGTACCTAACTCCCTAATGGCAGTCGCGTATGTGTTCCGGATATTACAGGACGTAGACAGATTTATCGCTATGGTAATTCCGTCGACAATTCAGCACTAAAAGTATTCTCATTTCGTGATGTTATTGAAAGCAGTTTTGGCCCAGTGGTAACGCGCCAGACAGGCGCTTTCATCATCATCATCATTTCAGCCGAAAGACGTCCACCGCTGGACATAGGCCTCCCCCAAGCACCTCCACTTCGACCGGTTCTGTGCTTCTCGCGTCCAACGGGTTCCTGCGGCCTTCACAAGGTCGTCGGACCACCTTGTGGGAGGCCTTCCAACGCTACGTCTTCCGGTACGCGGTCGCCACTCCAGAACCTTTCGGCCCCATCGGCCATCTGTTCTGCGAGCAATGCCCTGCCCACTGCCACTTAAGTTTGGCAATTCTTCATCGACAGGCGCTATACTTTGTGCAAATTATTTCATCACCACTGCTCTCAAAACGGTTAAGGAAAACATCGTGAGGAAGCCGGCATGTCCTAGAACCAAAAAATTGTAGACATATGACATCTACCAACTCGCACTGGGCCCGCGTGGTGGATTACGGCCCACTCCCTCTCACAGAGCGAAGGCCTGTATCCTGGGAACATTATAGGCTGATTATGCTTATGCTGGTGCTTCGTTTACAGGCCACATACCGATCTAAACTGAAATACCAAATAGTTAAATACTTTAAGCGCTCTCCACTCTAAGCCCAAGGTCTGTTGGGATATGAATCAATGTGACAGATTATCGATCGTGAACGTAGCGACCGGTCGATCATGCTTATCTAATGTTCGGAGCAAATATTGGCTCGGCGCATACCCGGAATTTGGACACACTAAAACGATGTGCGAAGGGCTGACCCTTTTATATTTAAGGGTGTAGGATTAGATACGGTACGGCATGGTATGGGATGGAGGTACTGTTTAATTAATATCGAGAGGTGATTTGTTTTGGTTTTGTGCAAAAACATATATTGGAATTTTGTCAAGGGTCATCAATCAATGTATTTGTTACCGTTAGAATACGGAATACGTTAATATGCGCGTTATCTAGGTAATCTGCAAATTACCGGGTACAATCCGTTAAAGTTAAGTGCACTCTAAGGTCGCATTCCACCAAACTTTTATACCTAATCTTATCGTGAGAATACATTTTGAATTTTTGACAGTTTTTTCATACTAGAACTGTCAGACGTCAATTTTATTCCACGAATTAAAGATATCTGGCTTTGATAAAATCAACCCTAACTGATTTACGCACATTAGCGGTAACATATATTCATTTTGACTTCAACCCGAACAGATTTACGCACATTAGCGGTAACATATTATTCATTTGAATAATCTATAGGTAGGTTCATGCATTAAACAGCCCATAATGGTGCCACTGCTGGGACACAGGCCTCCTCAACGTGTTAGAGGGAGGGGGGGCAGTAATCCACCACGTGAGTCCAGTGCGGGTTGGTTTATGCTTTGATAGATCCAAATACAAGTTGACAATTCTGTTCATCTCTTTGTCAATGAAATACAGCTTTTATCTAACTTTTCCGTATCACTAATTTACAAAAAAAACTCATTAATTTTGTTTGCCCGTCTGTCCGACGGCTCGGACGTATTGTTTGGTTATTGGTTCCGATGCTCTCCCGATAGCCACTACCTGTCCTCTTTACCTGACCGCTTGCGCATATTGTTGTTATTAATTTTAACCGGCCGTTCCTTGAATAGCCATGTTACAGAGAATATTTTAAGGAATCCGACATAAAGTAAACATTGTACTATTTTTTTCGAGAAAGTATATATTGCGTTGTGTATCGTTACCTGAAATTGGGTAGGTGACAAATTTTAGATTTTATTGTCAGTTTTGCTTCATTCACTGTCATCTTTTTTTGTTGACTGACAAATTCTGCCAAAGTTATCTTCATAATACATCACGTCTGTATTATCGACCACATTATGAGCATTTTACTTCGATTTTGCAAAAATACCGGCGCAGCAAGTGGCGCCGCCTAGTTTTGATACGAAGTTACTGGAATTACAGAAGAAGTCCGATAAGAGTGCCACTGGCTGGTAACAGTCACTTTAGCATAGCGTCGCAACGACGATGGTTGCGTGGCGGCAGTCTCCTGTAATCCTATCGAGAAGCACAAAACCGGTCGAAGTGCAGGTGCTTGGGGGAGGCCTATGTTCAGCAGTGGACGTCTTACGGCTGAAATGATGATGATGATGTAATTCTAGCTGACCACTACTGGTAATCTTGCGCCGTTAAGTATTTATAATTAAAAACTTAACTGATAAACATAAAGAAAATACATCAACCCACCCACCAACTGTCTAACGAACAGACAAGCTTCAAAAAACATGCATATAGCAGACACGGATACCTCTACATATTATATATACACGTTATACACAATTACTTGAGGTTTATGATCTGTACACTGTAGCTTTGTAGCGTCGGCCCGTCAAAATAGACACGCAACGCCATACGTCCACTGATTTGATAACTGCAACGATGCAATGTTACACTGAGGACGTTGGTCGTAAAACGAACCCTGATACAATGTTATTAAACGTATTACCTGTTTTATTGGCATGTATTATATTGGTATTGACATGACATTGTTTTATTGCTTTTTTGGTGGGTGACGTTAGCGAGTGTTTAGTCGGTATTGGGAGTTAACTGAAAAGTATCGGATTCATATTTTCTATGAGTATTGTTGACGAATGTTTGATCTCCAAATGTTTGTCAAACTTTATCCGATAATTGTATTGCACACGTTCATGTGTGTAACAGTTTTTGTTTTGTGGTATTCTTAGAATTTAGAATGCACTTACCAGGTTTTGGTTTTTGAGTAAGTCCTGCGGGGTGATTGCGTAACATACTAACAGTAGCAATGACATTAATTTTGACAGTTCAACAACATTCATTGCGTTATTTACGTTGTTGAGCAGATACATTTCTCGAACATATTTAGCAATGAATTAGCAATATCCTTCAAAATGATTTAGATTGTGATTGATAGTGTGTTACGCAACGGGGGGGTTCCGGAATTGGTCTTTTAAGAGGAACCGGGACCACCCCTATGTGCTTATGGTGATCACCGGAGTGGTTTTTGTGAGGTAAAAATCCCACACTCCCGGACCTCCCTCCCCGGAGGTCGGGTGCCTTTTGAAGGATCCCCCGACAAAAAAAAAAAACCTGGCCATGTGCGAGTCGGACTCGCACACGAAGTTGTTAAGCGGCAACAGAAATACATAATTTGTGAAAATTTCAACTGTCTAGCTATAGCGGTTCTTGAGATACAGCCTGGTGACAGACAGACGGACGGACAGACAGCGAAGTCTTAGTAATAGGGTCCTGTTTTTATTACCCTTTGGGTACGGAACCCTAAAAAGGTTGCGGAATTACTATTATTTTTATTTTAGTTAACGTAAAACATGAATCATTTGATTGCCATTCGAGGAACTCTTTGCCTCAATCATTACAAAAAGCAGTCTGAAATTCAATGACGTGCACTTTATCTACAAGAGCCATTAGTTCTTCCCCGCTATGAACGCAAAGATAAACACATCAAGTACTTGACGTACTTACAAGAACTAAAGTTACTAAGTATACATTTTACAAGGTGCACGAACGTTCCATAGAAAAATTCTTCTTAAAAGGTCAGCGGTCTCTTTGGTGCCGTTTTTAACCCCCGACGCAAAAACGACGGGGTGTTATAAGTTTGACGTGTCTGTGTGTGTGTGTGTGTGTGTGTGTGTGTATGTGTGTGTGTGTGTGTGTGTGTGTGTGTCTGTCTGTGGCATCGTAGCTCCCGAACGGATGAACCGATTTTGATTTAGTTTTTTTGTTTGAAAGGTGTATTAGTCGGGAGTGTTCTTAGCTATGTTTGATGAAAATCGGTCCAAGATGGCCGCCGCTACAAAATGGCGGATAACATATTTTTTCACAATTCCCTCAATATGGGTATCAAATGAAAGGGCTTCAATAGTAGAATACTATACACTATAACAAATTTCAAATCCAAGATGGCCGCCACAACAAAGTGGCGAATTACATTTTTTTTTTCTCAACTCCCTCAATATGGATATCAAATGAAAGGGCTTGACTAGTAGAATACTATACACTATTAAAAATTTCAAATCCAAGATGGCCGCCACCACAAAATGGCGAATTACATTTTTTTTTCACAACTCCTTCAATATAGGTATCAAATGCAAGGGCTTGACAAGTAGAATAATGTAGGTACACTATATCTATTGAAAGGGAATAAGGAATATTAACTACCTAACGAAATGAAAACTAAAAACTTGAAAAATATAATCAAACAAAAAAAATCTGTTTAGTCTTAAAAATTATTCTTCAACTATAAATTACTTAATCAATATTTTTTGACGGGTAAAAAACCTGATTAAACACCAAATTACCAGAATCTTAAAACGGAAGAAAATAAAAGAAATGAAATACAAAAATTAAGGAGTCCCTACAAAAAGCATGAAATAAAAAATTAAATTAAAAATTTAAAAAACCCCCGACAAAAATAAAATTAAGGAATCCCTACAAAAAGCATGAAATAAAAAAATCTTATGGAAGTCGGGGGACCTCAGAATAGAAGCTGTTCCACATGCAGAACGGTCCCCCGACTTCCATAAGATTTTTTTATTTCATGCTTTTTGTAGGGATTCCTTAATTTTATTTTTGTCGGGGGTTTTTTAAATTTTTAATTTAATTTTTTATAGTATCTTTAACCTTTCTTTATCAATTTTATGACGTCAGAGTGTTCCGGCAGTTAGGGCATGCATGGCCAACGGCTGCAGGTGTGGCGTGATCATCATGACGTGTCTGTTTGAACATTTTTTTTTTGAGTGATAGGTATTGGCTTTTGTTTTTTTTTTTAGTGATAAGTAGTGGCTCTTTGTTTAGTAGAGAGAGGGTTGTCGCGGGCGCACAGAGTGGGTAGTGGTTTTGGTGAGGTAAAAATCCCACACTTCCCGACCTCCCTCCCCCGAGGTCGGGTGCCTTTTGAAGGTTACCTACCCGCGACAAAAAAAAAAAAGGTAGAGAGAGGGTTGAATTCTTGCCTTCTCGGTGAGATTTTTGTGAAGCTTCAATTTTGAATCTGGTTTTTGAGGTGATCTTCTTTTGTTAATTGTTCAGAGGAGCAATTCTCGTCATTTTTATGAACGTTCACAGAGCCTTAATCTGTCAAAAATACGTCTAAAATCCCTATTTTTTTGTCAAGTTTTTGACTTTGATTGTCGCTGAGATGAGATTGCGACTAGATTTTGGACGCTTTTAATTACGGGAATTGGCGTTCTGGATTTTGAGGTGATCTTCTCTCGCGTTAATTGCTCAGAATTAAATTCTTAGTTCGTAGAATTAAGAAGGTGAATGTTATCTAAAGGGATCGGTCGCTTCCTGTTCTGGTTTCTGAGAATTGATAGAATAACACAACAAAAAGTAACCCTTCTCGTAGGAAAAGGACTTGGATTCAGCAGATTTGATATAATCTACGTTATTCTTTCACACTTCAACCTTAAGCAGATGGGAAGTAAAGTAACCGATTAATTATACACCCGGTATTACTAGAACTTACTTAATCTATATACTAATAACTAGCTGTTCCCCGCGGTGTCACACGCTGCGCGGCTCCTAAGGGTCGTAGCGTGATGTTATATAGCCTATAGCCTTCCTCGATAAATGGACTACCCAACACTAAAAGAATCATTCAAATCGGACCAGTAGTTCCAGAGATTAGCGCGTTCAAACAAACAAACTCTGCAGCTTTATAATATTAGTATAGATAAAGCTGAAGAGTTTTGTTTGTTTGAACGCCCTAATCTCCGGAACTGCCAGTAAGATTTGAAAAAATATTTTTGCATTTGATAGCCCAATTATTGAGGAAGGCTATAGGCTATTTAACATCACGCTAGGACCCTTAGGAGCCGAGCAAAATGAAAAAAAAGAACGCTAAGCGAAAACGAAGTAACAGAGCGCGGGCAGGCGATGCTATGCGACGAGGCTCAAGAAATTTCACGTGAACGAAGTCGCGGGCAGAAGCTAGAAATACATACTTCTATAAAACATGGAATAATAAATCCATTCAGTACATTACGAATAAGATTCAAAAGCTTACTGTCTGCAAGCCCCCGGAGCGTGAAGCTGACATGGATTTTTGCAATTTCGAACATTAAAATCAAATGTGCATGTATGTTAATAAGTTTAACAAAGTTGTCTGCGCATTAAGGAGAGTCCACAGCCCGTGGCCCGAGCCGCTAGACCGTGCACACGGTAATATTTTGAATAAATTACAATTTCCCATCGTAAAGGAGGTATGAATACGAATTAAGTGTTTTTATTAGCTGCACCGCTGTAATGCCCGGGGTTACACGAACTTAGATGTTGAAGACAGGATAGCAAGATAGTGCCAGTAAGCTAGTGTAGTCACTCTAGTCTAGTGTTTATAGAACTGTTCTCATTAGACTGGTCTTCTTCTTAGCGTGTCGACGATGGTAAAAATAATACTAAGAAATAAAAATATTTTCATGATTATCACTGTTTGTCTCTGCATCACCCAAAGGTTGACTGGTAGAAAATGCCTATGGCATTAGGTCCGCCTCTGTACATTTATATGCTTGAAGTATTAAATAAATATATGTAATTTTTTTTTTTTTTTTTGCCCAAAATTCAGCAACGCTAAATATTAGGCTAGTAAGCTAGTCACCATCATCTGCCTAGCCTTTTCCCAAAAAGAAATGGGGTCGCAGTCCAGTGTAACCGGATGCAGCTGAATACCAGTATTTTACGTGGAGCGACTGCCTATTTGACCTTCACGACCTAGTTACTGGGTAACATGATACATCTTGGTAAGACTGGTTGTCAGACTTTCGATCTTCTGACGACTTTCAAAGATCCATGAATGACAGCCGCTAACGCCGCTACCAACAGCTTAAGAGCCTATACTACCTCAAATGGCTTAGCATGATCCTCCGTTATGTCGAAAATTCCGCAGCATTAATTTTGAAATAAATATATGCTAAAGTTGAGGATTAATGTAAGGTCTTATGTTAGACGAAAACAAGATTCCATAAAATTTTCTCGATAGAAAAAAATTCCAAAGTTACCGCCAAACCGAACAATAAACCGCTGGTATTCAAAAAGTACTTCAAATTAGATCATGAAACTTTGCATACTAACTTAACTAACTATAAAGCAGGTCTTATGTTAGTTAGTTTTTTTGAATTACCTTTATTTTCACCGTAAAAAGCAAATACCTAAACCATTGGCGCTGCCTCCCGCCCAGCACCGCACTCTGTCTCGCTTTCACACAGTCCGCGAGCAGTATCGTGCGAGCGAGATAAGGAGTGAATTTTAGCTGAGGTAGTATAGGCTCTTAACGTGCTTGTAGGTAGTATGCTAGTGTGATAGGTTCCCCTCCATCTCTCCTCTATCCTGTCTTGTGTGGCCTTATGTGGCCTGCCAAGCTAGTACCCCGTCAGATCATTTTACTCCACGGAGTCAGTCACCGCAATACTATTAGCCTAAAGTTTACTAGCATCTTGTAAACAGCTGCAGGATAGTTAGCTAGGATATTACTTGCTTGCCATCCTAGCTTAAAAAACTAGTCTCCAGCCTATAACATTCCCACTGCTGGGACACAGGCCTCGTCTTGGTGCGAGGATGTGGGCCGTATCCACCACGCGTGCCCAGTGGTCTTGGTAGATGTCACATGTCTTCTTGAATGTTTGGCTCTATGACATGCCGGTTTCTTCACGATGTTTTCCTTCACCCTTTTTGAGAGCAGTCTCGTGTACCCGGGCACAATGTTTTGAAATCATCTTCGAGTGCATGCTGATATCGTTTTAATAGTCTTTCGACCTTGCAATGGCTTTTAACGAGGCATTTAGGTTCTAAGCTAGAGATCACACAAATAAAGGAACATATATGAAGCGCTATTAAACTCATATTGCCGTGTCATATTATAAATATAAATATAAGTTAAAAGATACATTATAATATCGTAACGCTATGTAATCCTGACCATTAAGGGGTTAAGGCTTGCGTTCATTACGAGAAAGCGCTTAAGACGCTGTAATTAAACGCATAACTTTTACTTCTTTATTACATTAAAATAAAATAAACACTGCCTTTTTCACTCAATAAAGAATTTAAAATTACATTTTATTGATAGCATTTTTTCTTTTCACTTTTATATATTCAACGGTAACTTTAAAGCTATAATAAACACTCCAGGACGGTTAAACTATCACGTGAAATATATTGCAGTACAATGCGCCCCATCTTTAATGCACCAAGAAATTTATTACAGTAAACCGAGCGATAAACTCAAAAATAAATTGGGTGTCGCCATAATACCGTGTTACTTATACCGTACACTATTATTCGAATATAGAACGTATGGGGGTAAACGGGAGGCGATTTCTTTACGAATTTATTGTTCGCGCGCCGTTTTCGCGTCGTATTCAAAAGAGTTATTGGTTATTGTCGATGGGCACGTTATTGTTCGACTTTGGAGGGGGGCGCTCGACTCTGTATGTTATCTTTTTCAAAATGGCAATAAATTTTAAATGAATCGCCGTATGATTGCGATCGTTGAAGTGGTTATCGTTTTGAGAATGTTCTTTTGTGTGCCGGCTGATGTAGCCGACGCCTTTTATCGGTGTATACGGAGCCTTAATCGGCTGTTATGTTCCGTATAGCTTTAATTAAGAACTAAAAGCAAGAACGTAGGTGTTCTTTCTGTGTTATTAACTTTTGTTGTTCCATAATGTTTGAGATACGGCTTGAAAATGTATGGTTTTTGCTTGTTGTTACTCTACTCAGTAATATACTTACAGATTGGTAACAAAGAATTTTGAAATTTTCTTTTTTTGGATTTACTTTTTTCTTACTAACCAAAGGTTACGTTAACAGAAGTTAGCACCCTGACCTACAAATAAAAAACGTAACTAGATTTTAATTTCGCATGATTCCCTGGCGCTTCCCCTTTAAAAGCGATTTGGGAAGATCTACCAGTAAATTGCTCTGACATTTGTCGATGTGAAGTCACATTGACAAATGTCAAAAACATGTTTCTCTCGATCTGTCGAGGTACTTTCACTCAATAATTAATTACTTTTGCAGTTAATACAAATCTCTTAGGTACCGAATTACATCGTAAAACCTATCCAATGATGACTAAGCACTAGTGATCTGATGGTACTTCGTCTGTTCACAAGTACCGTGGCAACTCATTGCCCTTAGTTGACACTTACAATTTGTGCGGGAAGAATACCAGCTGTTTCCGGCATTCCTTCTATGTAAATCATTTTAAATACCAATTCCGGTTGAATTTAAATGGCGGCCGGCATAATGCAGTTTAGTTCTGAACTTTGGATACGCGTCGTGCTTATTGGTTAGTGTTTAAAAAAAAATAGTAAGTCTTCTTTTAGAGCAGTGGTCCCCAAGCAGGCACTTTACGTTGTGTAGTTTATTTCATCACCACTGCTCTCAAAACGGTGAAGGAAAGAAAACATTGTGAGAAAACCGACATGTCCTAGAACCTAAAATTCAAAGACATGTGACATCGATCAACCCGCTGGTTCCGCGTGGTGGATTACGATTTACGGCCCACTCCCTCTCACAGAGAGGAGGTCTGTGTTCTAGCAGTGGGAACATTATATGCCGATTATGAAGTCGTGTTTCTGATTCTCATACCAGTGATGATTTCGAAGTATTCCTTGGAGTTATCATTATTTTCCTTTATAAATCGCATTCATATCAACTTTGTGCAATTAAGGAATAGCAATTAACTGCTCGGCACCCTAATTGCGTAACACACTATCAATCGAAATATGAATCAATTTGGAGCAAATTGCTAATCCATTGCTTCGTAAGTTCGAAAAATTTGTCTGCTCAACACGTAAATAACGCAATGAATGTTGTTGAACTGTCAAAATGAAACCGATTCCGATTGATAATGTGTTACGCAATTTCCCCGCTGCTTTGTTTTCCTTCCGGAGGGTAACTTTTGTATCTCAAAATTATTAAACCCATTTCAATATTTTATTGACATGAACGAGGGGCGCCATATTGACCAGCTGCTGACATGGATGTAAAAATAAAAAAATGCCAATTAATTTCATCCGTCACAAACTCACAATCCTTTGAAATTTCAGGGGCTCGTGGCTAAGTAATAGGTAATAGGTGCACGGTCGATTGGTCAGGTTAAGCTAGGCTTGCCGCGGTTGGTCCGGGGATGGGTGACCATCTTTGCATACCAAGACCTCTCCGTGCCTCGGAAAGCACGTTTAGCCGTTGGTCCCGGCTGTAATTAGATCTTTGAAAGTCGTTACGGGTAGTCAGAAGCCCGAAAGTCTAACAACCAGTCTTACCATGGGATATCATATTACCTAGTAACTGGGTTGTGGTGTGCAAGTCAGATAGGCAGTCGCCTCATGTAAAATACTTGTATTCAACTGCATCCGGTTACACTGGAAGCCGACCCCAACATAGTTAGAAAAGGCTCGGTTTGACTCCTTCGAAATTTCAAACGAAGTGGTTCATCAAATTCATCAATGCACATTGAAGTGTTGTTGTTACTCGTTTTCCTCATTCGATTCTAACAAGAAGATAAACAGCTGACAATCAAACCTCAAATAGTCCTAATCTACCTTCGATCAATAATAGTAATCTACATACAAATGTACAGACGCCAGCACATCAAGCTACTACAATCTGTCAAATTTATTTAATAGATTTTCAACGTTATACTTACCTAAAACATAAGGTTCAAAGTTGATTGGGAAAATTTGACAGTTTCGGGTAGCTTGATGTGTGGAGTCTGATGTGGAAAACATAGTTTTTAGATTTTTGTCTGTTTGTCTGGCAAAAACGGCTGAACGGATTTGGATCAAATTTGGCACACAGGTCGTTTATAACCTGGATTAACACATAGGATACTTACAATCCCGGTAGTACGTTCCCGTGGGATAGTTTCCGACAGACACGCGAACGAAGCCACGGTCAAAAGTTAGTAGTCAACAAATATTGAAACATTGATCAATACGGGGAAAATTAAACGTTGATTATTTCATGTATTGACATTTCCTTTCGGTTTTCTTAAATGAAATGTTAGCGGTGCGTGTAACACGTTACATGATAATCGAATTGGTTAGTCTCGGTAATAAATCAAATTAATAATTTATAGGTCAAATTATAACCAGGAAACGGGCAGTTTTCGTCGATCAGTTGTTTGTATTTCTTCTGTTGAAACGAAACTTATTGTGTGTTGAAAAATGTTTTGGTGTTGCCATGTGAAAAACGTAGTCTTGTTTCGAAAGTTATTGTCGACTAGCTGCGCCCCGCGGTTTCATCCGCATATGTCTTGATCCCGTAGGTATATGGGGATAAAAAGTATGCTATTTCTTAATCCAGGTCACGGTGTACCTATGTGCCAAATTTCATCCAAATCGGTTCAGCCATTTTAGCGCGTCTGTCTGTATGTTTCCTTTTCACGCCTGAACCACTGAACGGATTTCGATAAAATTTGGCAGAGAGATAGATTGCATCCCGGGGAAGGACATACGATAGTTTTTATCTTGATACTCCCACGGGGTCGACACTTATGCAGGTGAAACCGCGGCGCAGCTAGTTTTAATATAAATATTAGAAAATAAAAACAGGAAGTGAAACACTAAATATTTCCACAGACAACAAAAGTATATTACCTTAGCAACCATCTTAAAACCCGTTTAATTACCGCACACGTTCATCAATGACACAGAATTCGAAACATCGCATCCGTCGCGTCTCGTCGCGTCGTTAAACTTTTGCGCAGCCGCAGCGAATTAATTCAATAATTGTATTATACTCAGCTGTTGCTAAGGCGAATATCATCAAGTTGCTATTCCGCATTCCTACAGATTAAGCTCTATAAAGATTCAGTTAATAGTCCACATTTCGTCCCACGTGCTGCCGAGTTAAGGCGAAGTATCCAATAAAATGTATTTTAAGTATTTTAGCTTTGGGTTTTTGCAGCATTGATCGCCCAGTAGTAACGGTCCGACTTACGAGTTGGTTGGAACCTCGTCGTGGTTTCAAACCCAGTCAGGCGCGTCACTTTGTGTAATTTATTTCATCACCACTTCTCTCAAAACGGTGAAGGAAAACATCGTGAGGGAACCGGCATGCCTTAGAACCAAAAATTCAAAGACATGTGACATCCACCAACCCGCACTGGAACCCCGTGTTGGGTTACGGCCCACTCCCTCTCAAAAGAGAGGGTCTGTGGGTTAAAGATTAACATTCATGGAGCTACACGATACTCCTAAATCGAAGTTTTTTTTTTAAATTTTACTACTGCCCTTAATACAAGTTATTTCATAACTTAGTATGGGTGCTGGTTGTAACACCTACGTATTTTGTTAACTAGCATAAGTCAAGTGCACCCACAGATGATACTATTTATTGTAAATATAAAAAAAAAATCAAGTAGAAAGTAAAATTATGATGTACAATCGAGGAAAGTTAAATGCTAACTGTAATGTAAACCTGTCTGATCTAGATTTATGAAAAACCACAATAACAACATTGTGCATTGTTATTTGATTAAATAAATCGTAATCCTAACTAATATTATAAATGCGAAAGTGATTTGGTTTGTTACGTTTTTGTCTTTAGCTTTCATGCTAAAACGGCTGAACTGATTTGTATAAAATTTGGCACATAAGAAAATAAAGAAAGAAAGTAGGAAACTTAGTACTACATTTACAGTAGATTTTTTGGCACCGGCCAGGCTAATGATGCAATATGAAATATACTATTACATTAAGGGTTGATTTTTCAGAAAAAACAGTAAGTAAGTTAGGGCTGATTTTTCCAACGCCAGATAGTTTTATCCGAAGAATAATTTGAATTTTTGACAGCTCATCCATACAAAATCTGTCGGACGTCAACTTTATTCCACGAATAAAAATTATCTGTCGATTGTAAAGAAGTGTCGATGTCGTGATTAATTAAATAGTTTTTTGACACCGACTTCTGAAATTAAAGTTATTTTTCACTTTGTAGTGTGTTTATTGGAAGTCGGTTGTTTTTTTTTGTAAAACAGTTTTTTATTTTTCTCTTTTTAGGGTCCGTACAGCAAAAGGAAAAAACGGAACCCTTATAGGATCACTCGTGTGTCTGTCTGTCCGTCTGTCACAGCCAATTTTCTCCGAATCTAATGGACCGATAGGTGTTGTCTGAGAGTCATCACTTGTTCAATTAACATTTAATTGTATCTAAGTAGGTACCTATTTAATTAATCACGACACTTCTTTCAACACCTACATAATATTTGTTGCACGTTGATAGTTTAACGTTCTGCTGGAATAAATGTCGTATTTTCCTTCGACCTAAATAGACTTTGTCTTAACATTTTAATAAGATTAACGCTTAAGTAACGCCTAATTTTTGTAACCTTTCACCTAGACGACGAAAGCCATAAAAATACAGACGGCTGAAAAATCGTATTACATGAATATTTTTCCATTCATTCCGATTGTTTTACAGTTAACTAACTGTCTTGATAGGCGTTGTCCTGACCAAGTTTGTACAAAAATCCCAAGAAAAACGGACGTGCAGTTTTTCTCGAAGTTGAACATTTACCGGCAAACGCTTCACATTTTTCTTTCCCTAAATACTTAATTCGGAGTATTATGAACATTTCAACGCAAAAAATAGCCAAATCGGTCCAACCGTTCTCAAATTATGCGCTAACCAAAGAACACCACTTAATTTTTTTTTATTTATACTGATTTTTCTTTAAGATAAAAAAAATATACATAATATTTAGAAATGTGGTCCTACTTAAGGGGACTACATGACCTAAAGCGCGGTCAATGTCGGACTGCAAAGAAAAGAAAGAGAAGCGCGATGACACAAAGCTGGTAATTTATTGCAATATATGAAGCAATTATCTATTTATAAAAAATCTATTGTTCGGACTAAAAATTAAAACAGTAGTGCTTTATTAGTGTAGTGTTGCTTGTAGAATAATTTGACAAAAAATCAGGATGATTGTAAGTATTTAGTATGGTTTCATGATTTTTTTCTATCGTATCAAATTAGTTGTATTATGTTTTCAACGCACTATCTAACTAGCATATATCCTGAAGAATATCATTTACTTTTCTAATTTTATTTACTGTAGTCTGATCATATACTTTTAGGCATCATAAAACTTGCGTTTTTTTGCGTTTAGGGTCCTGTAGTCCCCTTAATCCCATCATGCATAATCAACACTTAACCTAACCTGAACTCCTAACTCCTAACCACGAAGACAATTCCCTAACCCGATCCAGTAACCGCCAGTACAACTTCCCCTTAACCAGTGTAACATGTAATTGGGCCAGGATGTCGGGAATAACCGGCTGATTCATACAATCTCGTGACTACGCCCACCGGCGGTACACTTTCAGTTTGCGTACATTGTGAACACAGCTGATAGACACGACTATTTCTTTTGCTGCTCATCCCTGTTTGATTATTAACTTTTTCTTGAAGGTTTGTTTATCAATGAGACACTTTAAGAACTTCTTGTCAAGGAAACTTTCCGAGAAACATATCCAGGTGTTGTAAGTCTGAAACAACTGATTTGAAGGGTAGGGTTTTAGGCGCGGGCCTGCGGACGGAGAGTAATGGGTAGCTCACCGTCCGATCAGGACCAGGCCCGTACCGGACGGCGCGTACGTGTTCCACGCGCGCCTCAATAGATGTCAGCATCGAGGAAGAGGCCCCTTAGGGCCGAAGCCTGCCCGGTCAGCGGGATTGTCCGAAAGGGTTACCGCTGGTCCGGAACATAAAGGGCTAAGGAAGGAACACGGGTGGGTTTTAGTCAGTAAGAGTCTGACACTCCCTTCCGCTCCACCCAGAGCGGAAGGGGGTCATTTGATGATTTCCCATCCGCAAAAAAAAAGGGTACCTACGGAATTTCTTCAGGATTTGGGCGGAACATATCAATACGACAGAAATTAGTATGAATCGTAGAAAATGCTTGGAAACTTTTTAAATAAAATTCAGTTTTTCTTTAGAGAAATCCTAATGGTGCCAAGCCAGTGGAGTGCACTGGTATGGACTGGTCTTCTGCTTCAGACATCATTTAACAGTTTAAGCTTACGTCATTCGCAACTACAAATCTTTTTCACAAGACCTTCGCATACTTCCAAAATATGGTTCCTATTTCTAACATAAACGGGAAATATCATTGTGCTCGTCTGTTTTCACACCCATGTCTTTTATTATCCAGTGTGTTACAGAAAAAATCGAGTTCCAGGATTATTTGATGACTTTGAATTCACGTGATTTTGATGGACATTTAATAATTAATTCCGGTGTCGGTTCTTTGCTTCCGTGTTTCAATCTGATATAACTTCCTACTCAAATACAGCCTTATACTAAAATTTTAGTCGTGGTTAGGTCTCATGCTGTAATTTACGAGACGACTATGTTACATTGTACACATATCTATCTGTTTTTTAAAACTTCTTAAGGCGACTACATGACCTAAAGCGCGGTCTTTGTCGGACTGCATAGAAAAGAAAGAGAACCGCGATGACACGACGACGCTGGTAATTTATTGCAAAATATGAAGCAATTATATTATCTATTTACAAAAAAATCTATTGCTTGGACTAAACAATTAAAACACTAGTGCTTTAGCAGGTTGCTTGTAGAATAATCTGACAAAAATCATAATGATTGTATGTATAGGTATTAGTATGGTTTTTATTGTAAAAAGAAAGTTTTTAGAGGTATCTTCATGATTTTATTATATCGTATCAATTTAGTTGTATTATGTTTTCAACACTTTATCTACCTATCATGTATTCTGAAGAATATCATATTTTATATTTTTCTGATTTTGTTTACTGTAGTCGCTCCATTTACTATTATTTTTTCTAAAACTTGGGTTTTTTGCGGTTAGGCCCTGTAAGCCTCTTATAGAAAAGTATCTTCTTATAATTCGGGGATATATCCACAAATTCTACATACTTTATGAATTTGTTACAGTGACGAAGGGACATGTCGAGATCCGGAGAACCGGAGTGTCTAATGCCCTGACAACTGCGTCGTCTAGCCGCACTTATCATGTCTCGTTGACTAGGAAATATGGGTGTGATGTAGATATCTCAGCTGTGGCGTGGACAGGGGGACGCCCATGAGATTTTGTCTCCCTGGTAACATAATGAATTTAATCTTGAAGAGATAGAACGAAAACCAAGAATTTGGAGATTATTGACACGAAAGAGTAGATTGGATCACTTTGGTGTATCAGAAAAAAACGCACCTTCTCGCTAGAAAAAAATAAATAAAATTAACTGTTTAATCATGAAAATCCAATCCAATTTAATGACTATTTCTTTAATGTGTCACAAGTTTCTGCCATTATTTATGATTTTACGTTTATTTCAGTTTTAATTTACTTGATCTGTATTAAGCTTTCTGACTAGTATAAATATAGATTTCAATTACTCACGGCTTGCCATAGTTTTCTTATCTAATAGATAGAAACGCATTACAACACACCTATAAACCGACCTTAACCTTCGAGAATTATTTAATTTTAATGAGGAAAGACGGAAATCGTAAACACGTGATGGATAAATATATGCTAATAAATAGCAAGGGGCAAACAAAATGCTGTACGAATACAAAAAAGGTCAGATTATAACGACGTTATTGAGGCTCGTACTCTAAAAACGTCACGACACCACTATTTTTGCACATTTTCGCAGGAATTTTTAAAGTATTTTAAACTGACAAAATCGCGGTAACAATACTCGTTTGCCACTATTAAAAATGTATAAAACATCTGTTACTACGCATCTGATGCTGCGTAGGCACTGGAGATTTTCTTACTACGCCGTAACCAGTTCCCTAAATACGTTGTAAAATATTGCGGTTTTTTCCGGCGACACTTATATTACATAGTGTAAATTATCCGGCCAGACGACATTTCGTGCTTTTAATTCTAGCATAATTTTCTTTATAAAAAATGAATGGGATTCACATATTACGGATTTCAATGCCCCGCGTGGTTTGCGTATTTAGGTTGGTCGTGCCAATTTCTTCGGTTGGTGCCTCAAGGTTGCTAGATAAGTGGTTATTAGGTTAGTAGGATCGTCGGAAGATATCGCATTGTGTGCGCTGGGAAGCTATTGGTTTTGATTAGAGTATTAGAGTCGCCTTTGTGAAGCGGGCGATGTGGACTGATTGGAGAGGATGCCTATCGGGTGATAACGTTATGGCACGTTTGTTTAGGTAGCTTTGCAGAATTGACAGAATGGCTTCTAAAGTGTTGTTTTTATAGCATTAAGGAATTTATGGAACACTAGCTGCGCTCCGTGGTTTCACCAGCGTAAATGTCGATCCCGTGGGAATATCGGGATAAAAAGTAGCCTATATGTTAATCCAGGGTGATAGTTATCTCCAAACAAAATTTTATCAAAATTGGTCCAGCCGTTTAAGCGTGAAGAAGTAACAAACATATAAACACACCCCCACACACAAACTTTTGCCTTTATAATATTAGTGTGATAAAAATTGAAAATGTGTATCATATTTATTAGAATTTTAACAATAGAAATTAGTTATTTGAATAGTAAATCATTGCATGGTAAAGGTATGATTCCGATCTCGGCAGCACGCAGCAGTGCTGCCGCAACAGTGCTGCCGCGACACTACTGGTCGCCATACATTTTCTATAGGTTTATATGAGATTACATTCCGAGCACGGCAGCAATGCTGCGCGACATTGCTGCGTCACATTGCTGCTGTGCTCGGAAAAATGTATGGGGACCAGTAGTGTCGCGGCAGCACTGCTGCGGCAGCACTGCTGCGTGCTGCCGAGATCGGAATCATTAATAATAATATAATAAGAATTTGCACGCTTGCTTGCAAGCAGAATACAATGGCACTTAGGTTATAAGATCTTACCTTTACCAAAACAATGTATTTCTAGGAAATAAACGTTTGATTTGATTTGCTAGACTGGTCTTTATTATATTATCTATCTTTGGAATGGAAGGATAAATGTGAATTAGTCTCGAATAATCCCAATAAGAATTTATCGATAGATGGCTATTTTCTGTGATTCACAACTGGCATCTAAATATGTAAGCTCATTCAAATAACTTTCTCTAAGTCAGTTGCAAACCATGTCATGCACAGACGCGCCAGCACATCAGGCTACCCGAAATTGTCAAATTTTCCCAATCAACTTTGAACCTTATGCTTTAGCGATAAAGTTGAAAATCTACTAAAGAAATTTGACAGATTGTAGTAGCTTGATGTGCTTTCGTCTGTACTAACGGAAACTGATCACATAATCACTGTAGTAACTTAGAATTCTCTTAACTAATGAGGAAGTTTATAAAGTATTACATATTTAACTAAATACATATTTATAAATACATAAAACGAAAATATTCCACGAATAGTTTAATCTTCCTAAAACATAAACTTTGAACTCAAACGTCTTTCCTCAATACGTAGAAAGGCAAAGAATCTGCATATTTTCCGTTCATCTTAATGTTTGAATACCGTTTATTCTGCTATCGGGGAAATCCTTTGATTTCAATATACTATGTGCATATAAGTTTATCATAATTATCACCTATGTATACGTTATGTAAGGTAAACATGTGCCAATGAGAATCTCATTCACATTTCACATTCATTTCCTATTAGAGATGAGGGGATTTGTACTGAATGAATTGTATTATTTGTGATCTGTACAAAGGATACACATAATCCATACTAATATTATAAATTCGAAAGTAACTCTGTCTGTCTACCTGTCTGTATGTTACCTTTTCACGCCTAAACCACTGAACGGATTTCGATAAATTTTGGCAGAGAGATAGATTGCATCCCGGGGAAGGACGTAGGATAGTTTTTATCGATATACCTCGCGGGCGAAGCCGCGGGCGGAAGCTAGTACAATATAAATCACAATAATAAAAAAGATTCTTTAAGGACGCGTTTACGAATTGACGCGCTTCAATTTTAGGTATTAAGTCTCACTACTACACGTGCACGGCTCACACACACAGCGACATGCGCGAAGCGGTGAAATTATGAGTAAACTGACACGACTTGATACTTGAGCCTAATTTTATTTAATTTTTGCCATGTATTTTTTTTTAATATTTACTTAATTTCACTGGACAGTGATTAATCAAGTACTTGCCAAAGTACGTACCTATGTATTAATTGGAACTAATAGCCGAGCTGAGCTAGATGTGCCGAGTTTGGGCTCATTTCGTTAGTTATGTTGAGACCTTACCTCCGGACTTGATGGAGTGACCTGCAGGTGTAATTCAAAGACTACTACTGGAACTAATAGCCGAGCTGAGCTAGGTGTGCCGAGTTTGGGCTCATTTCGTTGGTTATGTTGAGACCTTACCTCCGGACTTGATGGAATGATCTGCAGGTGTACTTCGAAGACTGCTACTGGAACTAATAGCCGAGCTGAGCTAGGTGTGCCGAGTTTGGGCTCATTTCGTTAGTTATGTTGAGACCTTACCTCCGGACTTGATGGAGTGACCTGCAGGTGTAATTCAAAGACTACTACTGGAACTAATAGCCGAGCTGAGCTAGGTGTGCCGAGTTTGGGCTCATTTCGTTGGTTATGTTGAGACCTTACCTCCGGACTTGATGGAGTGACCTGCAGGTGTAATTCAAAGACTACTACTGGAACTAATAGCCGAGCTGAGCTAGGTGTGCCGAGTTTGGGCTCATTTCGTTGGTTATGTTGAGACCTTACCTCCGGACTTGATGGAATGATCTGCAGGTGTACTTCGAAGACTGCTACTGGAACTAATAGCCGAGCTGAGCTAGGTGTGCCGAGTTTGGGCTCATTTCGTTAGTTATGTTGAGACCTTACCTCCGGACTTGATGGAGTGACCTGCAGGTGTAATTCAAAGACTACTACTGGAACTAATAGCCGAGCTGAGCTAGGTGTGCCGAGTTTGGGCTCATTTCGTTGGTTATGTTGAGACCTTACCTCCGGACTTGATGGAGTGATCTGCAGGTGTACTTCGAAGACTGCTACTGGAACTAATAGCCGAGCTGAGCTAGGTGTGCCGAGTTTTGGCTCATTTCGTTAGTTATGTTGAGACCTTACCTCCGGACTTGATGGAGTGACCTGCAGGTGTAATTCGAAGACTGCTACTGGAACTAATAGCCAAGCTGAGCTAGGTGTGCCGAGTTTGGGCTCATTTCGTTGGTTATGTTGAGACCTTACCTCCGGACTTGATGGAGTGACCTGCAGGTGTACTTCGAAGACTGCTACTGGAACTAATAGCCGAGCTGAGCTAGGTGTGCCGAGTTTGGGCTCATTACGTTAGTTATGTTGAGACCTTACCTCCGGACTTGATGGAGTGACCTGCAGGTGTAATTCGAAGACTGCTACTGGAACTAATAGCCGAGCTGAGCTAGGTGTGCCGAGTTTGGGCTCATTTCGTTGGTTATGTTGAGACCTTACCTCCGGACCTGATGGAGTGACCTGCAGGTGTACTTCGAAGACTGCTACTGGAACTAATAGTCGAGCTGAGCTAGGTGTGCCGAGTTTCGGCCCTTTTTGGTAGTTATGTTGAGACCTTACCTCCGGACTTGATGGAGTGACCTGCAGGTGTACTTCGAAGACTGCTACTGGAACTAATAGCCGAGCTGAGCTAGGTGTGCCGAGTTTGGGCTCATTACGTTAGTTATGTTGAGACCTTACCTCCGGACTTGATGGAGTGACCTGCAGGTGTAATTCGAAGACTGCTACTGGAACTAATAGCCGAGCTGAGCTAGGTGTGCCGAGTTTGGGCTCATTTCGTTGGTTATGTTGAGACCTTACCTCCGGACCTGATGGAGTGACCTGCAGGTGTACTTCGAAGACTGCTACTGGAACTAATAGCCGAGCTGAGCTAGATGTGCCGAGTTTGGGCTCATTTCGTTAGTTATGTTGAGACCTTACCTCCGGACTTGATGGAGTGATCTGCAGGTGTACTTGAATGACTGCTACTGGAACTAATAGCCGAGCTGAGCTAGGTGTGCCGAGTTTCGGCCCTTTTTGGTAGTTATGTTGAGACCTTACCTCCGGACTGGATGGAGTGACCTGAAGGTGTACTTTGAAGACTGCTTCTTGAACTGATACACGAGTAGAACTAGCTGATAAGAATGTGTATAGTTTTTAACTCTTTAACTCGATTGTGATTTTAGGCCAAGACCTAAGACGTTTGGGAAAAGCTCTGGTAAAAAACTTCATAGATCCAAGATTTAAAAGAAATATGGAACTACAAGAACATACACTCACTGTATAGTGAATGAAGTTAGATCACACTAATATTATGAAGGCGAAAGTTGGGGTGTGTGTGTGTGTTTATATGTTTGTTACGGCTACATGTTTAAAAAAATCGTTAAAAATTTGTAAAACAAATACAACGCAATGGATATTGTTGTACTGTCAAATTGGAATGGATTGCCATTCCAAGTGTGTTACGCAATTATGATAGCGTACTAAGCAGTGGCGTGCATTGCATATAAGCAGTGCCTACCTCGATAAATCACCATAAGCCTGTCAATTACATTTTAGTGTATGTAAAGAAACTCACTAAATTATCATACCTAACAAAAAACAAAATCTTCATACATTTACGCGCGGCAGTAGGCTTTAGGGTGATAAATTGCGAAGGTCGACTAACCAACCGAGTATGAATGTTAAAATCGTTCGTAATTTAGCCGTGCGAAGAAAGAAAGTGACGGATATTGAGATCGCCGATAGTGAGATAAAAATGTAAATCCAAGATGGCGGCTGTAATTTTTTTTTTCATCATGGGTGTCGTTTTATGGTTTTCAAGGGAGCTAAAGCCGATAGTGAGGTCAAAATGAAAATCCAAGATGGCGGCTGTAATTTTTTTTTATTTTTCATCATGGGTATCGTTTTCATAGTTTTTGAGGGTGCTGGAGCCGAAAATAAAGTCAAAATGAAAATCCAAGATGGCGGCTGTAATTTTTTTTTCTTATTTGATACTTTTGTTTTATGTTTCTGATTAGTGACCGCGTCTGCGTAGACTAAACTCAGCCTAGTGCCTGCCTACCTATTCTGCCACGCGTCATGTTCGTGAACGGGCGCCGTCGGTTGAGACTGGTCATCTCTTAACTGCCAAGGCTTATTTTTAATCTTATGTCTTGAATTAATTCTTCATTTGTATCTTTTTTACATTGTTCTCACATAGTGTACCCAGGATTTTGTAATATCTTGATTTAAAAGAGTGTCCATGGAGTTTCTTGCCCGTTCTTCTCCATAGAGATCTACGTTTTGGAATGGGCAACTAGCTTCAACTTTCTGACTAACTGACAGACTATTTGACAATTCAAAAGTGCCTGTACAAGGTTTAATTGAAATAAATGCTTTGAGTTTGAGTTTGAAAACAAATGCACGCCACTGGTACTAAGCCGGACCAGGAGCTGTAAATGATAAAAAATAATAAAAGTGACGGAAAAAAAAACAAAAAAAAAAACATTAAGTATGACAATGTGAAGAATGTTCTTGTAGTTCCATATTTCTTGTAAATCTTGGATCTATGAAGTTTCTTACCAGAGCTTTTCCCAAACGTAGGTCTTGGCCTAAAATCACAATCGAGATAAAGAGTTAAAAACTATACACATTCTTATCAGCTAGTTCTACTCGTGTATCAGTTCCAGAAGCAGTCTTCAAAGTACACCTTCAGGTCACTCCATCCAGTCCGGAGGTAAGGTCTCAACATAACTACCAAAAAGGGCCGAAACTCGGCACACCTAGCTCAGCTCGGCTATTAGTTCCAGTAGCAGTCTTTCAAGTACACCTGCAGATCACTCCATCAAGTCCGGAGGTAAGGTCTCAACATAACTAACGAAATGAGCCCAAACTCGGCACGTCTAGCTCAGCTCGGCTATTAGTTCCAGTAGCAGTCTTCGAAGTACACCTGCAGGTCACTCCATCAGGTCCGGAGGTAAGGTCTCAACATAACCAACGAAATGAGCCCAAACTCGGCACACCTAGCTCAGCTCGGCTATTAGTTCCAGTAGCAGTCTTCGAATTACACCTGCAGGTCACTCCATCAAGTCCGGAGGTAAGGTCTCAACATAACTAACGTAATGAGCCCAAACTCGGCACACCTAGCTCAGCTCGGCTATTAGTTCCAGTAGCAGTCTTCGAAGTACACCTGCAGGTCACTCCATCAAGTCCGGAGGTAAGGTCTCAACATAACCAACGAAATGAGCCCAAACTCGGCACACCTAGCTCAGCTCGGCTATTAGTTCCAGTAGCAGTCTTCGAATTACACCTGCAGGTCACTCCATCAAGTCCGGAGGTAAGGTCTCAACATAACTAACGTAATGAGCCCAAACTCGGCACATCTAGCTCAGCTCGGCTATTAGTTCCAGTAGCAGTCTTCGAAGTACACCTGCAGGTCACTCCATCAAGTCCGGAGGTAAGGTCTCATCATAACTAACGAAATGAGCCCAAACTCGGCACACCTAGCTCAGCTCGGCTATTAGTTCCAGTAGCAGTCTTCGAAGTACACCTGCAGGTCACTCCATCAAGTCCGGAGGTAAGGTCTCAACATAACTAACGAAATGAGCCCAAACTCGGCACGTCTAGCTCAGCTCGGCTATTAGTTCCAGTAGCAGTCTTCGAAGTACACCTGCAGGTCACGCGATCTAGTCCGGAGGTAAGGTCTCAACATAACTACCAAAAAGGGCCGAAACTCGGCACACCTAGCTCAGCTCGACTATTAGTTCCAGTAGCAGTCTTCGAAGTACACCTGCAGGTCACTCCATCAGGTCCGGAGGTAAGGTCTCAACATAACCAACGAAATGAGCCCAAACTCGGCACACCTAGCTCAGCTCGGCTATTAGTTCCAGTAGCAGTCTTCGAAGTACACCTGCAGGTCACTCCATCAAGTCCGGAGGTAAGGTCTCAACATAACTAACGAAATGAGCCCAAACTCGGCACACCTAGCTCAGCTCGGCTATTAGTTCCAGTAGCAGTCTTCGAAGTACACCTGCAGGTCACTCCATCAAGTCCGGAGGTAAGGTCTCAACATAACTACCAAAAAGGGCCGAAACTCGGCACACCTAGCTCAGCTCGGCTATTAGTTCCAGTAGCAGTCTTCGAAGTACACCTGCAGGTCACTCCATCAGGTCCGGAGGTAAGGTCTCAACATAACCAACGAAATGAGCCCAAACTCGGCACACCTAGCTCAGCTCGGCTATTAGTTCCAGTAGCAGTCTTCGAATTACACCTGCAGGTCACTCCATCAAGTCCGGAGGTAAGGTCTCAACATAACTAACGTAATGAGCCCAAACTCGGCACACCTAGCTCAGCTCGGCTATTAGTTCCAGTAGCAGTCTTCGAAGTACACCTGCAGGTCACTCCATCAAGTCCGGAGGTAAGGTCTCAACATAACCAACGAAATGAGCCCAAACTCGGCACACCTAGCTCAGCTTGGCTATTAGTTCCAGTAGCAGTCTTCGAAGTACACCTGCAGGTCACTCCATCAAGTCCGGAGGTAAGGTCTCAACATAACTAACGAAATGAGCCCAAACTCGGCACATCTAGCTCAGCTCGGCTATTAGTTCCAGTAGCAGTCTTCGAAGTACACCTGCAGGTCACTCCATCAAGTCCGAAACGAAATAATAATATTATGAATTTATAATCCCTACTTACTTCTAGAAAAATTATAAGACTGTGAATAAAATCTCTCCTTGGGTAGTAGGTACATTATAGAATGCGTGAAGTATCATGTTTGGTATGTCAAATATTTTGTATCCGTACAGCGATCTTTTTCAGCACAAGCTGCTGCTTACAAGCGACACAGAGTCCACTCACGACGGCGGCCGAGCGCAGACTAATATTTCATTACAAATTTTTGTGCAATAAACCAAGACAGTGACCAGTAAAATAACCCTTATTACAATCCAATAAGATTCACGCGTTACAGCTAAATATGTGAAAAAATAGACTCCGATTTTTATTTTTTTCTGAGCCTATTTGTAACATTTTGATAGTTCTTTTTAGTACCTTTTTGAGTTGAACATGTCTGCTTACATAAAATATTTTTAAATAAATAAATTTATGTTATTAAATAGAAGAAAAATATCCCCAAAGTCAGCACGATATCGTCGATTTTGTGTGAAGAGGCAACGGAAATTATTTTTTACTATATTAAAAACCAACATTTTTTAATAAAAAATAGCTACCATTTGAAGATGAAGGAGTAAACTATATGTGGTAATTATTAGTTACATTTGGTTTAGTCTCATTTTGCTGCAAAGTGTACCATAAAACTACTTATTTTTGTCAGATTCGTAAACGCGTCCTTAACGTGTGCTCCTTCAATTATAGGACAGGGACACCAAAGCATGCACAATTATGCATAGGTGTAAACACGATAAAAATTAAAATAGAGAAAATAAATAACGAAATTTACGTAAAAGAAAAAAATTATAACATGTCAATATTCAGCATTCATATTACAAATCTATACAAATAATAATGCTGAAGAGTTTATTTGTTTCTTTGAACTCCCTAATCTTGGGAACTGCCGCCCTGAGTCGGATTTGAAAAAATCATTTTGCATTTGATATCCTAATTTTTGAGGAAGGCTACTTAACATCAGGCTAGGGCTCTGAGGAGCCGGGCAAAAACAAAAAAGTCAGAAAGAACGCTAAGCAAAAACGAAGTAATAGGGCGATGCGACGGGGTGCGTCGGGTGAACAAGAAATTTCGCGCGGACGAAGTAGATGGCATATAATTATAATTATGTATATTATATATGACTACTACATTACAGGTATATTATACATGAGACGCCTCCAGTATTGCAGACGTTCAAAGACTGCGGTGACTTACCATCGGGTGATCCAACTGCGTGTTCACCACTCAATGACAAAATATACCATAACCATAATCAGCCTATAATGTTCCCACTGCTGGCACAGGCAGACACAGGCCTCCTCTCGGTGAGAGGGAGTGGGCCGTAATCCACCACGCGGGCCCAGTGCGGATTGGCAGATGTCACATGTCTTCGAATTTTTGGTTCTAGGACATGCCGGTTTCCTCACAATGTTTTCCTTCACCGTTTTGAGAGCAGTGGTGATGAAATAATTTACACAAAGTAAAGCGCCTGTCTGGGTTCGAACCTACGACCTACAACTCGTAAGTCGCGGCCGTTACCACTTGGCCACCACTGCTCTCACAAAACATAGTCGAGTCATAAATTTTAGAAAGAAAAGAGAAAATAAATTAACACAATATTTTCGCCAGTTGGCTTGGCATCATGAAAGGCGGATGTCTAGCTCCCCTGTAGTACCCTCATGTGATAATAATAAAAACATTCTGCGTAATGCGAAAACGCACGAAATCACGTGCGACGTTGCTGATAGAAATATTAGAAAAAAAAAAAGATTTCCTGGTTTCAATGACAACGAGAGAATTATTACGTGAATTGAGCGAATCAGCTGCTTTCTAACCCACGCATGTTGTAAAATTGAAAGAATAGAGTTAATACAGTGTGAATGTGAGGCCATGATCTAGTTCAATAGCTGATTCCCGGTCATCGTAGGCGAGGGCTTGCGGACGGCGAGCAATGGGCAGCTCGCCGTCCGGTAAGGACCAGGCCCGGGTCGACGGCGCGTTGTATTCCACGCGCCAAGGAGATGTCAGCACTAACTGACGGGGTCCACTGGGGCCGATGCCCGCCAGGGTCGCAGGTTGTTCGAAAGAGATACCGTGGCCCCTGGCACAGGCAACTGAAGGAACACGGGTGGGTTTTAACTTTTAGTCAGTAAGAATCTGACACTCCCTTCCGCTCCGCCCAGAGCGGGAGGGGTCATTTGATGATTTCCCACCCAAAAAAAAAAGCCATGATCTAGTAAGCATAATCAGCAAGAGGGTAGACCCAGGCTACCCACCCACATGCTGGACATGCTTCTGCCGTCGGTCTTTATAGCGACTAGCTTCTCCAACTTCAAAAGAGACCAAATGCAAAGTATAGCTTTTGTTTTATTGGGATCTCTGTCTGCCTTATCATCAATCAATAGCTTTTCTTCTTTTAGGTTGTGCTACAACAGTTGATTCTTCATCTTTTTATTTCTTTGTCCTTAGGTAGTCCATCTTTAGGCTCGAATTCCTTCACTGTTCTATAGAAAATGTGTAGGTAATCTCACTGTTCTATTGACAATGTTTTATTCAGACTTTGCTCCGTTACTCACAAAGTTATCAGCTTGCAAATCGCAAACCAGTGAGTAACTATTTCAACACCCCAGTTAAAACAGACACCTAACCGCATCGGAGAACGCACCGCTCCACACGTTCAAAGGTAAACGGTATACATCTATAAATAAATTGACAATCATACTATGTGGTGCATTCTTACGTGTGCCAAGATATGTATGCGACGGCGACAGTTGGAAATAGCGCTTGATTCATTGTGCAATTGCATCCACTTTCCTTATGCAGGCTACTTGGCTAGTTAAGAAATACTGGGCTCCCTTTTTGGTAGATCTTGGAACGTTTTCGTTTAAGGGTTTTATGGCTATGGAGCTCATTATGACAGTGGCTATTCTAATGTTTCCTGTTACACAATCGTGGGGTAATGGATTAGTCTTTCTTGGACGTATTGTCCCCAATCCAAGACCTCTTTCATCTGGGTTAACAGGGGCTGAAGTCTTCAAAAAACCAGTTGGAATAATTTATTATCCGTTTTCTAATATAAAGTTGAGACTTATTTTTCTATCTGCTAAGCCCACATCATATACAGAAACGTATCAAAAGAATTCTAATTCCACTACACAAAGAACATATTTGGTTTGATCTTGATATGCCGCGTCCGCCTCCGCAGTACTTTTGTAACATTAGAAGTTTAGAAGTATTTCCTAAATAACACAAAGTAATTTGAAATGAGATGTGCATAAAATATTTTAACATTGAAGGAAAGAGTGCAAATGTCAGTGAACTGGTCTGGCAGACGTAGGGCGTAGGCGATCTAACCCAGTTCACTGCAAGTTCCGCTTGACAACGCATTCTCTTCATGAAGATTTGCGTTTGCTAAAGATTTAGGTTTTTGAGGTTTTGAAAACTAAAAGCATGTCTAGCTTTCGTAATATTTTCTTTGCTCATAATGCGTTCTTTGAAATTCAGTTGATCAAACGGTTTTGAGGCTTTGGCTCGTTGGTTGTCTATGTAGAGTTCCTGGAATACGGTTGAGATAAATCTTAGGTCGTGCCTTTTTTTTTTTTTTTGCTGATGGGAAATCATCAAAGGACCCGGATGAGCGGGAGGGGCCCGCTCTGGGTGGAGCGGAAGGGAGTGTCAGATTCTTACTGACTAAAACCCACCCGTGTTCCTTCCTTAACCCTTTATGTTTTGCGATTAACAATTTCTACTGTGTTACTTGTATTCGGTCTATCTATATATTTTTGTATTTAAAAACGATTCGCTCCTTTGATAGAAACTCAAAACCACTTTTTTGCACTACCATTCACTGAAGCCAAAGAATTTCAAAAGAAAATTACAGAAATTCGGACACGTAGCAAAATCTACGATATTCCTTTTAAATAAACATAAAGACGCTACCAGTACTTAGGAATCTACGCCCTACAACAATTTAATTTGCTAATTACCTAGTTTATATTCATGCGGTGAATTTCCTCGTCTATTGTGCATTATGCCGGGCCTCAGGTAATTAACGATGTTACCTAGGTCATACCGTATTCTATACTTCTCCACGTGACCGCTGCAACTGTTGCAATGTATCGCTGACCTGATACCCTATTGCGATGTCACTAGATAACGTTAGTCAGGTCAAGATTGTTTAAATTGTTGCATTCGAAAGTTGGTGTGGAATATTATTGTTACAGAAGAGAAGACATTTTGCTAATTCAAACCGACATTTATGAGGTGAAAAATGTTCGTCTCTATAGCTTTAAAATTCTTGACAAACGCGCAACATTTGCATGTCACATGAACACTTTTCCTAGATTTCCTGCTACATTTGCGTCAGCTTGTGCATTATGAAATGAGCATTTGTACTTCAAGTGTTTTATGTACTCTTGTCGGTTTTTAACAGAGATTAACCTGTTGTCACGTTTATGAATGCATTTCCACAATTTTCAGCTGTTCTAAATCCAGTGCAGCGTATTTTAATAATAAATGGTTATGCAAATGTTGTTGCTAGGCGTCTTTTATCTCCCTTCAGACATCAGCGGTAGATATAGTCGCGGATAGCGTAGTAGGTGCCCTACATGGTTGCGTCATACGCTCGCAGGCGCCGGCGGCGGCGCTTGCGCGTGCGCATCTCGGTCACTGTGCCACGCGCTCACGCACCTAGTCACGTGCACACAGATTCACACCAGAATCGCGCATTTTCACAAAGATTTTACACGTAGTTACAGATGATAGCGCACGTTGTTTTATTTCATTGTATACTTTTATAACATTTTTATCGTTCACAATTACTTTTGCAAATACATTTTGTTTCAATTCTTTCTCATTGTCACCCGCAAGGTCGGACCGTGAATTTATTAACTAAGTACATATTTGCTATTTAAATTATTGTAGCTGAAACCTGTGTTGAGGCCTCTGAAATCAGCATTCTTGTATAAACATAAACTTATAAAAGAGAAAAGATAAGATTTTTTGTATATTTTTTTGTTACGCTTTCTCGCTAAAACGGCTAAACGGATTTGGTTTAGGACATAGGATATTTTTTATCCCGATATTCCCACGGGATCGAAACTTATACGGATAAAACCGAGGGACGCAGCTATTCTGTTATAAAATACATTTTTTTTTTTAAACTTTGCCCCACACTAGGAATTTCTCCTGTATTGTGGGTGCGTTTACAAACATTTAAACTCACATACACAAACAGCCAGACCCGGAACAACTACTTGTAGGTCATACAAATATATATATTCATATACATATATTCTTTAAATATTTTCTAAATTTTCAGCAGTAGTATCTTCCCCACTGTCTGCGCCATCCCTTTTTCCAATTATCCGACCACGAAGTTTTTTTTATCAGTCTGCTTCGATCAATTAGTTTTGATTATGTTTGCCAAGTTATCTCTGCAATTGGCTCCAATTGAATTTCGTCACGGTGTTAGACGATTATAATTTAACAACCTAACAAAAGATTCATAGCCGTAGTCAATAAAGTTAATGTTTATTTATTGGTACATGATGTAACTCGAAGAATTAAGTTTTCTTTTATATTTTTACGCTAAGTTCATTTTTGAATGTCAATTTCATTTGTTGCAAATGCAATTTTAGTGTCTTATGACAAGGTGGCACTGGAGTGGAGGTACTATGCAAATATTTTTGAACTAGGAAACGCAATTTTTATTGGTGACAATATAGATTGGAGTGAAGCCAGTGTCATGTATTTTCCAATAAAACATTGTTTAGTTGCAAATTTGCAATACTGCAGCATAAATTACGTGACGATGATGAAAACGTTAACAGGGTTTTCTTTTTAAACGTGAATAGTTTCTGGGAATATAATGATTTCATGCAATTTTGTTTTAGAAATGAGAGAATTTGCATCACTCTCTGTCAGACATGCAGTCAGCTCAGATGCCGAATGCACTTAACCATAATTATAATTAATTACAGTTCATGTTTAATAGTCCTCAGAATCTTAGCCGCTCAGTTTTTCGCAATAGTGACGCAGTTTCCGCCTTCGGACTCGGGTGACTTGGTTGATATAAATAGCGTCCTTACGAAGTTTCGACTTCGAGGATAGGCCGTGGGTCAATATAGCTATTAGATGGCGTTGTATCCGCCAATACAGACCGCCAAGGAGGGAGCGGTGTATAGTGACCATGATTCTAATGTATTGGGAATGATGACTTGCTGTCTGGTACTGAGAGTATTTTATGTTAAACTTATGGTGGATTTGGCACAGTTCGTTGTTTTTGATGGGTAGAGTGTGGATAGATGACGATCGTCTTCATATTGGTATCTAAATGCATCAGGTATATATGATACTGTTTGTCTCGAAACAAAAACCATTAGATAAAGTTTAGTCTGCACCCTAATTGCGCATTACACTATCAATCGGAATTTGAATCATTTTGAAGCAAATTGTTAATCCATTGCTTGATAAGTTGAAAAAATTGTCTGCTCAACACTTAAATAACGCAATGGATGTTGTTGAACTGTCAAAATGAAACCGATTCCGATTAATGTGTTACGCAACTGCCCCGCATGTCTGGACAGTCTAAAATTAGACTTAAAAACACTGATTTGACTGCAAGACGCGACAGCAATGTCACAATGCGACGAAATAAGATATATTTCTATAATCTTTATAGACACCATGCTTACATACAATGACAGACAAATATAAGAATACGTTAAAGTATACGTTCTCGACGTCCGTTTTATTAGTTTGACTTTCTAACAACCTATGCTGACGTGAATGTTAATTATCTATGTCTTTGCTTAGAACAGACACTCTGACATCTGCTTCGTTTTATTATACCTTTTAAATGTCGTAGAATACTGTTTTTAGATCTATATGTAGAATGTTGTTGGTATTTTTCCAATGCATGTTGCCTCTATTTTTAATCTGCACTTGGTATTTCCCGGTTTTGGTCATGCCTAACATGTGTGGGACAGATGATGTAGTTTTTAAAACAAATTCAAAGTAAATCAACAAATATGTTGACTTTAACCACTCTGAATTACAACCAGAGTTCTGCCATAAAAATTTAGCTTGCATTGTCTGTCAGATGAAGTCTAAAACTCCATTCAAAAGTTTATGACGAAAGACATCCTCCTAAAAAAGAGAGATTTTATTACCGGAGTCAACTTCCCTAATATCCCCATTTCCTAATGGTCACCCTCGGGTGGGGCGGGAGATAACACGACCAATTTGCAGATCTAATATCCGTGGTCCCAAATTATACTAGGCCACGAAAAAGGGCACCATGAGTGATCCACATGGGCCGTCTTTATGACGTGTTGTGAATTCCCTTGCTTTTATATTAACATAGTTAATAGAGAAAATTTGTGTCCTCTCTGACTTATCGCTGTGGTCAGAAGATATTAATTTTTTGTATTGTGTGGGTGTGAATGTGGTGTTTTGTATTCTTTATGGGTGGCCGCATATGTCTGGGTTGAAGTCTATAGTGGGCTGTTTATTTTTATACAGGAGGCGGCTAAAGTTGGCTTTGCGCTTCCGTATCATCGTGCCAATTTGCAATGGGTCTATACTTTTGAATAGTTTGGTTATTTTCCTAGCCTAAAAGCGCTTTATGCATTCGGTTTGACGAAATAACTCTTGAGAGAAATCAATGTAGAGAGGTCGATGTATTCGGATCGGATGTATGAAATACATAAAGTACAGCCAGTTTGCGCCATGTCTTTTCGGATGCGCAAGCACTAATAATCATAATCGGAAATGGTTTTGTGTGGGTTTCAACACGATGATAGATTCGTGCTGTTTTCATTTTATATGGGCGTATCAACTGGTTCAATGCTGCCTACGGGATAGACCCCACTCACTTTCGATGTTGAAGGTACAGACTCGAAAGTGCGTAGGTTCAACACCAAAGATAACGTTACGCTTTAAATGTGAGAGCAAAATGAAATAACCAACAGGAAATTTACTTCAAACAGATCCGCTAAGAACAGAGATTGCTTATTAGAATAATGTAACAAATCAATATTAACGTAATTGTTTACTTAGAGGGATCTGGGGAATGACCTTGCCTACACTCAACAGTGGATGCAAAAAAAACTACCAGTGATGATGGTGATGAAATTGTAGGTATACTCCATGAGTATCAATCTTCTTTCTTTCGTACCTTAAGCCAAATAACAGCATCCAGATAACCCAAAAGTACATTATCGTATCCTTCTCACAAAATATATATTTTAAACCGATAGCAATTTCCAATATAATCTGTATCGTATCGTCCGGTCCCCCACTGTCATTAGCAATCGATACCAAGATACCTCCTACTGATAAATGTACTACAAATTGCTTTATGTCATCGATAATACCCTTTAGTTAATGGTCGTAGACGTACACTAAATTGTGCTTAGAAAATATTTCTTCGACTATGTACGTCTGTATTTTATATTGAATACTTTGGTTTGGAATGGAATCGGGTTTGTGTTTGTTTTTGGGATACTTTTTAGTCTCGTCCTAACCTGCATCTGTTATTGTACTTAAAATTGCTCGTTTGATCATATCTTTGTCAATCCCATATATGTATAATTTATACCCCAGGCTGTTCATAAAATTTTTGGCTACCGAGAGGAAAAATACTTTACCTTCTTATAGCCACACCGTCATTATTTATGTGTTTATCCGATTAACTATTTACGGCATCGTAATAAAGACGGTTGATGTATAAATTTAACATACATGATAACATTCTATTTTACTACATTCTGCTGAACTAGTGAATCACTTAACGTTTAACTTGCTATATTACTCTAGTATCGATAACATTATGTTGGCTTCTTAATAGTAGGATAGGATCAAATTGTTTATTTTCTATAAGTACTAATAATAGTAGTAGTAGTAGTAGTGTGGGGCAGCGATTTTTTTAAAATAAATCTATACTTTATTATTTATTTATTATTTATAATATTATAAAGCTGCAGAGTTTGTTTGTTTGTTTGTTTGAACGCGCTAATCTCTGGAACTACTGGTCCGATTTGAATGATTCTTTTAGTGTTGGGTAGTCCATTTATCGAGGAAGGCTATAGGCTATATACCATCACGCTACGACCCTTAGGAGCCGCGCAGCGTGTGACACCGCGGGGAACAGCTAGTAAATAATAAAGCTGAAGAGTTTGTTTGTTTGAACGCGTTAATCTACAGAACTACCAGTCGGATTAAAAAAAAATCTTTTTGCAGTTGGTAGCCTAATTCTTGAGGAAGGCTATAGGCTATTTAACATCACGCTAACACCAAGAAAAAAGTCAGAGTGAAAGTGCAAACGAAGTAATAGCGCGGGTAGGCGATGCGATGCGACGGGGTGGGTCGGAAAATAATATTTCTCGCAGACGAAGTCGCACGCAGAAGCTAGTAGTAGATATTCAGCTAACGGATTCTGCTTACTCATATATAATTCCAAAACCAACTGACGCAAGTACGTCTATGTCTTCACAGATGTCATAAAAAATATTGTAGTATTTATTTATAAAAGCAATGAACAAGAGAGTGACCTTTGCCCAGCAGTGGGGCAACACAGGTAAACATAAAAACAAACAATAGTAACCCTTATTTTAAGAGCTTAAACAAAAAAACGAAAAAATAGAACATCTCACCTTCTGGGAAGAAAAGATATCAACGACAGGTCACATCTCTCCGTATTGTTGATTTATTGTAATGTAATGTAATTTTGTACGAAGAAGTATTTACTTACCTTCACGGTAGATCATTATTGAGGTAGGTATGTAGAAATGACTCATCTGTGTCAAATTTTTCATTGTTAATGTACTTACTGTAGAAACTGATCGGTAATTTTAAGATCTTCAGTCTTATCATCTATTATTGTGTGTGTCATCTTTGACCATGTCATTCGTGTGGACTGTATGACTTCTGAGTATGTGTATGATGTCATAATTTGTACGCTACTGCCAATCTTTACCTCAGGAAATTTAACCTCAAGATGCTGGTATTTCCAACTAGCTGACGATGGTTATGGAGTCAGATGTCAGTCGTTTCTTGATAACACTGTCATTCAACTGTGTCTGGGTGTGGTTGGATACTATGACAATTTCAATTTGGCAAGGAAAATATGTACTTGGATTAAATCCATACTAATATTATAAAATCGAAAGTGACTACTTATCTGTCTGTATGTTACCTCTTCACACCTAAACCACTGAACGGATTTCGATAAAATTTGGCAAGAAGATAGATGGCATCCTGGGGAAGAACATATGCTACGTCTCCGTGGGATAATTTCCGATATCAGAAGCTATTAATATATAAATTAAACTAGCGGCGCCCCGCGGTTTCACCCGCATAAGTGGGAATATCGGGAATATACGATCCCGTGGGAATATCGGGATAAAAACCTATATTATGTCCTTCCCCGGGATGCAATCTATGTCTCTGCCAAATTTTATCGAAATCCGTTCAGTGGTTTAGGCGTGAAAAGGTAAGATACAGAGTTACTTTCGAATTTATAATATTATAGTATGGATGTAGGCTATTTGTTCCCCTGAATTAAATCGTGATAGCACATGGCGTAGTCTTGTATTTTCTTATCTCGTCCCCCTTTTATTCCTAAACATTTTTACGATAACCCACATTAGCATACACGCTAGTTTTAATACAGTTACATCACACAAATTGCAGTCAAGTGGAACACCAGATTTTATAGTTATGTGAATGATTTCAGTTTTATGTTGGGTTCCATTAGATTTCAGACCCGCATTGAGAAAAAATGCGGTCGAAGGACATTGGTTTTAAATACACACTGGTGTGATAATAAGTCTAATTACAATTACTCATAAGTTTACTGTGGTGATGTGGTACTGACTGACGCACAGTTCTCGTGAAACGCAAGTCATACAGTTGGCAGTAGATTTGCATATCGATAACGTTTGTAAGCGTGATGGTGTACTTATTGTGGATTGAATGTAGGTGTGTCCCAGTTACAATCGATGAGTTATCATTTTTGAAACATCTCGTTTAGTCTTCGTAAGGTTCGCGAGCGGTGACCTTTATATTGAAGAAAGTCCATCTTAGCATGATGGATGGAGATATATAGCTTCATTTTTATTTTTCTAACTTACTGCTGACATATTTATTGATTTATCAATTGCTTGCTGCACTTACAGTTAACACCAAAGCAAAGCGCGCAGTAAGCCAACAACATAACATTTACCTAACTAAAAAACTTCATGCATTAAACATCGATTTATTATATTTTATGTGAATTTAACTAGACTTCAAGGACAATAAATTAAGAATGTGGTCTTACGGAACTCGATTCGCCTCTCACTCTTAACTCCTCAACCAATAATAATTGCAGAACCAAAGCTTAAAACTGGCCAAGTGCGAGTCGGACTCGCACACGAAGGGTTCCGTACCACAAGGCGAAAACACCGAAAAAAACACGTTTGTTGTATGAGAGCCCCCCTAAAATATTTATTTTATTTAAATTTTATTATTTATTATTAAAGTAAAAATACAACTGAGTATTTTGTGAATATTTCAAGTGCCTACCTGTTGCCATTATTGATATCGAGCAAAATTGTTTTATTTTGTTTTTAGTATTTGCTGTTATAGCGGCAACAGAAATACATAATTTGGGAAAATTTCAACTGTCTAGCTATCGCGGTTCTTGAGATACAGCCTGGTGACAGACAGACGGACAGACAGCGAAGTCTTAGTAATAGGGTTTCGTTTTTACCCTTTGGGTACGGAACCCTAAAAAGGATCCTTCGATGGAGGTCAAAAAGGAGAAAAGAACCAACCAAATCACTCCATAATAACTCCCAAACCGATCATATCATCTGCAATTTTTCTTCGAAATAAACGCTTTAACAACTCTAAACATCCTGATCCACATAACATCCGTTATGGCTTAACATAATATCCGAAATTTTAACTTAAGGGGAAGCGCTAATGTAGCCCGCAAAATTAAAATTTTCTTACGTTTTTTTGCAATTTGCTGGGTTGTACGTTGATTAAAATATGATTCGCGGTCGTAACAAATATGTATTTACAGAATTATAATCATTACAATCAGTAATACAATTTGTTAAGTTAGTATAATCCCGAAATGTCAAGATTTCATGAAATAGTCATTCTTGGGGATTACTTGGTCTTTGTGTTGATGACTTTAATGATTATAATAATTCTGTAAATACATATTTGTTACGGCCGTGAATCATATTTTAATCAACGTACAACTTAATACTGACCAGCAAATTGCAAGAACCGTAAAAAAAAATTAATTTCGCGGGCTACCCTGGCGCAACCGCCTTAAATCTTTATAATACCTGCCCGTTCCTGTTATACTTTATCTGGTCTTCGAAACTTGTTGTAACTTGTCCTTGAAAGCTTTCCAATGCGTACTTTCTGGGGACGAGAAATTGTGTCCACAAGTTTGTATTGTTATTTGACTTTCTGTTAAAAGGGTTTTGAATGGTTGACGATAATTAATGAAGATTGTGTTTTTTTGGGTGCTTAAAGGGCCTTGTATATGCTGCGGTGGTATTTTGAAAGTTTCAATAAAAGGGTTTGGAAAAAACGAGGGTTTTTTTTTTATAAATGGCGATTGAGACTATCCGATTAGATGGAATTTTATATAAGCCATGTTATTTGCAAGCTCTTTTCAATATTCGTGCTATTCGGTAATAATAAATAGTTCGCAATATGCCTCTGAATAACTTAACATGTTATACCATAATACGAAATTCCATAAAACTCCCTTACACATACTTAAAACAAGTATATGATCCAACCCCAAATGGCCGCCATAATGCAGTTATGAGTCTCTATCTCCACATACTTGGTAACCGTAAGGGTAAGGGGACGTTGAACGACCCCTAGATGCGAATGGGACAATTAATTGTCCAACAAGCGTCCGGTCTAGACTTTCGGGGCACTTCGGGACACTCGAGTGGACATAAACTTTGTCCCCCTTTTGTGCCGTATGTCCTTCTATATGCTTTTGGTAATTAATTAATTTCTTTACAAGTAATTAAGGTACCCATTTTTGACGATGTTTTTCTTTTTGTTACAGGGTGAGTACCTACAACTGCAAACTGGACAACTTCCGTTTCAACGTCAGAAGGTATTTCTGTGGTAGATAGTATTTAGAATGTTTTAAAAGTTACGTTCGCCGATTTTGCTGCAATGCAACGAATAGTAGGTACGTACGTACGTAATCAGCCTATAACGTTCCCACTGCTGGGACACAGGCCTCCTCTCTGTGAGAGGGAGTGGGACCACGCGGGCCCAGTGCGGCTTGGTAGATGTCACATGTCTTTGAATTTTTGGTTCTAGGACATGCCGGTTTCCTCACGATGTTTTCCTTCACCGTTTTGAGAGCAGTGGTGATGGAATAATTTACACAGAGTAAAGCGCCCGTCTGGGTTCGAACCTACGACCTACAAAAGTCGCGGCTGTTACCTCTGGGCCACCACTGCTCTCACGAATGGTACAATCATCACATTTGATAGATAGGTAGATCGATTACTGCAATCTCTTTTTAGGAAAAATGCTAATAACGTGTATAATTTGATAGGCTTATAAACAGTAAATAAATGATGATTCGTCCATTAACGTTAGCGGGAAAGTATCTAAAATTAGAGTACCCATTAGTACATTATTGAGCCATCGCATGGCCCTCTTTCAGACACAGAGTGCATTCACTCTTCACGGGAAACCTATAAATAAGACCAATTATAATATTTTACCTCACTCACATGCTTGTATGGGAAAATCCAGTTCAGAGTTACAGATACTGCCTGCATTCCATATTATAAATATGTTAATTAAATGAAGCTTTATGTGTTTGTTAATGTTCACCTTAAAATCTGTTCGAATATTTACATTTATTGGCTGAATTAACGTAACTATTAGAACAGTAATTCGTCGTTGTCTTTTCGAGATACAGGAGTAGATAGTTCAATATCGTTTGTATCGACTTTCTAAAGAGGGAGTCGTAAGGTTCGTTTATTTATGTTTTGACCGTAAATTTTACTATCACCGAGTTTAAATCCAGTGTTTTACGGTGCACGGTGCGCGGTGCGCGAGGTTCAAAGAGTCCGTTAAATATATACGTGCAAGTAGTACCTACACTACCTACCTACTATGTCCGTTCACATCACACTACCGGTTACGACGGCATCCTATGATTTACATGCATGTACACTAATCTTAGAGCGGCACAAGGTACAAACTCACGTGTTCTACAGAACGCGGTAGTAGTTTGCAAAGTCGTAAAATATGTCTTTCGTTTTCGTCTATCAGTTGTTCTTGTTTTAGCAGCGGCACAGGGTTAAAGCCGTGGTTTCAATTAATGTTTATTATGCTATTTATTTATTGCCTATGTCGTAAAGAACGTTTGCTACTTAACTGTAGGTTAGCGTGGGTTTCGATACTGGCGATATGTAAAGGTAGCCACCACCACCTAGTAACACCGACCGGTCGGGGGGCCTAAAAAGGCAACTTTGGCAGAATCGTAAAAGGATAACATTATGAATCATAAAGGACAATTAACTGTTAAATTAATCGTATCAAATCCCATTGGTGAAGGATATTTCAGTTTTTTTTTGTCTGTGCTAAAATTTCAATCCAAATCCAATCTCTTTGATTATACCTACGTAGTGCAGCGAAAAAAGAAAAACACGGACTGTCTACGCCATATTATGATTCATAATGTTATCCTTTTATTATTCTGCCAAAGTGGCCTTTTTAGGCCCCCTGAGTGCAATCCGCGGGAAAATAGTTGTCATGCTGCTTATCAGCACGCGACAGTACATTTAGAGCAAATGTATGACGATACTCAAAGCCCGGAAAATTGCCAGTGTGAGAAAATAGTAAATACTAGCTTCCGCCCGCGGCTTCGCCCGCGAGGTATGTCGACGAAAACTATCCTATGTCCTTCCCCGGGATGCAATCTATCTCTCTGCCAAATTTTATCAAAATCCGTTCAGTGGTTTAGGCGTGAAAAGGTAACATACAGACAGACTGAGTTACATTCGAATTTATAATATTTAGTATGCATTTTGAAACTAATCCAAACAATAATTTAAGATTAGAACTATTGACCCAGTTTCGTTTTAGACTACAATTTCTTTTTCGCAATGCTTTCCGGAATTGTTCTTCGAATAAATTTCATTGGAGAAATGAAACGTGGGGAATATATTATGTTAGCAGACAAACGTTTTGTCAGCTGTGTGGGAATATTATCAAAGACGCTAGCCAGAGGCCCAGAGGAATAGTGGGCCGCTTACGAAATCCTCATATTGCTCCGTTCGTTAAATCAACACACAGTTGCAAACTTTACGGTCAGTCGGTGTACAATTTATAAAAAAACATCGTAAACTAAAGAGATGTATTTTTTCGTCTTGAAACAATATTTCAATCCGTCGCTTCTAGCTCTTCACTTGAAATCTACGATCATTCAGGCCTTGACATGCAACTGTTCACTGCAAAGCAAAACTAACGGTACACCCGTCTTCAATCTTATTTCTAGCGGGTGATGAGTCATATTTCCTTGTTTTTATGATGATAGAATAGTATAGTAATAACCCAAGTTTGTGGAACAAGTACAAATCATTCATGAAATGTGTTGAACTGTTTGATTTACAACCGTTTGCCGTTTGTTTACACGGCATTATTGTTCTCCGTGTATTGGGATAAGATTTTTACGCAAAAGGATATCGTGGGTAGATAGAAAAATGTTAGTTTATCCATCTTGTCATAACGAAACAATTTTTCAGAAAACAATCTTTGTCGGACTGCATAGAAAAGAAAGAGAAGCGTGATGACACAACGCTGGTAATTTATTGCAAAATATGAAGCAATTATCTATTTATAAAAAATCTGTTGTTCGGACTAAAAATTTGGTGAAACCGCGGGGCGCTGCTAGTTAGACTATAAATTTGCGAAAGCAATATATCTATTGTATCGGTTTATCTGAAGACCTATACAGCGTGGCAATGAGCATTACCTTGCTGATTCGTAGGCATACCAACCATTTAGCATAATTCGCATAGGTATAATGTTCCCACTGCTGGGACAGAGGCCTCCTCTTGGTGAGGGCGAATGGACCGTAATCCACCACGTGGACCCAGTGCGAGGATGTCACATGTCTCAATTTTTTTGGTTCTAGGACATGCCGGTTTCCTCACGATGTTTTCCTTCACCGTTTTGAGAGCAGTGGTGATGAAATAATTTACACAAAGTAAAGCCTGCTACACCACGTAAACCTCACGTAACCGCGCCGTTACCACTGGGCCACCACTGCAACCATTTAATTGAAGCCATTCTCATGATCACTTAAATTGGTAAATGATAAATGATTTGTTTTCTGTAAGTAGGTTTGTACATACAGCTCCACAAAAATCTCACCCCCTAAAATGTATAAAAGGCGACATCTTTTAAAGGATATAGGTACTACATAACGATGGTTACGTGTGCGCCATCTCTGTGACATCAGTGAAGTTGGTGTTCTGTAGTATCTATCTATAGTATATATCTACAAGTTCTGTAGTATATATCTACAAGTAAGCGTGCAAGATAGTTTACGCTATTGATACAATACAAAATTGTCATAAGCTAACTAACATCCGCATTTTTAGGCTACCCGGTGGTAACTGTAGGGCGATAGCGGGGTGTTGCGGATTGAGAGGGGAAGTAGGGGAAGGAGATTCACATAAATACGTAGTAAGTATTATTTATTCTTATGGTATTCATTAATATAATTATTAACCCATTTAGGCTGATTTTTCAATCGACAGATATTTTTTATTCATAGAATAAAATTGACAAAATTGACGTCTGACAATTTTTGTATGGGAGAACTGTCAAAAATTCAAAATTAATGCTCGGATCTGCGTTTCTGGCTCTTTATCCGAGGAATAATTTTGATTTTTTGGGCTGGGCTGATTTTCCAACGATTCAGCCTTTAGATTAACAAATATTTATTTACTGATAAAAATGATAATTTAGTTTTGATGATTTCACAAGAGAACCAACATGTTACTCACGTTTGAAACAAACAGAACAACAATTTACATCTCTCGAGATTTTTCAAAACTGTTTACAAACAATTAACTACTTACTTATAAAAAACTTAACTATAATTTGTGGGGTCAAACCTATATCTACTAATAACGGAGTGGGTAACCTTCACTTTCTATAACTTCTTCTAATCTTGATCTCATTCCCTTTACCATATTAAAACAAATGTCACTTAATCGCATTAATTCCCAAGTTCTCATAACCTCTTCATCTAAATTTTGTCTAGTTCTGACTTTACTTGAGTCCCAATTAAGCACCATTTGACCCCACAAATTTTCTATCGGGTTTAAGTCAGGGCTTTTAGACGGCCAGTCAATCAAAGTTATGTCCCTTTGTGTAGAAAACCAGTCCATAACCAGTCTTGACCGATGCACTGAACTATTATCTTGTATAAAATAAATATGTCCATCTGGGTATACGTTGCGCACTGTTGGAATCATCACGTCTTTTAAAATCTCCAAGTAACGTTCGCCATTCATTCGAGCGCCGACTTCGACAAGCTCTCCAGGACCCGTCGAAGACATCCATCCCCAATATCCTGAAAACACACAAAAGTTTTATTACTATACCTGACACCGCAAAAACACTTTTTAAGCGTTGGCGATGTTTACATTTATTATCCTGTAATGATTCATAATAACAATAATTATGATTACTAATAATAACATATTATTATAATTAGTAATAATGGCCACAGCGCTAATGAGTCATAATTTAGAAAATAAATAGTATTTATTATATTTCAATCAAGTGAGTAGGTAAATATTAATATTTAATTAAATTAACTATTGCTTACCCAGCGTTAACCTGCCACTAGTCCTCAAAGGTAAAACATTTTTAGAGTTGTAGCGTTCGCCTGGTCTTCTCCACAGTATTTTACGTCCATCTTTATCGGACTTAAACGTCTTTTCGTCCGTAAAAATGACTATTTCATTTTCCCAATCAAAATTCTTATATTGGGTTGCAAATCTTATCCTGGCTTGACGATGAGCCTCGGTTAGTTCAATTTTTTTGGCAGGTTTATAATTATGGATCCCAGCTGCATGTAAATGCCTACGGACAGTGGTAAGCGAAATGCCATGTCTTATAGCACTAGATCGTGTGGTTGTAAAAGAATCCGTGGTATGGCTATTAATAATATCACGATGACGGTTGGATTGATTTGTGTAAGCAATCGGACGTGGCCCTTGGCGGTTACACTTCACTTCACCTGTTTCTTGATACCGTCGCACCCATAAACGAACTGTGTTTCTCTACAGGGAAAAAAATAAAAATTAAGATTTCTAATGGAAAAAAAAAAGAAAATTTAAACGGATTATAATAATAGGTATATTACACTTACGTCAACATTTAATTCTCGAGCAATACTCTTTAAACTTTGATTTTGTTCCCAAAGGACAATTATTTTAACTTTTAAAAAGTTAGTCAATCGAGGCATGATTTTATTGTAAATAAGAGTAACGATTCGAACAGCACAAGCAGACGAGTAATTACGCTAATGCGACGTCAAGTTTTACTTAGCAAAATAATTATAAGTTTACCCTCAATCTTCTTCATTATGTATTATAAAAATAAAAATGACACGCCCGACATGAATGGTGCGTTGGATGATTCATAAACATAATATAGCGATAAATTTCACAACTATGATACGTAACTGGTTGGTGCAGCGGTCTAACAGCTGGTCTCGTTAGAAATATGGTCCAGGTTCGATTCTTACTTCGGCCTAAAGGTTTTATTACATTTTAAAATTAAGTTGTGTTTTTAGAAATTTGTTAAAAAAATATAATGTTTGTGGAACACGTTTGGAAGTTTAAAAATATCAAATATCAATAGGTAGGATGCGATGGATAATAACTGGCGGTCGCTTGCATGAGCGCCGTCAGTATTTTGTTTCTAGTTATAATATCTTAGCAGTTTCATTGACTTCACAGAGATGGCGCGCTTTTATACATTTCTATGGGGTGAGATCACTCTGCAGCTGTATGTACAAACACTTTTACACGTCAATCATATTTTTTTTAAATTAGATGAGGTCGGCTTTTCCTATCTGACTATTCTGAGAAGAAAGGCCGAAACAAACTCAGAGTTCACAGTCCAGACAAAATCATGGTCAGATCATGTATCCGATCCGTATAATACCATAAGTGATCCCCATACCAGTCAACTAGACCTTGTTGATTCACCAGCGGGTTGTGGATAAACACGTAGAAAATGGCTTACACCCGGGAAAATTTGTAAACTGTACCCTTTAACGAAGTCCCGGAATGTTTTTATGTGCAGTTGTGAGTTCGGATACGAGAACTTGGAATGGGTCGTCGTCGGGTTAGGGGAATTTACTTTCGTTTCGGTATTTATTCCCTTAGTGATTTTCTGGGTTTTGTAGGTACATTTTGCTGTTTACTCGCTGGTTTACTACTGGATAAGTGGATACGTTATAGAAAGAAATAAAAATATTTTATTTGGGACGCATATAAAGGAAATGTAAATAGTAAAAAGGAGCATTTAAAACTCGCAAAGCAGTAGTAGTATAGCAGCATCCCCTGGCGCTCTGGAACATTCCCTCTATAGCACCTTAGTAAATACCACTTCTGAAAAGAAACGGTCTTCAGGATATCATCATCTGCCTGATTCCAGTCTAACTGGATGCAGCTGAATACCAGTATTTTACATGAAGTGACTATCTGACCTTCACAACCCAGTTACTGGGTAATACGATACCCCTTGGTAGGACTGGTTGTCAGACTTTCGGGCTTCTGACTACTGTCAAAGATCCGCAAATGACAGCTGGGACCAACGGCTTAACGTGCTGTCCAAGGCACGGAAAGGTCTTAATATGTAAAGATGGTCACCCATCCACGAACCAACCGCGGCAAGCGTAGCTTAACCTGATCAATCGACCCGTGCGGCTGTTATTACTGCAGCCCCCAAACGATCTTCAGGACATGTTGCTATTAAATACCACGTTTCGCAAACGTCGAGTATCCGGCTAACATCCTCATGTTATAAGGAATTCATACAAAACCCTAGATAACGGATCTGCTTATACGGTTACCACAAAACACATGACCAGTATCTTAAATTCTTAACCAAAGCGGATCTTGGCAAAGGGCCGTCCCGTAAGGATGAATAAGTAAAAGTTACCGAGTGTCCTTTGTAGTGAAAGTAGCCATTTGGTGCCTAGCGTCAATGGAACTGGATTCTTGGCAGACCAGCTGTTATTGCAGCAACGATTACTGGCTATCATTGTTCTTAGGTCATTGCGCATGTCCAGAATTAATCGCCGGATCCACGTGTTTAGTTTTACTATTTGACGTTACTGATGAAATTACGATGTAGTGATAAATGCTTTGTTTATCCCTAAACAGTCTCGCATTGTTTCAGTCTAATTTCTCTTTGTTTAAGGTTGGTCATTTGTTTTACATCTGAAGGTTCTATCTTCTGCCTGAAAGATGAAAATGAACAGCGGGCTAATTGCGTAACACACTAACAATAGCAATGGGTTTCATTTTGACAGTTCAACAATATTCATTGTGTTATTTACATTGGTGAGCAGACAAATTTTTCGAACACATGAATCAATGGATTAGTGATGATATAGATTGTTAACGTGTTACGCAATAAGGGTGCAGTTCTTGATTGTGAAGAGACATTCAAACAATGCATGTGCTTCAGAGAATTGTCTATTGCTAAAGACATCCATGTGCTGGGTGGATTTAAAAGCTTACCAACAAGCACGCTTGTCCCCTTCAAATAAATCCGTCTGAATAATAAAGCGCTGCTTTTCAAGCCAAAACATCAAGTGGCATTTCCTCCAACGAAACATCAATACCGACCACATTTTCCTCAACTCACCCCAAATTGGCAGGCGATCGTTCCAAACAATACAAATCGCCATTCTTTTTCCACAAACATGGGACGAATCCCATTCATCCAAACGCGACGATGTAAACACGGAGTTGGCCCTGATGAATAAGTAAACTTTTGATTTTAAACTACCGCGGGATCTCATGAAACATGCAGGACTGGGTCTCCCTTTGTATGCGGTTATCAATATTTGAGATAAACTTGCCAGGACCTGGGGTTTTTTTGGATAGCAGATGGGTATGGTGAAAATCGGATTATACGTAAGATTTTAGGATGGTTTATGGAAATCAATGGTTCAAAAAAACCGGTCAAGTGCGAGTCGGTCTCGCGCACCGAGGCCCGAGGGTTCCGTACTTGTAGGTATGTACATAATTACAAATTTACGGTTTTCAGATTTTTTTTCCTTTTTGTGCTACATGACATTGCTTCTTGCCAAATTTCATACCCTATAAATTTTGATTCCCTTTAGTGTCGAAATATACGTTTTTTGCGGCATAAACGACCATATCTTTCTTTACGTTGATTTTTTCACAGCTTCAAGGGACTGTAAACCTGAGTATATGGTTTTAATTTCTACTCGATACCTCCACGCGTTCCCGAGATAAAGGGTCTTCTCAGACAGACAGACAGACGGACAACAAAGTGATCCTATAAGGGTTCCGTTTTTTCCTCTTGAGGTACGGAACCCTAAAAAGGAACATAACATCACGCCTGTAATTTCCGAAGGGTTTACGTCCCATGGAATAGGGGGCGAGCCTATTGTAAATAATTCCTTCGTTTTCAACATTATTGTCGTCAATCGGTAGAAGTTCATCATTCTTATGTTCTTTCCATACATCTCTATTGGACGTGGTCTCTGTGTAACCTTCCTCCTTTGCCATAGTTTCTTTCATCATCATCATCATCTGCCTAGCCTTTTCCCAACTATGTTGGGGTCGACTTCCAGTCTAACCGGATACAGCTGAATACCAGTATTTTACATGGAGCGACTGCCTACCTGACCTCCACAACCCAGTTACTGGGTAATACGATACCCCTTGGTTAGACTGGTTGTCAGACTTTCGGGCTTCTGACTACCCGTAACGACTGTCAAAGATCCACGAATGACAGCCGGGACTAACGGCTTAACGTGCTTTCCGAGGCCACCCATCCACAGACCAACCGCGGCAAGCGTAGCTTAACGTGATCGATCGACCTGTGCGGCTGTTATTATTTAGCCACGGGCCCCTCCATACCACGGGCCCCTTGCCATAGTTTCTTTCATTATCCATCTATTCTTAGGTCCACTCTTTGTGATCAATGACTAGTAATAGTAATTCATGCGTTCAAATTATTTTATCGTTCACTCCTTATAACTTAAGTTTCAATTAAGTTGCTGACCACAAAGGTTTTAAAAACAATAGCTTCTAAATAGAACCAAAACCGCAGTGACGAACGCAGTCACAGGAAAATTGTCTACTTCCTTATAAAGTACCTTATATAAGGCTTAAGTATAATAAATAGGTAGTTGAGTTACACATACCTCTCGATACAGTCACACGCGACTATCGGTTTTGTTTACAATATAAAATAAACTGTTACCCCCGGTTTCACTCATATCCTAGCGAAACTAAAGTTCAGCACCCTTTTTTTTTTTTTACTAATTGGGCCCGCTCTTGGCCCTAATTGCGTAACACACTATTACTCTCAATTTGAATCATTTTGAAGCATATCTCTAATCCATTGTTCCATATGTTCGAAAAATGTGTCTGCTCAACAACGCAAATAACGCAATGAGTGTTGTTGAACTGTCAAAATGAAACCCATTGCTACTGATAGTGTGTTACGCAATTACCCTGCTGTTACCATTTTGTTATCTAGGATATACAGTATTCTGTGTGGGGCGCCCCTCAGCCAGATGAACCGACGATCTGGAAAAGATGGCTGGGACAGACTGGGTGCGGAAGGCGGAGGACAGGGTGTTGTGGCGCAGCCTGGGAGAGGCCTATGTCCAGCAGTGGACTGCAATAGGCTGAGTTAATTGATTTAGTCTATCTGTGTGCTAAATTTCATCCAGCATTTATGCATCGATCAGCCATTTATGCGTGATACTGGTCAAGGAACAAACAGTTTTACGAACTCCCACATAATCTATAGCGTTTGGGGGCAGTGTATCACGGTTAGGAAATACCTACCAATGTTAGCGCTGCACCTATTGTTTTACGTTCTATGTAAGTTATGTTTCTATGCGGTAATTTTTTAATATTTCCTTATTTACCTGCATATTAATTTATTATTTTATTACTGCCTAATTCTTGAAATGTGTCCGTCTTTGTACAAGCATAATTTATCAAATAGCTGAGGGTTTTGCTCCCGAAATGCTAAACTATCCTGCACAAGATGTTATAAATACTCTTCATGAACATTTTAATTAACAAATTAACGTAATAAAACCACAGATTTATTCAGCTTCCATATCAACAGCTCAAGTTGTATAACATAAAATAATGATTATAATCTTTTAAAACATATAATTACCTCCCGTTGTGTGTGTAGATGAAGACGCCGTAAATAAACATAATGTTTTAATGACGACACAGAAATCATTGTAACAAATGCTCATACGCAGCCGGCAATTATTCATGATTGTCATTAAAAAGTTTACAATCGTAATATCAGGCTTGACAATGGCTGACGGCGCGGCGGCGGTTCACACAGGCTGTTTTGTTTAGTTTTCACGCGTGGCGGACTCGGTACAAATTGCGGCAGATTGTCGTATAGTGTGGTGCGGCCACATTAATCATTGTAAACGTAGGGAAAATGGTATAATGGTTGCTAAATCCGCTACTTATCGCCGGACGGTTTGTCGGCGGCTGCTCTAGTTTACCGCGGTACAAGACATGAGCTTAAGCGGGCAGCAATAACCATAACATAATCAATCTATAATATTCCCACTGCTGGGACACAGGCCTCCTCTCGGTGAGAGGTAGTGGGCCGTAATGCACAACGCAGGCCTAGTGCGGGTTGGTGGATGTTTTTGGTTTTAGGACATGCCGGTTTCCTTACGATGTTTTCCTTCACAGTGATGATGAAATTATTTTAACAAAGTAAAGCGCCTGCCAGGGTTCGAACCCACGACCTACAACTCGGAAGTTGGGTTGTTACCACTGGGCTACAAAATAGGAATATCTGCTCTGTATAAATAACTACGCTTGTCGTATTCGTATCTGTAAAAGAATAAGGTGATCAAGTTGTGTTAGGTTAAAGCGAAGCCTTGGCGTAACATACGCAGGTTCTTGTATAGAATTTAACCCTATTTGAACCTGGTTTGTAATATACAGTGTAATTCTGTATAATTATTGCCGATTACTAAGCCAAGATTATGTCACATAAATACATTAATTAAACTACCAATATGGCTATAATATTAAATCAGTTACATCATCATAATAAGTGAATTCTTGGATAATACAAAGTGGCATAATGTAAAACAAGGTAATAGAAACTTGATACTTTAGCGCTGATAAATGATCTGTCAGATAATGTGGACATAGGTAGACAAAAACATCGCGTGGGATGTGCAATTACATACAATATAACAATATAGTGACAAAGAATCAATCAAAAGATACTTTAGAAGTGATTCTGTATTATTAGGCAATTTTATTTTGCGCTCCTAACTCAAATTCAAAGCATTTATTTCAATTAAACCATTAACAGACACTTTTGAATAGTCAAGGGGTCAATCAGTCAGAAATATGAAGCTAGTTGCCCATTCCAAAGCGTAGGTACCTAAGTATGGAGAAGAACGGATGATGCAAGAAACTCGATGGACACTCTTTTAATATTGTTACAAAAATATTATTGGTTAGAAACAACGAAGCGGAATTACTAGCCGAGAAACCGCATAGTGGTTACTATGCAGTTTCTCGGCTAGTAATTTCGATGTTTTTTTCCGCCATTTTTTCATTTAAGACTCTACCTTATCAACAGTTAATTTATTCTTCCTCTCTTAATCCTTGTATCGTAAGATCACCGAAACCGCTGTCTCCTATTCCTTGTACCACACACCATCATTCTTTATTCCAGTTGCGACCCTTAAAAGAGAACCAGTGACAAATGATGTACAATATTGGAAAAAGCACCCCAAACATTGTCGCCATAATCGAATATAACTTGTTTGTTCTTTAATAGTATAACGGTTATTTTTTGCGAACGAATGCAAAGATTATATAGATACTGCTTTCATATTCGCCGCTTTTTTAATAGTGGCAATTTTTTGGCACTGCTTTGTTATGTATGTACAGAGTTGATTAGGTTCGTGAATTTCAGTATCTTGTTTTATTAAGAGTAAACTAGTCGCGAGCTCGAACTCACTGGTGGTAATGGCCAAAAAGCACGCTGTCTCACCTGGCTTCGTGTCCGACAGAGCTAGTATCAGTGATGAGCAGTTAGACGCTAGTCTACACGAACAACGTCTAGTATTCACGCACAGAAACACCATTCCGAACTGATAGGCGCGTAAAAAAATTCGAAAAGTGCTTCGGAAAATCAAGTTTTATGGAAAAACCACTGCATAAATCAATTACAAATAAAGTTTATTGAACTCTACGATAACTGAACTTTGTTGGTACGGACTTGGTTTTGAAAATTTTACAGTTTTATTACTTATTCACACCCAAAGTTACGTTAAAAATAGCAAGAAAAACGAATCTTTGTTGGCTCATAACTTTTTAATTTACTATTCTGTTTCCGTACAGACAACATTAATAATAAGATAAAACGATATCATGTTTAACTTTGGATGCACAATGTCCAACAGACTCTCCCGAAATTTGTATGGAAAAAATATCGACTAGTGGCACCTTAAGTGGTCATCATCTGCCTAGCCCATACTTGCTTAACCGGTACGGGTAGTTTAGCAGCATATTATTATTTAAACATACATAATATATGTAAATAAAAAGAATAAAATCTTACTATGGATCAATGTCTGGAAATTTTTTCATGCTCATTGTGTGAAGAAAATAGCGATTCGTTCCATTTAAATCCTATTAATGTTATGAATGGATACTATAAATACCATTTACACTATATTATATGTCTGAATGGGCTATTATGTCTGTTTTCTCACACATACACATAAATATTTTTTTACTGTGACTTGATACGTCATTTGACTTGTTAATTAACAGTTTATGGTCTTTAGTGAAGTTTTTTTCAAAGTCAGTTCAGTATTTTGGTTTTTAAACCAATTGTAGAAAGACGTCAAAAAACTTTCAAAATGGTAGCTATATAGTAGCCACAGCACACACTCTTAAAAGTGCACGAAAAACAACCAAAGCGTTAGTTACCTAGTCGAACGAACAAAAAAACCAACTTTGTTTAAAGATGTATTCACCAAATTCTTTTTGTAGTTTTGTTTGGAAGCCGAAATGAATTTATTATGAGAGGAGATCTTTTCTGTCCCTTATAGGCGTACCGACCGACTCTATTACCATAATATATTGTCCTTTAGTTTTGTGATTAATAGTCGTATTTCATACTGTGCAAGCTTGACGGGGCCTATTTTTTGGAAATATGTACAACAGCTATTTATTTATGCAGTTTTTGACATCATTAGCCGAAGTAACCACCGTGATTAACGTGACTTCTATGTCACCGGGACCCATAATGGCATGTATCTACAAGAGATGTATGTGAAAATAATTTTCATTCTTCTTCTTAGTTGGAGCAGAAACTGTCAGGTTAGTTGTATTGAAAATTGTGTGTTACGTACTTACTGTCCCACCTTTTGTAATGTCTATTGTTGTACTCAGTAGGTATGTTCTTGTAAAGACGGATATGCAGCACAATTTATACAAAAAATGGTTGCCTGTAAAGTCGGTTTTACGGGCGAAGATTTTACGTGACAACGTCTTTTTCTCGGTAGAATAGTTGAGTGGGAGAGAGACGCAAGGCATTCGGCGGGCCTCTCTCTCGTTCGGTGACTCATCGTAACGTTACCGAGCGTTACACTTTTTCATAAGTGACTCCCAGCCGCAACCTAATTTAAGACGTTGTCACGTCAAAAAAAAAACACAAAAGACTTGAACAACTAATTAATTATCTCATTAGAAACACCTATTAAAATAAAGAATTCATCAAACGACCCTAAACTTTATGAAAACAACATATATGCACCAACAATGATACTTATTTTTAATTGTCGCCATTTACATTTACGTGTAGGGCCGTCAAATATAATTTAAAAATGTTATCTCCCATCTTATCCCCAGCCCCCACATAATGATATGTTAGCAATTTGAACCCACATTTCGCGGTCGCATGCAACGTACGCGCGTTGCCAATTTTGTCATAAGGGTCCCGAGTCCCTGACTCATATATAATTGCGGCTCAAATGATTTTAATGATGTCAAAATTGAGTCGAATGATAAGACTAACAATGAAGATGGTATCATTTTAGGCTCGGTGTGCGATATGTTTTTGCGATGGTGTAATTTTAATAGTGGCTGACGCCTACCTTATGGCGTTGCCTTGGTATTCCAAGCGGAACATAACATTCATGAACTCAAAGCATTTATTTCAATTAAACGCTTTTGAATTGTCAAGGAGTCGGTCAGTCAGAAATATGAAGCTAGTTGCCCATTACTAAGCGTAGTAGGTACCTATGGAGAAGAACGGGCAAAAAACGCCATGGAATCTGTAGATCAGGAAAATGTACATCTGTTTTGTGCTTTTCTGTAACTGTGTCGATTCTGTTACGTACTGTGTTCACTACTTCAAATTTTATCGAAGAGTTCACTATAATAACTTCACATATAAATCCATTGGCGGCTCGCTCTCGTAAAAACATATAACATTGTTTACGGTAGTGTCTTCGTAGATAAATAATATTTCGTCACTGGCTGTCATTGATACCAGCATAGTAACCGGCTCCCTCAGTTTATTATATATACAATTTGCTCGGGAGATAAGCGTTTGACACTGTTTTCTTTCATTTCCTATTACTCGGGGAAATGTAGGTCGAGCCGTGTTTACAATGTTCCTTTAGTTTTCTTCTTCTATCGTTATCTTGGGCTTGAGTTGGTTTTCCGACTGATATTTCTCTAGTTTGATTTTCTTTGTGTTTATCTATGCATCATTCATTGTTCTTAGCTCTATCATAACATTTCGGTTACGTATCGTGGGTTTATCCTTTTGACACTTGTATCAATATGTGTCAGACCTCACGTGATGTGAGGTAGAATTAGTAGCACTTCGTCTACAGTGAGATTTGGTTTTTAGGAGTTCAATTTGGACTTTTACTTAATTGGCATGTGAGGAATAAATTGCTTTCAGTAGTTAGTACAAATTGAAAAACTACTTTTCTTATATCATCTTGACTTAGATGGGTTTCAGAGCATTTCCTAGGCATAGGTTATCCTCTAAGATCTAATTGTTTAAGTTTCACGTAGGATACATGTCAGTAAATTTCCAGGTTTTTTAATCTTATCAACCTGAAGATAATATTGCAATGTCGGTATGTACTTTTTGTGGATCCAGTGTATCTAATCACTAGTCTTTAATGTACTTGCTTTTCCTTCTGCATGTTAACTGTTAACAACTAAACCATTTCTCAACTTTCCATATGAAAGTCTAATTCGCCTCCTGTTATATTATCTCAAAATTGTAATAAGATGCACAAACACATGCCTTAATAAGGCACGAGATGGTCAGCTTTACCCAACTTGAAACCATATCTAATAAAATCTGTATAAAATATCGTTCCGGCTTCTACGAGGCTTAGAACTAAGCATGTTCATTAACAGTTGATTTTATGGGTTGTGAGAGTATTTAACTTCATAGTTAATGTAGCCATGCGGGTAGTTCAATACACATTTTAATCTTATACTTTGTAAACAAAAAAGTTGCAGTCAATTGAAATTCTCGAATCCTGGGCCAATACGGGATCATTCCAAACAGAATGAGTGGACGATTATTATTACATATTAAGTCATTAATATACATAGTAACGTATGTCTGTAAAATGGTACCCGCATCGTGCGCACGCGTCTCTAATGAATTTTGGAATCGGACCCCATATTGTATTTTTTTTTGACGTTTAGAATTGACTGCGTGTGGGCGGGCACGTTTTGGCTGCGGATTAACTGGTGTTGCTATTGAAGTTTTTACTAAATATTAATAAGTGAGAAATTTATTTTAAGCTGGTAAGTAAGTACGATATACGAAATTGTTTATGTTTCGATCTTGTGTCCTCAATATAAATGTCGTAATTTTAGAGACTATTCCCTTACAGCCGGTAATCATTACTCAAAGAGCAATATTTATAAATAAATAAACCCCTTGATGAAGACCGCTGCTAAAAGAGGAAATTATGCTTCCGTAAAATTGGTTAATTTAATTTATATCTGACGTTTATTTTACATCTATGGTGTTTATTCTATCATTATTTTGACATAATATATTTCAAAAGTAGACTTGAATGGCTTCAAATCCATTCTGCGTTATTTTTATCTCATCTTAAAACCCACCGAGAGTATTTCGAAAACGACACATTACTTGTAACAGACATTTATATCTTTTTTATTTCAACCATGGGGAATTTATGCCCCTCATGGGAATCACTCAACGGGATCGTGCCAAAACGTTTCTGACGTATGTAAACAGACCCTAATATAAAAAAAAAAATTAAACCGGAAACCATAGTGCCAGTGTCAATACAGTCCTTCTGCGAAACTGCAATTAGCCATAGCCAGCCTACAACAAAAACAAGTTTGGCTTAAGTAAATAATAATTTTAAAATAAAAACCCCCATAAAAGGTTTACCGCTCCTGACAACATCTTGTTTATTGAATTTTCAACTTTGCGTTAATGTAATTAAGTTTGTTTTGGGACGGATAGAGGCGCTTACTGATAAATGATGTAAAATTGATTTAAAAGTTGCTAGATTAAAATTACGTTTTTCACTTTATTTATTCAGCTATTCGAAAGACAGCTCTTTTGTAAGATAGAATAGAGAAAGTCTAAGGTAATTTAAATTGGTTCCGTTAGGTATATTACTACGTTTTTAGGGTTTCTTACCTCAAAAGTAAAAAACGGAACCCGTGATCCTATTTAGGGTTCCATTTTTTTCCAAATCTCGGGAACGCGTGGAGATATCGAGTTGAAAGTAAAACCATATACTCAGGTCTACAGTCCCTTGCAGCTGTGAATAAAATCAAACTTCTAAGTTAACGTAACAAAAAGATACGACTGCAGAAAACGTATATTTCGACACTCTCAAAGGAATCGGAATTTACAAGGTAGATACTTCCCGTTGACCTAGAATCATTAAATTTGGCAAGAAGCAAGTTCATGTAGCACAAGTAAAGAAAAAAGTCCGAAATCCGTAAATAAAAAAAACCCGTGATAAACTATTTACATACCTACCTACAAATTTTTAAGGAACCCTCGGTGCGCGAGTTCTACTCGCACTTGACCGGTTTTTTTTAATGGTAACAGTTAAGCAACGTCCCGTTTTAACAAAATTCCATTATCACGATTCCAAACATATTTATCGACCGCCATACTACATACCAGTGTTATGAAAAAAAGTAATTAAAAAAAAAACGACTTCAAAAAGAAATTAACTCAAAATTATGAAACAACTTTAATTTCGGAAGTCGGTGTCTTGGGATCTGTATTTTAGTTTGTTTTTTGCCACCGACTTCCGAAATTAAAGTTATATCATACATGAATCATAATTTTGAGTTAATTTCTTTTTGAAGTCGACTTAATTTTATTTCGTAATTTTTAGTTTTAAGTAAACACTGAAATATTGGTTTGTAGTGTAGTAGGTAATTGTTTTGTTGTAAATATTGCACTAGAATTTGACCAAGGTTTTGAGATGTTTTTCCCTTTGACACTACACCCGTAGCTCGTACCAATAAGCCAGGCCGTCACAATTACACGTATTAGTCCATACCTTGAAAATTACTGAATCGATTTTGATGAAACTTGTACTGTTCTCTAAGTTGGAGTAAGTGTAAGCCAATATAAAAAAATGTTCACGAGCCGATTAATAGTTGCGGAAAAATATGTGGACAAACATACATCTATAAAATTTTGTATATTTGTTTGGAAGCCCTAATAGATTGTCATATGTGAATTTAATGCAGTTCCAATAATATTACATATAATACATACGTGTCGAATTGATAACCTCCTTTTTTTGAAGTCGGTAATTACCAACATGGAGTAGAGTTACAAAATTCAAATAGGTACCTACTAATATATCACTTTTTTGTCACTCTCACATTCTTGGCTGATAAGGGCATACGTAGCTTTCCATTGCGGTCGCTGACGAAACGATGAAATGTCGCGACCTCCTATAACTGTTATCTCGAACGATAGCATTATGTGACAACGACCGATAACTCCGCAGCGCTCGCGTCTTCATCACGATTTATGATTTTTAACGGTCTACCTCAAGGCGCCTTCCTTAAATTTTGGTAGACAAAAACTGTCTAGGTTGAGGTCGTGCAGAAATTCGATTTGTCTGGGCTGTTTTGTTGTGGAGACCTGGCTAAAAAGTTCACTATTTCTTCGACACTGAATTAAATGGTTGCCATCTCCTATTAGACTGTATACAGATTGCATTAACATTTCTAAAGAAGCTGTTTTCGCACTGTACACAAATGATTACATTCACCTGACATCATAATAAATATTTACCGTACATGCAAAATTGCAGCCTCTTAGAAAGATAAAACGTGATGGTATTCAAACTCAAAGCATTTAACTATTTACAGGCAATTTTGTACTGTCAAGGAGTCGGTCAGTCAGAAAATATGAAGCTAGTTGCCCATTCCCACAGATATAGATAGACCTAGATAACGCAAGTATCACGAACTGTATGAAAACCAAGCGTGCCATTTTTTGACTACCTACTATGACGTCAAAAGCTCGCGCTCTCGCTCACGCTTACCCAGCCAGCAGTACACAGGACTGAGCGCGAAAGTGGCGGCTTATGATTTTTTATCGTAAGCTGGTGCGATTTTTGGCATGCGAAGTAGTTGCTCTTGCGTTATCTAGGTGTATCTATATCTATGCCCATTCCAAAGCGTAGTAGATACCTATGGAGAAGAACGGACAAGAAACTCCATGGACATGTCATTGGATAAGGTGTTGTAAAACCTACCCAAACGTGGTATGACATGATAAAAAAATACCATCGTACGCATAACTGTAATAAACGCTATATATGCATGACTTGTTCAATGTTCTTACCGCCTTATATATGACGTATGAGGGGTGCTTCATGTAGGTACCATTTGCGTGATTGACTTACGAGATAAAACAGAAAATTATGAGCTTCGGTGGCGTTGTGTAATAGCCAATAAATTTATACTGTTTCTAATTTAGAAATGGATACAGGACCTTCAGTATGGTCGCTATCTTTTTGTAACAAGCCGGCCTTTTACTGGATTAGTGTTTTGGTACGAATGGTGTATCTGGCTATTTGCATATTTCCCGCTCACGCGCCCCGAGAGTCTGGCTTTGCTATGATAACTGGGCACGCTACAATTTCATCGTTTGTTCTCACATTCTGCAGGTTGTTAACTAAAGGTATTGTTTGTTACTTGGATGATGTCCAGGAAAATGTAGGCATGCCAAAACCTTGGCTTCGTAATTTTCTTTCAACTCCCAAGAACTTATTTCCTTCATTTGCATAATGGCATCTAGAACAGTGACTTTAATTTAATAAGAAAATATACATTGGGCAGACAAATTGCAGGGTATACGTTATTGTTCGGTAATAGGTAGGACTTGCACAAATTGGAACATTCCAATTTGGAGAACAAAATGAGAGTCCTCGCAAGAAACCTATAAAAGTATTTCATCAAGAGAATGTCCCAAGGCATTATTCAATTCTGTGATTTTTTTCGGCTGAAATAATCAGATTTTGACTAAAGCATCGTTTGTTTAAATCTTTTTTTTTGGCCGGTTTAAGAACGTGACACTTAATAACTTTAAAAGATGACCGGCCAAATGTCATTTCAACGTAATTGCGACTGCTATCCCCTACATAACAGATTCACAGACCTACAGTAAAAAAATCTCATAAAAATGAAACGGGATTCGCAATCGAAATGCTGACGCCATCGCTCACAATTTCATGTCTCACCCAAGAGTAATGAACTTGATAAGGAGCTAAAAGAACAGTAACGTCACCGAAGAATAAACAGCTCTAAATTGGGTACTTATATTTAACTAGCTGCGCGCCGCGGTTTCACCCGCATAAATGTCGTTCCTGTGGGAATATCCGGATAAAAAGTAGCCTATATGTTAATCCAGGATGTCAGCTACCATACAAAATTTTATCAAAATTGGTCCAGCCGTTTGAGCGTGAAGAAGTAACAAACATATAAACACACCCCCACACACACACACACTCACAAACTTCGCCTTTATAATATTAGTGTGATTATAAAACATGTGTGGTACGTAATCCCGCGGTTCACACAGCACTGGCGAGGTGTGGTCTAACGAGCCAAGCGTTTGACGAGCGATGAATACTACAAGAGCCGCGGACAAGCTGACATTTATTAACGGAATTGACCTGGCAATCTAAAGTGAGGGGTCAAATTGACCTGGCATTTTAAAATAAGGGGCCAAATTGACCTGGCATTCTAAAGGGAGGGGTCAAATTAACCTGGCAATCTAAAATGCGGAGCCAAATTGACCTGGCATTCCAAAGTGAGGGGCCAAATTGACCTGGCATTCTAAAATGAGGGGCCAAATTGACCTGGCATTCTAAAGTGAGGGGCCAAATTGACCTGGCACTCTAAAGTAAGGGACCAAATTGACCTGGCACTCTAAAGTAAGGGACCAAATTGACCTTGCATTCTAAAGTGAGGGGCCAAATTTATATCCAGCTTCCTTTCGGCGGAAGAGTAATCACGATAAAGCAAAGAGATTTACATTGAACCTCTTTAGGATAAATCGACCGTGTTGAATGAGCCCTCTGATCTCTTAAATCTGGTAAATGAACAGGTTTGTCTGAAGATGTCGGGCCGATGCCAAGGACAACAGACAATGTCACTTCTATTTGCCTTTGGGCCGAGGGAGGTTAACAAACTAAATACGCGTATTACTAAATAGAGTGCGGTTTCGTGAAAGACGTTATTAATTAAAATGTCTGCTGTTTTCTACACACGAAAAACAGTGGTTTGCGTGTGTAAACGTTGTTGTGGAAGTATGAATTCTGACAAATTAAAAATTTACATATAATTTGATTTGCTGAAACTTTTTATTACTCAAGTTAATGTTGTTTTGCAGCTCAAATAACAAACCACAAAATATGGATATATTCTGGACTCTTTCAAAAAACCCTCCATAAAAGGCAGTGAGTAATTTCTGTGGGTGGGTTGTGATTGCCTGACCGGGGTTTGACGTCATCTCTAAATTGCCACAACAAAGACAATATCCCACCCAGTCCATTCAAAACAACATTTAAATGTTTCGCATGAAAACGAACGTTGTACGCGAGATGAACTTGACATTGACATGATTCCGTTTGACACGTTCATCTGACGTATGTATTGATGCCTCGTTACATAGTCATGTTCCCACAATCCCGGCCCACTGTATACGATTGACCTTTAGGCTGTTTGTACACTGTGTAACAAGGCACATAAAACTGCCAATAGAAATGTAATCATTTACTGTTCGGGAGCAATATCAATGATCATTCAATTGTCGAGGTGTGAGCCCGGCAACTATTTACTATTTAAGTCTTAAACAGTTGAATCTCGAGCGTCTTCCTATCGTCAATTTTAATAGATGTCGATATGCAAAATTACAATAAATCATTGATAATGTCTACAAATTAACGTCTGTTTGTATAGCCTAATCTGGTGTGGGTAGCTCATTGTTCATCAAAATGGCATTCAAATTCGTTGATCACAGTGACTACATGATTTTAAATTTATTTATTCTATGCATGATGACAAGATGAAGATGCCAAAAGTATTGTCAAACGCCTGTGACAACGCAAAATAAGTGATTTAGGATCGTCCGCGCTATTTTGCAGATCACTGAAAGGAAATTGGAGTGCAAAACATAATGTTGAGACTCCGTGCGTCAATGCGTGAATATTTCGACACCACAAAACGTTTCCCTTTTAAAATGCTAATAACATTCAAGCTCAAACGGACGCACTTCGTTACGATGATGGAGATTTTTGCCACAGATAAGACAGATTAATACGAACATCGCCTGGAGCTTCACGTAAATTTTTTAGTTTGCAGCTATTGCAAATGGCCAACTTAGTTGAACTAAGTTGGCCATTTGCAATTTTGTAACCACTTGGTAGGATAACTACACCTCGACCGCCATGAAGTGACCTTCGTTAATGGTGCCTTATCTTCTCCGTAGATTATTGTCATGGTGCACATAAACATTGTACTATATTGCCCAAGTTAATATTTATTAGGTAAATTATTGAGTTTTGTTCTACAGTCACTGTCAGATATTTCTGGATGCGATGTTACTATTTGAAACAGTTCTATTTCTGTGAGGTTTTAAGTACTTAGTTGTGTTTATAAAAATTGTTTTGCTTTCAAATCATTTTCTAATAATACGGCTCTCTGTTTATGAATGTCTATAAATAATTTAATGACCTATAAATTCAATAAAGTACGACTTTTTTATACATTTTGCTCATTGAGAGTATTCTTTAAAATATGTAGGTAAGACTTCTAAAAACTTTCATGGTCGTCAAAACTGAAATAGCAGAATTTTATTTTAAATAAAAATTCTTGCATAGCATATTATATTTGTATTACCAATAAACGTTCTACGATTTATATTTTCATAAGAAAAATTTCATACAAATAAACTATTCCCGAAATATTTACTTTTCAGCTCAAGTCTAGCCAAGTCGCCATCCAAATCCACTTTAGGCGCAATTTTCTCACGCTAATTTCAGCCACGCGAGCTTTGCCAAACAGTTTTTGTCTAGTTTTCTGAGAAAGCAAGTTCACTGCACTGTTGGGGTGCCCTCTGCGTAGAAAATTAGATTTTTCAACTTTCTACGTTATAAATAAAGTGTCGGTTCGTGCCACCACCGCGGCCGTTAGGTGTTTTCGGGGATTGTCTGTTATTACACTTTGCATGCAACTTAGTTTTAACCTGTCGAGTTCTTTTTTTTATTTTTTTTTTATTTCATCGTCTGCTGTTTTTAATTACGATAGTCGAATTTAAAGTATAGCGTAGAATAGATTAGGTTTGTTGATAATTTTGTTAGTTTTGTTTTAGACATTTTGTTTGTACCTAACTAACCGAGGATTTGTGTTCTCATTTATTTGATAATATCGTAAATGTAGCCGTATTTTCGCTGTATACGAAATTCCAGTCATACAAATACCTACTTTATTAAGTTAAGCAGTCCCAATCCAATTAATAATTAAATCATAAAAGTTAAAATAGCAGCAGCAGTTTCTAGTAACTTCATTTCCGTAAAGTTGAACAAGCACAAGATTTACCTACTCCATAATCAACCCAAAAAATCGCAAATCTAACCCTTAAAAACTAAAGGTAGCCACGTAACCGTAAAAGACCGCATTCGGCTAAAAATCTCGCCGCATTCTGCATTGCAGCTGTGGGTGGTTGGCGCTGCAAAATTGTTGTTTATGCGCCACCAGCGCCTCCCCGCGGCCCTTACTGGAATTATATCACGATGCACTACCGATGCGATGTTGTTCACTGAATCGCTTACCTATTGGTGGCTTTGTTTACGTATTTTATGGCTGAAGGTTGCATTTGAGGGTTGGGGGGATTAGAGATGTCAATTAGTCATATTAAATATTATAAGTAGGACTTACAGTAGTTGTTATAAGTCTGAAATCGTCAACCCGTCTTGAGCAAACGTGATGATCTTTGCTCGTGCCTTCTGTGTATGAGAAGAGGTCTTTGCCCAGCAGTGGGACAATAATAGGCCGGTATTATTATTATTTATATGAAACTGTAAAAGCTTGAGTAGCTATCATATCTGGTGTGGTAGGTTGACTACATCTATACTAATATTATAATGAGGTAAAGTTTGTATATAGGGGGTACTCTCTGGAACTACCAGTCGGATTTGAATAAATCTTTTTGTATTTGATAGCCCAATTCTTGAGGAAGGCTATAGGCTATTTAACATCACGCTATGACCCTTAGGAGCTGAGCAAAAAGAAAAAAAGTCAGAAACAAACGAAGTAATAGCGCGGGCAGGCGATGAGATGCGACGGGGTGGGTCGGGGGAACTAGAAATTTCACTCGGACGAAGTCGCGGGCAGAACTAAGCTAGTTATGTATACAGAGTTGATTAGGTTCGTGAATTTCAGTATGTTGTTTTATTAAGTGGTCATCATCTGCCGAGCCTTTTCCCAACTATGTTTGGGTAGGCTTCCAGTCTAACCGGATGCAGCTGAATACCAGTATTTTACATGGAGCGACTGCCTATCTGACCTCGACAACCCAATTACTAGGAAATACGATACCCCTTGGTAAGACTGGTTGTCAGACTTTTAGGCTTCTGATGACCCGTAACGATTGTCAATGATCCACGAATGACAGCCGGGACCAATGGCTTAACGTACTTTCCGAGGCACGGAGAGGTCTTGATATGTAAAGATGGTCACCCATCCACGGACCAACCGCGGCAAGCTTAGCCACAAGCCTCTCAGATCAGTTATAGGTTGTGGTACATGATTAATACTCTTGATAAATAAGATAAACTCTGGGATAAGGATTCTTAAAGAAATACGAAACTGTTCATCCCGCATGTTTTTGATAAACTTGGAAAATACAAAACCGAGCAAAACAGGATGCATAATGCAACACACATACAAATAATAACTGTGTATCATTAGATTAGATGGCTGTGAGTGTGACGTAGGAGGACACACCTAGTCTGTGCACACATACACATAATGACGCACGCATGTGTTTGTGTGCAGCATTAGAAAAACACTAACAAAGGTCGTTACACTCTTTTAATAATAGATCAAGTTTAAACATACTTTACACTATGAGTGATGTCATATTTTTTGTTTGTATTACTATGCTAATGAGCCCTTACTTAAAATTATAATTTCCACAGTAATTATTTATTTTTAATTACCCTTAAATCCTCACGTCTAATTAAGTCTTTAAAACCATGTCACACTTGACGGAAACCTGCGTCACGAACTACACATGTGAACAGTAATTGAACAGCTTGGTAAAAAGCCTAATTGCATTATGAACTTTAATTAATTAATTTAAAGTTGAATGTTGCATGTAATGCCTCGTCACAAAGTGTGAAGGTAGGTGTTGCTGTACGTACACTCGATGTTTGCCCATCACTTGAGCTTTGATTTCGTCATTAGCTTCCTGGTGTAAGCTGACCCATTATTCCACATACCAGTGTTTAGGTTTGGGTTAAGTTACGGGGGTCCGGTTGGGCTGGTGTTCAAATACGTGGAAACTTCATCCATCCATCATGTCGGCAGGGAACTGTGTGAACGGCCTATGTGAAGATAACGTATCGGTCGGTTACCAAGCGGAATTTGAATGAGCGATTATTTATATTTTTGTCGAATTTCGAATATGGTAATCCGCAATGGCAATTTTTTTCGATGTAAAGTTAAATATTTGGTTTTATTAATGACTAGCTGCGCCCCTCGTTTTCACCCGCATAAGTTGTGATCCCGTGGGAATATCGGGATAACAGTTTCCTATGTGTTAATCCTGGTTCTAAACTATCTGTGTGCCAAATTTCATCCAAATCCGTTCAGTAGTTTTCGCGTGAAGAAGTAACAAACATACACACTCATGAACTTTCGCCTTTATAATTATTATTATTTATTAAAATTTACATTACTCTTCTAAATATTCAAGTAAAGCTATCAAGTTGTGGTTTTGGTAGCGCTCACAGGTTTCTACAATTTTATTAATATAATGAGTGATTAAAATGAACTGGCAAGGTATTATTTTAATGATGGATGAGAAATAATTGTCATTTATGAATAGTTATGAGTTTTTATATACATCCTAGCTGTGCCCCGCGGTTTCACCTGCGTAAATGTCGATCCCGTGGGATTATCGGGATAACACGTAGCCTATATGTTAATCCAGGGTGTCAGCTACCTCCATACAAAATTTTATCAAAATTGGTCCAGCCGTTTGAGCGTGAAGAAGTTACAAACATATAAACACACCCCCCCCGCACACACACACTCACACAGTCACAAACTTTCGCCTAGGAACGTTCCCGTGGTTTCGGTCCCCGAAACCAAAATTCCAAGTTTTTTAATTACGCGTTTTGAATATTAAATTAGGGTACATTATGTCTCATGTATCATTGGTTTTACTAGGTACCGTGATTATTTTCTTGAATGATTCATCGCCTTAATAAGATTTGATTGCTTTTTTTTTAAACGGTGTCAGCACCTAGGTCCTACATAAATCAATAATCTTATTAAGTTTTTTAATTTACCTACAGTTGAATCGTTCTTTTAAACGATATGTTTTTATTTGAACTGATGAAGATCAAAAGAGATAAGTATCAGTGTTACCAACCCATAACTTAATTTGCCCCCAAGATTTTTTAAAAATCCCCCTAAAAAAACCCTAAGTATAGGTTCACATAGGGTAAATTTCTTGATGCAGTTCCCAACTCCCTAAGTCGTTCGTAACTCACCAAATAAAACGCATAGGTACATAGTTTGTAAAAAAAAAGACTAGGTACCTAAATACCTATTGCTAAACTACTAACTAAATTGTAATATTGTTAATCAGTTCCAGAACGGCATCATCATCATCGCCAGCGGTGCTACTGTTCAAGGTCCATGTATTTTTTAAATCATACATTCGTACGCTAAAGGCTTTTAACATACATATTTGCCGTAGGTTCAAACTTGAAAACCCCAAAGTTGGCAACACTGATAAGTATGCAGGATCGTCGGATATAGTTGAAGTTTAGTAAGAAACCGATGGATGCTGTCGACTGAAATTTAATGTGATAAATGAGCTTTTTATTTTCTATTAATAAAATAAAATTTTATTCGAGAACATCCATCGGTTTCTTACTAAACTTCAACTATGTCCGACGATCCTGCATACTTATCTCTTTTGCTGACTGTACAGCCCCCAGTCACTGTAATGAATTCATGAGCTTACTTGCCGTAGCAAACCATAGCTTGATGCGACCGCATAGTGTTCATCTTCCACTATCCATACTAATATTATAAATTCGAAAGTAACTCTGTCTGTCTGTAGTTGCCTTTTCACGCCTAAACCACTAAACGGATTTCGATAAAATTTGCCAGAGAGATAGATTGCATCCCGGGGAAGGACATAGGATAGTTTTTAACGACATACCTTGCGGGCGAAGCCGTGGGCGGCAGCTAGTTCTTTACAATCTCAACATCAATCTGCCTAGCCTATTTCTAATTATGTTGGGGTCGACTTCCAATCTAACCGGATGCAGCTGAATACCAGTATTTAAATAAAGCGACTACCTATCTGACCTCCACAACTCAGTTAGGTACTGGGTAATACAATACCCCTTGGTAAGACTGGTTGTCAGACTTTCTTCTGACGACCAGTATCGACTGCCAAAGATCCAAGAATCACCGCCGGGACCAACGGCTTAACTAACGTTCTTTCCGAGGCGCGGATGGGCCTCGATATGTAATAGATGGCCAGTGGCCACCAATCCACTTGCCGACCGCGGTAAGCGTCGCTTAGCCTTCGATGGACGGGGTGGGTAATACGATTCCCCTTGGTAAGACTGGTTGGGACTTTCGACCCGTAAAGACTGCCACAGATCCACCAACGACTTAGGACGATTCGGCTTAGTATCCATACTTATATCCCAAATTCCCAACTATATAATATATGTATTAAATATTATCCTAACTAATATTAAAAATTCTAAAGTAAGTTTGTTACCTTTTCACGCCTTAACCACAGAACCGATCATCCTGAAATTTTGCATATACGTTGGCAGGTGTACAGAAACGGACATAGGGTACCTTTCATCCCGAAAGAAAGTGCTGTTCCCGAGGAAAACAACAATTACGTTATTATGATAATAGATGGCGCCACCTGTCTTTCGAATCATCATTGAATTATATTAGAAACTTTAGAATTTGGTTTATTTTTATATTAATTTAAGCCTAATTTGATTGTCAAATTCTAAATTAACGCGAGCGAAGCCGCGGGCAAAAGCTAGTAATATTATAAATGCGAAAGTGTGTCTGTCTGTTACCTCTTCACGTTTAAACCGCTGAACCGATTAAATGAAATTTGGTATAGAGCTAGTTTGTGTCCCGGGAAAGGACATAGGATAGTTTTTATCCCGATATTCTCACGGGATGGAAACTTACGCGGGTGAAACCGCGGGGCGCTGCTAGTTCTTTATAATCCCTTAACCCCCAAACCATCCACTATTAGGTCTACAGCAGTCTACACGGTTGCCAACCAGATAAGCAGCAGTAACTACCCGTAATCGATCAGTAATATTCCATTTGGTTGTTTCAGATTCACCGAGTTCACTGGCCGATAAACTTCCTGTGATAACATGTGAGTTTTAAACATACATTGCTGTCGTATCGGCAGTTTTTTTTGCGACATTCTGTTGCTATGCGGCTTGGTTATAGTATTAAAGGATTTGCGATTTCGATCGGTTGTTGGAAGTTTTGCGTTACTGTGCCTATTATTGTTTGGTTGACTGATCTGTCACGCTCTTGGGAAGAGTTCTCTTGCGTTTTCTGGTTTTCTAATTGGTTGTACAAGTATAGGATATACCGTCACTGTCGGTTGCATAAAAAAGAAAGAGAAGCGCGATGACACAACGCTGGTAATTTATTGCAAAATATAAAGCAATTACTTAATTACAAAAAATCTACTGTTTGGACGAAAAAGTTAAAACACTATAACAAGTATTTTAGTATGTTGCTTGTAGAATAATCTGACAGTATGTATATTAGTATGGTTTTTATTGTAAAAAGAAAGTTTTTAGAGGTATTTTCATGATTGTTTTCTATCGTATCAAATTAGTTGTATTATGTTTTCAACACACTATCTACCTAGCATATCCTGAAGAAAATCATATATTTTTCTAATTTTATTTACTGTAATCGATCATAATTATTCATAATACTTTTATTGTTTCTAAAACTTGGGTTTTTTTTTGCGTTTAGGTCCTGTAAGCCCCTTAAATTGATTGATTGACCAGCACACGTACCATGACCACCATAGAAACGGGTTTTGGCGACGGAGAATAGACAAAATGACAGATTGATTGACCAGCACACGTACCATGACCACCATAGAAACGGGTTTTGGCGACGGAGAATAGACAAAATGACAGATTGATTGACCAGCACACGTACCATGACCACCATAGAAACGGGTTTTGGCGACGGAGAATAGACAAAATGACAGATTGATTGACCAGCACACGTACCATGACCACCATAGAAACGGGTTTTGGCGACGGAGAATAGACAAAATGACAGATTGATTGACCAGCACACGTACCATGACCACCATAGAAACGGGTTTTGGCGACGGAGAATAGACAAAATGACAGATTGATTGACCAGCACACGTACCATGACCACCATAGAAACGGGTTTTGGCGACGGAGAATAGACAAAATGACAGATTGATTGACCAGCACACGTACCATGACCACCATAGAAACGGGTTTTGGCGACGGAGAATAGACAAAATGACAGATTGATTGACCAGCACACGTACCATGACCACCATAGAAACGGGTTTTGGCGACGGAGAATAGACAAAATGACAGATTGTTGTCTATTCTCCGTCGACAAAACCCGTTTCTATGCGTGGAAAAAAAAAAAGATAAATTGACCCATAGACACCTAGCTCATATACATACTATAACGGTTGATCGACCGTTATACTACTGGGCGGTGTGTGTCTCATGGTTGCACCAAATGGGAGTCCAGCTCAGCATATGCCAGGTACTTACAATACCTGTCGCTGGTATTCTGCTGCATCCCGTTAGTGACACGGATGTCGAGAAGACACATCTGAGTTTCAACAAAATGGTACCCACATAGTGCGGTTATCGCAGTCATTCGTAGTTTTTTATTAGTAGCAGACAGGAGTGCTGACCATTCTCGTGACGTAATTCCTTATCTCAATTTACGACACTCACAGGTACCCCCTCGCAGACGTATTCCACATTGGGCACCCGCTTAAATGGCACCTGAGTGAATGCACCTGACACACACCCAGGTGCCATTTAAGCGGGTGCCCAGCCCAATGTGGAATACGTCCCCTCGCAAAGGCTATCTCTTTCTACTGTACCTACCGTCTCCCTGGTTTATCATTATCACAATATTTTTATACATGTTTCTTCATTTCCCATTCCTGACCCTTTTCACAGTCTCACCCTTTCATTTCCAACATCTAAATTTAACTAAATAGCGTACCCAGTAGAGTGTAGTCTGTAATTTAATGCGTAATATACGTTGATGTTAAAAAAAAAAACCTGTTATTAGTTCGTCCATCCGAGACTGAAACTGTATTTGTGTCTTAAACTTGGTTGTCACCAGGTGCTTGGGAATAGATGATAAGATAATCATTGTGTTTTTATTTCAATGTTATTTATATAAAGCAATGCATTCGTGTGTTTAGGTTCTATCTACATGCTCTGTAAATATTTTCTCATCGTATGTATCGTGAGACGAAGGTTAGGTTAGATTTCTATCCATCTATACTAATAAAAGTGAAGAGTTTGATTGTTTGTTTGAATGCTTTAATATCTGGAACTATCAGTGCGATTTTAAAAATAATTTTCCAGATGATGATGATGCGATCCGACCGATTTCGGCCAGGGCGATCGTTTCAACTCCGCAGTATTTGTCGAACCCAAACAGTTGATAACCCTATTCTTGAGGAGGCTATTTAACTTCACGCTAGGAGGCGAGCAAAACAAAAAAAGTCAGAAGGAGCTCTAAGCGAAAACGAAGTAATAGCGTAGCGGGCGATGTGTTTCGACGAGGTGGATTGAGGGCTGAAGAAATTTCACGCGGACGAAGTCGCAAGTTAATTAGGTAATACGGGCTGGTGGCCGCAACTCCACGTCAATGCGCGTATTTTGCGTACGGAATTTATGTTAACCATTACGTAAGGTGTTCAGTAAATTAGTTTACAAACAAACCACATTGTTATTGTCGACTGATACATTTTTTTAAATATGATCGATGCCAACTGCGATACTTTCTAATCAATAAACTGACATAGTGAATAGTCATGTAAGTACCGTGGGAAACACACGGGAACACATGCTAAAATCATAGTCTGGGTGTTAATTTCCGCTAGAGATAAGCCAATCTAAACTATGAATAGTTAAATAAGGGATTAGGTTACCAACATGTTTCTATGGGACCATCTGACAATTTGTTACTATGGTACTTAACTCTATTAATGTTCTTCTTTATTGGCTTTTGATTAAACTGGTTAGTTTTACTGGCAGTTAAATACTTTAAGTAGGTAATTAGGGATTCAGGCGTGATTTAAAATCGACTCCCCGTGGAATAACCTTTTGGAGAAATTAGGTCTCAACTGATGTAATTATTTAATACCGTTATAATTTTAGTTGTCCGTCGCGATGAACACATTTTCGAAATTACATAATGTTGCGTTGAGAATAGTGTAATACTCAGGTAGACGTAAAAATAATTAAAAAAACAGAATAACGCAATCACTTATATTTCCTTGATTTTACAAATAATAATGCCTCGTGCAAAGGCGCAACTCGCTTTTTCATAATGACTGGCTGGCTTGGCGGCAAACTGTCAGACCCTCCCACTTAGGCTTTGTGGTAGGATGTGACGTCATGGCGGTTGGCTGGCTGGCTGTCACTGCAGTGGCAATATCTTTGGTATGCGTTACAATAGCTAATCGTTAAATGCATAAATGCATTACCCTTTCTCCACATACGACTCTATAAAACATCTAACACTTTATAATCTGATAAGCCCTAACCGACCACAGTTACAAAATACCTTCACGTAAATACCATAAAATTAATTGGCATTATTGCCTTTTTTCTCGGTAATAATAGTCCGATGGTATCTGGGACCGTTATCTCAGCATGCCATAAATCAGGCGGGGTTGCAAATTTAGCCTTTCGCAGAACTGCCCATTGTGGTGCATGATGGATGACCACCGTGGGGCACAGTGGCGCATAGTGGGGCTACAGGGAACTTATGCTGGGTTTCCCATTGCGGATACCCTAATCAAGTTGTTTTGTGGTTGTTTTCTTGAGGTGCTGTCGACTTCGCTAACGTTTATGTTTGGTGTAATCAATATTATAATTCGTGTTTTGTTGTGGTTTATCGCCTGTTTTGACTGAGGCTTGAATAATGAATGAATTTTCGTCAGTCGTAGGCTGTTCGTAATTTATTTTCTCTTACATACATATATTCATTTCGTACTAAGAATTTGACGTAATCATGGATGAATTTCTAACAGAATTACTATTTCGCACGAACTTTTGCTAGAAAGTGACTTTGATACGACCTCAACCTGGCTTCAATCCGCATCTAGCGTGCTAACATATACCTACAACATCGATGCAAAAGTTATGAATGATAGAAATTGAGTGGAAACGCCCAACCGAATGCACTCACCCTCCGTAGCCACAGCAATCTAGCTGAAAATTCAAACAATGCAGCAGATTTTATCTTCAAACACCCTACGCGGCGCGGCGTGCCGTACCTAGCTGTGTCGCGGATAACGGCTACTCGGCTATTTGGCTAGGTGGCTAATAGCCTCGACATGACACCACCGCACGTCCTCCTTTGTGGACGTGCCAATTCATAAGGGCTGTTCTATTGAGGGTGCGATGTTCAGTTTTTTTCAGCAAGTGTCTTAACGGGCGAGTTTAGTTTTTTTTGGTTGGGTGTTGCGGAATTTTTTGTGAAAATCTGCTGTCTTTTAAGCAGGAGTTGTCTTTATGGGCTTAAAGACTGATGACTTTTGGCTTGTTTTTGGCTCCTTTTACATTGACCTATCTATAAGTAGTTTACTATACAATAGCCTTTTAACAAACTCTCCTCTCATAACTAAACTTATAAACATTGCACTCAGTTTTGTTAACGGATAGGCCGTTGGCCCTCACACAGCAACAGTTGGCCGTCTAGAAATAGAGAGAGAAACTGATTCAATCATGTAGTCAAAATCAGTTCGTGAATCTGTTAGATATTTGCACCAATACAATATTGTCAAGCCGCGGTTATCCGGTTTGTAGCTAGGTGCGGCATGCACAGGGTGGGGCGCAGATACGTATCAGATGCATTGTTTCCCTTTCGAACTGTCACTTAGGGGTAGCACTAACGGTTTTTGCACGATATTGTTTGGTTTGTGTGCGAAATTTTTGCCAATATGGCGGCTATAGTTGAAATACATGCAGTAATTCCTTTTTAAGTTCGGAGTATTCGTTCTGTAGTGTTAAGTAATGCCCCTGTAATAGACTTTATATCTATTAACAGCGTGGACTTTATAATATGGAGTTAATTGTCTAGTTTACCCGTATCCCAATTCTGCGCCCGCAGTAGGTCCTATATTTGACACTGTCTAATCACGATCCTATGTAGAGGATCCGACAATGTGGTAAGTACTAAAATAATATCTTGTATTGCGGTTCGTCAATGTTACACTAAGACTGTTAAGTAAGTAAGGTGTAATGTCTATCGTATTTCCGTCTTCTGTAATATGAATCCATTTAGACTTATTTCCAAGACTTGACAACAAAATTACGTGAGTGTGCCCAAGAACTCCATGACCTCGTTCCACCGGCCCCCTCTACCTTCGGACATCCAGACGCACTGCAAGTTACCATCCCTACCTAGTTGCTATTCCACCAATTCGCACTAAGCGTTTTCAAATGTCTTTTATAATGCGCACAGCAAAAGAGTGGAACTCTTTACCTGCGTCTGTGTTTCCGAGCTCATACAACCCGAATCTCTTCAAAGTAAGAGTGAACAGGCTTCTTCTGGGTAAGCTCACTCCATCGTCGACTTTGTCTCTGTCAACTCTGACCTAGACTAGAGTCAAGAGCAAACCCATTTCAAATAAAAAATAAAAAACTGTATTCCCGTTACAAAACTTCTAATAACTGCCTAGCAACAGGAAACATTATTGTCATCATTAAGAATTTGTAAAACGTCATTGTCAGCACCTTATTTTTCTTTGACAAGGTAATGAATAATGTATTCATTGATGATATAAAAGCTTATTGCTTGAAGCTCACCCGCTTTCCAAGAATTCCTCGCGTCATCGCCTACTGTTTAATTCCTATGTTTCCATTGATTGGTGATGGGAGAATTACGCCGTGGCCGTCGAGAAATTACAATATTGTGTCGACTAAGTTTGTTTATTATCGTTATTGATCGGACTTTGTCAGCTTTGATATATTGGTAAGGCGCTAATAGGTTGACTTTTGCTTGTGTTTGAAATTCATGTACCTACTTGGTTCTATAAATTCCTAAACCATTTTTTTTCTGTTAGTCTGTATTGTCCCAGTGCTGGGCAAAAAGCCTCCCTAAATCCTTCCAGGAACTCTTTTCCTGCGCCACCTCGAACCAGCCTTCGTGGAACGCGTCCAGGTCATCTCGCCATCTCTTTCTGGGCCGGCCTCGGCGGCGCCGTTCACCACACCAAACCTTTTTAAGGATCATTAATTTCTTCACGAGAAACGAGAAAGGGGCTTGCATATTCATCATCATTATAATCATTGGGCACCCTTTTTCCATCCACTGCTGGATATAGACCTTTTCCCTTTTGTACCATTGCTTATCAATATTTCAAACAAATTGCCAAAACACTTATTATCCCCGCCATATCGATGGCTGATTGTATTCCTATATGACGTTTATTTGACAATTTATTGCACCATCAAAGTATATGCCAGCCCTACCCTAATACAATTTACTTCAAGTACTTACAATTTTCCCCTTGTTCACTTTGTCGTGTGTGAATGGAAATGCGATCTCCTTTCATGGGGTGAATAAATTCCATACATCTTTGGCCAACGTACTTTTAACGGTTCCCTAAGTATTATTGCATGTTTTTGTTATGAAAATGATGTGTATGAGTTCTTTTTCTGGGTGAGCTTTTAAATTGTTCAGTGGGCTAAGTTTTTTTGTTAAAATATAATTGAGGCTTTCACTATTTTAAACTCAAACTCAAAGCATTTATTTCAGTTAAACCAATTACAGGCACTTTTGAATTGTCAAGGGGTCGGTCAGTCAGAAAGACGAAGCTAGTTGCCCATTCCAAAGCGTAGGTACCTATGGAGAAGAATGGGCAAGAAACTCCATGGACACTCTTTTAAATCAAAATAATATATGATTACAAAATCTTGTTTACATCATTCATGTTAAAAATTATGCATGTGAGAACGATGCAGAACGTTAAAAGCGTCCGTAATGAAAAGACGAAAAAAAAAAAACAATTTTATGGTTATCTATTTCCATGAACTTTACCATACAATAGTTTGTACATACATATGTTAATCTAGTTTGATTTAATGTATTTAGGTGTGAAATACCCTGGAATCTGATAAACCTAATTCGGATTAGTCGAACATCTCAATGTGTTCCTTGGGCGTCTCACCGGGAGTCATCAAGTACGTAACACCTACAGGACTTACCGGAGCCTTCGTTCATTAAGGGTCATTATATCATCATATACATTCCTATCTATTCGTTAGTTACTCATCTACTTTGATCTCAGGCACGTGACGTGAGGGGTTCGCTGATGGCTCGCTTATGTGTGCGCTATTTTAGTACTCGATGAACTAACACACAGATAAAAATGTATCCCCATTCCCCACCGGCCAGTGCGATATTTATTTATTTACAAGTGCCGTAGCCCGTAGTAAAAACATCGTAAACATTCTTGCGTGTCCATTGTTAAAGAAATAGCACTGTTTTTACGTCTGCACGGAAACGTACACTCAGATCCATTAATATGTAAGATTTTGCTTGGCAATAAATCTGGTAAGCCGATATCTAGGCAATCTATATACAGCTGTTCAGTGAAGCACAGACGTTTTGACAACTGAACTCGCTTGATCTCGCACAGCTTTGTTTTTATGCGTTTTCTTATGCTTGTCTGCGTATAATTAAGATTATGTTCGAACAGTGCCGTAATCTCGTTGTATTATTCTGCGATATCCACGCGAGCTTCTTTAAGAATCGGAATATTATTGAAATATATTTTTTTTAAGCCAGATTTTTTCTTAGAAAAACTTATTGGTTTCTGGCGTTTCTTCTTCTCAATAGTTTCCAATGGTTTTTCACTGTCTAGGAATAGTATTAGACGTGAAACACCATTAACGTAATAACGCATGGCAACAGTAGTAACCTTATCTGTATTTACAAACACATTTACATTGTTACCGTACTATAAACTACGTGTGTAAATCGGTTTGAAACACGTGTAGCTAGGAAATACTAGAACAATACTAGAGGGCGGGTTGAATCAAAGCGTACCTGCGTTTACGTTACGTTAAAATTTGACGATTACGTACGTATGAAACAAATCAAGATTTTGAATGCCAATTTATGAGCATTGTTTTAGTTCCTGTTCTATCATTATTTGTTTTTTATAGTTTTAAGGTGTATTTTTTTTTGCTCTATTTAATGATAATAGACGCGTTTTTCTTCCTTTCTTGTTCTTCGTAATGGATAAGACAAGGACAACACATTATTGTTTACGAAAATGGCTCATGTCGGAATGAAAAAGAGGAAAATGTCGTCGGAAAAGTTTCGAGTATGAATGTGGATGACTGTACCAGTAGGTTAAGACCAAAGAAACGATGGATGGACTGTGTGAAAGATGACATGGTTAGAAAGGGAGTGACTACCGAGATGACGACTAATAGAGTAGTATGGAAGAAAAGACATGTTGCGCCGACCAAAAATATTGGGATAAGGGCAGGAGAGGAAGAGGAGCGGGATTGTCCAAAAGGGTTACCGTTATCCCGGAACATAAAGGGCTAAGGAAGGAACACGGGTGGGTTTTAGTCAGTAAGAGTCTGACACTCCCTTCCGCTCCACCCAGAGCGGGAGGAGTCATTTGATGATTTCCCACCCCCACAAACAAAAAAGGGCAAGATAATGATGACGAATAATAGTATATATCTCACTAGCCAGCAGCAGCACCCCGCGGTTTCACCCGCATAAGTGTCGATTCCGTGGGAATATCGGGATAAAAACTATCCTTTGTCCTTTCCCGGAACTCAAACTATCTCTATACCAAGTTTCATCTAAATCGGTTCAGCGGTTTAAGCGTAAAGAGGTAACAGACAGACACACTCGTATTTATAATATTAGTATGGATGTTGGAAAGATGCGGGATAAAAACTATCCTTTGTCCTTTTCCCGGGACTCAAACTATCTCTATACCAAGTTTCATCTAAATCGGTTCAGCGGTTTAAGCGTAAAGAGGTAACAGACAGACACACTCGTATTTATAATATTAGTATGGATGTTGGAAAGATGAGCCAGTCTAATTACTTAGATAGCAGGAGTGATACTTGATATATGATGACACATTCCAAACTCTTAGACAGTTGGGAACATGATGTTAGAAATATACTACAATAATTTTTTACATAAGGCGGTACCTCGAAAATAAATCGTAGCCTTAGCGACCGAAAGTGACGCAATTACTTTTGAAACGCAAAAGAAGAGAGATGAATATAATGTGCGTGCGCTCGGATTAAAACGACGTATGTGTCAAAACGAATTTACTCCTCTTTAACTAAATAAATAAATAAAATTTAAAACTACTTTGATTACCTAAACTTTGATATGATCATTCTCTATGTTTTAAATTTAAAGGAAATACCATTGAATAACTTTTAAGCGTTACGCCGTTATATCGAAAAAAGTAAAAATAAACGTGTATGCAAAATTTTAGCTCAATCGGTTGAAGATATCTGCTTCAAAATTGAGTTGCAAGAGTCCACCCGAACAAACATGGTTACATTGCAAGTTAAATAAAAGCTTGTAAAACAGATATAACTTTGCAATTTTTTTGTATCGAGAAAAATTCATTGAATCGTGTATTCCTTTTACATGATACTAGCTTGACCAAATAGTCAAAAAACATATACTAAAATGTTAAATCCCTATTCCCTACTTAACAAAGTTACACGAAATAGGAAAACGACATTTTTTTCAATATGTCACCTTAACCGACCGTTTACCGCCATTTTTAACGCCATTTTTAACGCTTAGTTACAGTAAGATGATGCAACCAAGCTGCAGTCACAGAGTACATGAAACTACGCCATGGTCATACCGCTCGTAGAACCGAGTTACCGACCGTTTCGCTGTTCTTTATAGGTCGTATATGTATGCCAATCAGTAAACTGCGGGCTTGCCTATAATTTACGTGCAGATATTTTCAGTTTACTGTTATTACGACCAGGGTTATGTTCTTGGCAGTAGTAAGTGTCTGGTTTGAGCGTTATGGAAGCTACTGAGTAACTCTAATCAGTGAATATTCTTCCTGATTCTGGAGCTTCTAGATTGTTTTGTGGTCTTCGGTATTTAAGCTGACTCTGATATCTTGCTTTTCTAAACTTTTTAAAACTAAATGATTGCTAATTCTACTTTTTTTACTGGCCATTGATGTCCCACTGCTAAGCAAAGGCTTCCCTACTCTTCTTCCACCTCTCCCTGTCCAGAGCTGCCAAGGACCAATCTTTATTAAAGGACTTCAGCTCATCCCGCCATTTCCGTCTGGGCTTGCCGCGATATGCGGGACCCACTGGGTCGTAAGTTTGGCCCAAGGATCGTATTCTAAATTAAGTTATATTATAATAGTCCTGCAGGGTAACTGCGTAACACATTATATCAGTTTGACAGTTCAAATAATATTCATTGCGTTATTTACGCTGTTGACCAGACAACAGTTTTCGAACATATGGAGCAATGTATTAGCAATATCGTTTAAAATGATTCAGATCAAGATTGATAGTGTGTTACGCAATGGACTATTAAAAAATAAAAATTGCTTTTGGAATAAAATATTCATACACTACGGCCGAAATATCTTGGCGAGTCTGAACATTGACACTATGAACTTTCGCGCATGTTCTCTCACTCACACTCGCCTCATATCACCATCTAGTTCCTAAAAAAATTACAGCGCAGCCTTCTGCGCGAAGTTCGGACTCGCCCAAGATACATCGGTCGTATTGTACAGACACCAGCACATCAAGCTACCCGAAACTGTCAAATTTTCCCAATCAAGTTTGAACCTTATGCTTCAGAGATAAAGTTGAAACTCTATTAAAGAAATTTGACAGATTGTGGTAGCTTGATCTGCTGGCGTCTGTACCTTGTAAACGAATGGTTCCTGGTATTGTATTTCTTCCATTTATCCATATTTCCATTTTATGATCTAATTAAAATCTCCGGCAAAGTATGTTTTTCTCCCTTCGCGATCTTCATTTGTTTTTGTTGTTTCGGAAAAAGCGAAAAACAAATGAAGGCATTAAAATATGTTAATGTCTGGTAACACTATGAATAAATTAATCGTTAATCCTCTGGTTCCTTGCCGTGCTAACAAAAGGGAGGTGGAGGGATCATGATTTATATCTACAACGGGCTTTGGTGACTGGTGGCAATTTCTTCTTCTTTTTTCAACCCAATATTCTTAAAGGTCAGCCTACACTGGATTTCCGTCATTATTGCATGCTCGCGTGCGTGTGCGCACATTTTATTTTTGTTTCAATATATATGCGTCATATATGCGTCATAGGCCTACTCGACGACACCGACTGTTCGCCACATCCCATTGCCGCACAGTGTCGCGCGCGCAATCCCCGTTGTGTCGCATGCATGGTGTTATAAACTCCTTAATGGAGACATTCCCGGAATGTGACATCTTTAATGACACACTCAGGGTGATCATGTCAAATTGTCTCATGTTCTGTGAAGGATAGGTTTGTGTGATTGGGTTGTATATTGTTATCACTTTCGATCTCTAACTTGTTATTTGTTGTTGAATTATGTTAGTTATGTAATATGTTTAGTTTTATGTTTAGTATTACCTGTTAATTACTGTCATTGGCGCAAGCCGTTGTAATTAATTATAAATAAATAAATAAATAAATAAAAATGTCAATTGCGTTGTTTAAAACATTGCAGTAGGTACACAGTTGATGATATTTAGATAGCCTATAGTTCGTTGACGTTGGTCCCGGCTGTCATTCGTGGATCTTTGACAGTCGTTACCGATAGTCTGAAGCCCGAAAGTCTGACAACCAGTCTTACCAAGGGGTATCGTATTACCCAGCAACTGGGTTGTGGAGGTCAGATAGGCAGTCGCTCCATGTAAAATACCGGTATTCAGCTGCATCCGATCAGACTGGAAGCCGACTCCAACATAGTTGGGAAAAGGCTAGGCAGATGATGAAGATGATTTAGATAGCCTATACTAAAAGATGAAGTAACTGAAAAGTTGTTTGGAAATCGGTTGCCAAGGTATGGGCTTGTGATACGAAGGAATGAGGAAAATGTCGTTGGGAAAGTTTTGAATAATGAACTCCGATGGCTATAAGAGTAGGGGAAGACCAAAGAAACGATGGTTGGACTCTGTGATGATTGATGGACTGGTTAGAAAGGGAGTGACTTCCGAGATGACGACTAATAGAGAAGTATGGAAGAAAAAAAAGACATGTTCCGCCGACCCCAAATAAATTGGGAAACGGCCAGGAGAATGATGATACTCAATGATGAAGTATTGAGATTAGGTAGATAAAACACATTCAATTCCTAGACACCTGCAATAAGGTAAACTAGGCATAAACCAGTCATGAAAGTACTATCATTATTATATTGCACAATATTTTCGTAATTTTTACTTCTCTATAAAATATAAGTGTTTCTGTTGTAACATTTAAGCACCGGCTATACAAGGTGTTAATGAATTAACCCAAAACCTCTTAAGAGGTCATTGTACTCATCATTATGAACAACTTTTACTATGGGAACAAACCTGAAATCGCAAAAAAAAATCAGCTGTTCCCTACATTTATGTTCGCATAACTCGTCAAAATGTAGGGAACACCTGATTTTTTTTCGCGATTTCAGGTTTGGCCCCATAGTAAAAGTGGCAAATAAGTCGCGAACACAGATTAGACGTACAGACGCCAGCACATCAAGCTACCCGAAACTGTCAAATTTTCCCAATCAACTTTGAATCTTATGTTTTAGGATAAAGTTGAAAATCTATTAAAGAAATTTGACAGATTGTAGTAGCTTGATGTGCTGGCGTCTGTACCTACTTTCTTTCCGTGCAAAACAGTCAAAATGACAACCGTCAAAGACTATATGACATACCCGACTGTTTGGTCTTTGACAAAATATCTGAGAAAACGATAATTCTAATATTAACTTAACTAATTTCCATTTGGTACTAAATTCTAATCTGGACACTTTTAGGGCCTTAAATGCTTTATGATCCGTTATGCGTTTACTTATTGACAGAGCTAGAAGATGAACTTAGTCTTATTTATTCTTGGACCAAACATGGGACACCCTGTATAAGTAATGAAACTAAAGTACTTCCTGAGCATACTTGATATCTTCAAGTGTGTCCAAAGTTGATGTTATCGGTACCTTTAGTGGGTCTTGGAAAAGTTCTTTGTTTTGTTGCATTTGATAGTTGTGTGTGTGCTGATCGTGTCCTATCTGTCCTGAGGTTATGTCAGTTGTAGATACGTGGGATATCTCTGCGTGTCTTGTAAATAATTAATATTTTGTTTTTTTATGGTGATTATTAGTTTTTGTTACATAACATGAAGCTTTTAGAAAAATATACAGGGTTATTAACAACGTCTTAAGAGGTCATTGTACTCATCATTATGAACAATTTTTACAATGGGACCAAACCTGAAATCGCGAAAAAAAAGTCAGCTGCTCCCTACATTTTGACGAGTTATACGAAAATAAATGTAGGGAACAGCTGTTTTTTTTTCGCGTGATTTTAAATAGCCCATATATATATAGCCTTCCTCAAGAATTGGGCTATCAAATACAAAAAGATTTTTCAAATCTGACTGGTAGTTCCAGAGATTTCCCCCTACATACAAACTTACTAACTTACCTCTTTATAATAATATTAAGTATATAAAATATTCTATAGAGACAATGCTTGATTTTTTTGTAAGTATGTTTGTTTGTTACGCTTTCACGCTGAAACGACTTGACATGTTCCGGCGTGGTATACGAAACACAATGGAAGTTTTATTGTTATGACGGCTATAGCCATGGGTAGACCATGACCTGTATAAGGAAATAGGATTATTATCCCGATATTTCCACGTGATTGAGACTAAGGCTGGTTTGCCACCAGAGATGAGCAAGGATGCGTTGCGAGGAATGAGTGTGTTCTCTGTATGAGAAGGTTTTTTTTTAGGTTCTGGCTTTTGCCCAGCAGTGGGACAATAAGGCGCTTCGCAGACGGCGGTCATTTTGTCCGCGGATGACCGCGAGAGACATCATCCGACAAACATCGGCGGCGCGGTCTTTTTGCCCTCTATGTGCGTTGGTTTGGTAGTATAGGATTCCCTTTGCACTATCGTTCGCTGTAAAATTGACCAGCCCGAGCCGCCCGCCGTGTGTTTCGCGCCTAATAGGCTGGTAATAAACGAAAGTTACTAAGATACTGTATGTGTATCACAAGTTCATATTCATAATAAACACACTGTGTACAGTCAACAGCAAAACTAGATGATCAAAGTCAGAAATTCAATACTAATTAACGGAGTTCGCGTCAGAACTGTGTGGCGTCGAAGTGATTCAAAAGTATTCTACGTAGTAAGTATTCTAAGTAGTAGTACTTCGACGCCACACAGTTCTGACGCGAACCCCGTTCATTAGTATTGAATTTCTTATTTTGATCATCTACTTTTGCTGTTGACTGTACCTACCTAATTAAAACAATCTACAGATTATTTACAATTCTCGCATGCGTGCGTACAATAGTAACTCGGTATCCGTTGCCCTCAAACATTAAGTTTTAAAAATAATCGGAATAAATTTGTTTTACTTACATAATATGTTATTAAGTATGATTCGTGATAACCATCCCACACTATTAAATGCATCGCATCGTACGTAATTCCAGGTTTGTGGATATGTACTAACGTTAAGTTTAATTGTCGAAATAATTGAACAATTACGAAGGAAACCGAGTGTGGGCTCCGTATGTTTTGCGCGTAGGTAATCTTACAAGATTCGATCTACAATGTTATATTCAACCCGTATTTGATTTATCTGCTGTTCATACCAGGGTTTTGTTGCTGATGCATATTTTTTTCACATGCGGATGCTGATGTTTTATCATTGACATCAGCTGATGCTGATTTTAATTGGTCAAAACTCGCAACAGAAAACAACACGTGCTATAAGCCTTGCCCCCTCTGCGGTCATGTCACGACTCGAACTTCAGCAATAATTAATCAGCATCGATCAATGCAGATGCTGATATATGAAATAATTTGTAAATCAAACATATTCTTAATGTAGTGTGTATTTATTCCGATTGGATTACAGAATATCTAGGTTCCCAAATCCTATATATTTTGAATGGACACTGATTTAAAGACGAGTTATGGGAAAAATAAGTTGAGAGGCTTGTGGCCTAAGTAATAACAGCCGCACGGGTGGACGCTTGCCGCGGTTGGTCCGTGGATGGGTGACAATCTTTACATATCAAGACCTCTCCGTGCCTCGGAAAGCATGATAAGCCATTGGTCCCGGCTGTCATTCGTAGATCATTGACAGTCGTTACGGGTCGTCAGAAGCCCGAAAGTCTGACAACCAGTCTTACCAAGGGTTATCGTATTACCCAGTAACTGGGTTGTGGAGGTCAGATAGGCAGTCGCTCCATGTAAAATACTGGTACTCCTCTGCATCCACAATATTTCATCAATTAATTACGTCGCTGTTTCCTTGTTTTGTTACCCATAATTAACTTGCACCAACTAATTAATCCATTAACACGGTGAGTCTCGGTTTTAATAAAACTCTTCGGATTGCAAAGGTTTCCGCATCTACCCGCGGACCCCCTAAAAACATTCGGCTCCAGTACAAAGGGCGCACAAATTGACATAATTGAAAGTTAACGTGCGTTAAGTAACGTAATTACAAGAATTGTTTATAATTAAAGGCGTTACTTTTTTTCACTAAAACAAGTACCGAATTATACAAAATTACTAGTTGTATTGCCTTCTGAACCGATCATTATATCCGTTCATGTCCCGGGAAATTGTTCCTAGAAAAAGTTATTATCATACTCTATATAAAAAGTCTACGAATATGAACCTTATTTTCTAAACCATAAGGATATTGAAATGCAATCTTTGATAAAAAAGTGCAGCAATTTGGACCAGAAATTAATTTGTAAACAAAATTATATTGTTCGTCCATAACGAAATTGAATTCCAATTTGAGTCTTGTAACTATTGTAATAAGGTTGAGGATAAAAGATTAGGGTGGCAATAAATGTCTTGATCGACAGGTCAATTACCTAAGGGCACGCGCACAGTGTACAAACAAACTGAACATGGTTAAATTAGTATACGTGAACAATTGATGTATGAGTGATCGGAACTCCCTGAATTGGTCATTATAGAACCGTTGGGTGGTCGCTTTTTTAGGGTTCCGTACCCAAAGGGTAAAAACGGGACCCTATTACTAAGACTTCGCTGTCTGTTCGTCCGTCTGTCAGTCACCAGGCTGTATCTCAACAACCGCGGTAGCTAGACAGTTTTTACAAATTATGTATTTCTGTTGCCGCTATAACAACAAATACTAAAAACAAAATAAAATAAATATTTAAGGGGGGCTCCCATACAACAAACGTGTTTTTTTGGCGTTTTTGCCTTGTGGTACGGAACCCTTCGTGTGCGAGTCCGACTCGCACTTGGCCAGTTTTTTTTGTAAACATTCGGAAAACATACAATAATTGCTTACACCTTACTCCGTCCGTAATTTTTTGTAATGAAAGGAAACCTGATATAGGAATGGTGTAATGATCTTAATTTGTTCAAATGTAGGGCTTGTGAACGTGAAGCTTGCTTTTGTTTTGATAATGACAAGAAAAGAAGGGCTTCCTGAATTCTATGAACGTGACATTAAACGAATTTGGTTATTAACTTAAAAAAAAAAAAAAAAAAAAACTGATGTTAAGATTTCAGAATTTCGCGCCTAACATTGCACCTACGCGTATTAAGTTTACATAATCAGCCTATAATGTTCCCACTGCTGGGACACAGGCCTCCTCTCGGTGAGAGGGAGCGGGCCGTAATCCACCACGCGGGCCCAGTGCGGTTTTGGCAGAGCCACATGTCTTCGAATTTTTGTTTCTAGGACATGCCGGTTTCCTCACGATGTTTTCCTTCACCGTTTTGAGAGCAGTGGTGATGAAATAATTTACACAGTAAAGCGCCTGTCTGGGTTCAAACCTACGACCTACAACTCGTAAGTCGCGGCCGTTACCACTGGGCCACCACTGCTCGCTCGCTCGCTCGTATTAAGTTTATCAATCATAAATCTACCCGAAGCAGTTTTAATTCTTCAGACACATTAACTGGTTGAATGCCCTAATTACAGAAACAATTAAAAAGCCATTGTGTCTCGCGTGGATCCACGTCCACGTTCGAAGGGTTAGGATCTAGACTTGATTGACGAAATTATTCTCCAAAATCACATCACACTAATATTATAAAGGCGAAAGTTTGTGGGGGTGTGTGTGTGTCTTTATAATTATGTTTGTTACTTCTTCACGCTCAAACGGCTGGACCAATTTTGATAAAATTTTGTACCTATGGAGGTAGCTGGCACCCTGGATTAACATATAGGCTACTTTTTATCCCGATATTTCCACGGGATCGACACTTAAGCGGGCCACAGTCACATATTAAACTAATCAGAAAAAGTTCACAATAAAAACATTTTAATTGATCGACAACGTACCAACAGCAACCGATGCACCTGTCGCTGACTTACAACACACACAAAAACACGAAATCAGCAACAAAAAAAAAACCAACAATCGCGGTACCTACATTAAAAAGCCATCGGTATGGATATTAACAAATGTTTAGGAGTTTAAGGGCTCATTACGGACGCGGGAAGTGGGGTGAGTAGGAAGGTTGGTCGAGATAAACATCAACCACTAGGAGGCACCTGTCAGGTTGTTGGTCGAAAAAAACCCACTGTCAAATTCAAAGGACAATGCTGTAGAGTTGAAACTTATCGGGCTGACTGGTTGACTTTCTACACGAGTTATAGGAAAGGTGTATAAAGACAGTATATTGTAGACGTGTTCGCATGTCCTGCGTATTTTTAGATTGCACATTGCCATTTTATCGGCCGACAGTTTTATTTTTGTATGGTCGATCAACGAAAGGACACGAAGGTGCGATGCACTGTAGAAAATAAAACGTACTTAAGGACTCTCGCAGACAGGCGCGACGCGACAGCGCAAATGACACTAGTAGAACAAATTCCACGAAGTTTAATAGAACTTGTTCTCCTAGTGTCGCGTTGCGCCTGTCTGCTCAGCCTTAGGTGATTGTAAAAAAAATTGAATCTCGCGGGATATATTGAAGAGGATTAAGGGCCAGATCTTGAAGGAGATATACTACTTACATCAAACGTCTAACAAACATTTATCAATTAATGCAGATGTAAATATTAGCAAAAGTACAACCTGTGCAGTACGGAATGTGTGCCTATCTATTGTGGCCTAATTTACAAACACTCAAACGACCCAAAAACCAGACACGCTTGGCCAAATTCTCACATGTTACATTATCATATATTTACTTTCATTCATTAATACATTCTCATATAGTCCTTTCATTCAATACGAAAATACATTCTGTAGACCAAAATACATATTTATATAAACGACGCTGTATTATTCACTATCTCCAAACTCGACACCTCGAAGATTTGCTAAACCCTCTAGAATTAAAAGACCGCCAAAATACATAATTAAACGAAGACGGGACTGAAACTGTTGAAACCAAATTTTCTAGACGTCTGCGAAGTTTCATCTAATTATCAACTGAAATAAGTTGGAGTTATACCGAGTGGCATTGTGTTTGTTTCATTATCGCCCTCACCACTCACCAGCTACCAGGTTAACGACAGAGGGGAAGTTACCTTCGCGAATCCAATTGTTCCATCAATAAAGCCCTCCGTGTCTATACTTACCTCCAGAAGTATTAACTATTGGAGATTGGAGAAACCCCACTTCAAATAACATAAAAATAATTTTAACATTAGCAAATATACGTTATTATGTATTCAATTTAAAATGATAATCTTTAATATTATACTAATACAGTTTATCAATAAATCGTAAAACCCACCACTAATGAAGGGGTATAAAATTAAATTCTGCATTAGATACTAATAGATATCAAACTTTGAAACCATCCAAAATGACCCAACACCGGATGCGAATCAATCGTTCAATTATAAACATTAATTTGAAATTGAATCCACCACAAGAAATGAACTCCAAACACAAAGCGATAAAATTACACGTAACAGGGAAACGTGGAGCAGGTGATGGCAATTACCGATAGACACAGATGTGGGATGAAACAAAGCTTCACGTACTGGACTACCTTACCAACACCTTTACATTTCCAACGGGCCAGCTGCCGTCATTAAAAAGGGAAGTGTCATAAATGACGCCTCGGGTAATGTTTGTTCTACAATGGCCAATGACAAGACAATAGTTGGGACTTTCCTACAAAATGTTATTACACAAAGATGAGCTCTGCCAATATACCTCCCATAGATTCCAATTCATGAGCGCAAGTACCATAAAAGGCTCCATCACAATGGATTCCCTTCATCTTTTGTTGTCGAGGGTGGCTGGTGAAATGGTCGCATCTTCCCAGAAAGAGGATTAGCTTTTGTTGTTACTGATAAATAATTTTTTATTTACCTTGCGAGAACAATGTTAGCGCTAACAAAACTCAGCTGATGGACCCGGACGCCTCCGGTGCCTTTCAATTGTTTTTCAAGTACTAACGGTTCAAGTCTTTTTTACGATACTTAAATAATGGCTAGCAATAAATGCTGTAGAAAACATTCTGTTGAATATTTTAAGTTCTTGAGCGAGTGATATTGAGTACACAAGAGAAACACAAAGACACGCTTCGTATTCTCATACATAAATCCATATCAATTCCAAGGAATTTAAAAATAAACAGTATTGCACCAACAGCTAATAGGAACGAGTTCCCTCAATCTGATACCGCATTCGCGCCAAATTTTTTTCCCTCCAAAAAAACTGAGGGCTTTAGGTAGGCGCCAAAAAGCCGCCAGTTCTCAGAACGAGAATGAATGAAAAAAACCATAAACTAAAGTTGCGCCTCACCGACAAACGGCTTCACGTGCCGATGCACCGAAGGACCAAAGACCAAAACCCTCCGATGCTTAACAATTTAACGATAAACGAAGAATTGGCCCGTTTTTTGTGTGTGCCTTATCTGTGCATTTGAGTGGAGCAGTGTGGCGATTAAAAACTCTTTAATTAGGTACGGGGATGTCATGTCGCTTTGTTGTTTGATTGCTTGGCTGGGGATAAAGAATTCGCGAAGAAATAAAAGGGAGGTGTCTATAAAGGAACTGGTGTTAGGATTAGGGCTTCTCATTGTCGTACAGCAACACTTTGAAGACTGATTGCGGCATCTCTTTATTTTGTATGCTGTAGTAAGTCCCCAACTCTCACAATCACAATATATACAAAACAGTCACCTAAAGTTCCGGAAACAGTGCATCAATATCAAAACAAGTTTCAAAACAATTTACGTCATGATTTAAGTCCACAATCTATTACACTTATGGACAATCGGGGTCCGTTCTCATCTTCATCACATCATCCGGCTCTCCTTTGGGAAGTCTAAGATCATTTCGCCATTTCCTTTGTGGTCTACCGCTACGTCTCACGGTGTCTTGGGAATCCTTCTGTGGTTTCATATAAACGAGAGGGTGTATTATAAACTATTGTTCCTATTGCTTTGTCGGTAGGCTTGGGTTTATACTGTTGGCGTTTTGCTTGTTTGGTTTGATTTTCCGCTGTAATCTAACCATAAGGGGCACGAGCCAACCCGCGAAATTCGTTTTCCCGCGAAATTAGTTTTTTGCAATTTGCAGGTCAGTGTCATGTTGATTAAAATATGATTCGCGAGCGTAACAAGTATGGTATTTACAGACTTATAATCCTCAAAATCATCAATACAACCTTCCCCCCAATATAATCCTAATGATTGATATTTTATGAAATAGTCATTGATATTCAATCATATTTTGTTCAACATACAACCTGACACTGACCTGCAAATTGCAAAAAACGTAAGAAACCTTTAAGTAGTTTTAGGGTCTACAGAATTAACAGCTTGTTCCAAATCCGATTTTGCTAATGTCTTCCTACAATAACCTCCTGAATAAATGATGCAGTTCCAGATTCCAAGTATTTTAGAGCAAGCAAGGTCGACAAATATTAAAAATCAAGCTCCGCTGGCAATAGAACCTCTGCTGAAAGTTCTAATCTAATCTTCCTGCAAACTTGTTCCATACTCTGGAATATTAAATTGGCTTTGTTCACATCGTTTGTACAACTTTTGAGCACGTCGTTTTCATTTATATTCATTCATTACTGTGATTAATAACCCGCGAGTGTTGAACATTTTTCGACAAGATTCTTTGATCGAAAATTGATGGCGAAATAATTGCACGGTGCAGAAATGAAGTACGAATTTTTGCAACCTATGCACCTGGACATCATTTGTACAAGTCAATCGGCGGCACCTTATAAAGGCTTCGATAATAATTACTGCAATATCATTATTAACTGACTTCGGGAAAGTGAAAAAGTTACTGAAGCTTTCTCTTGATGTGTTCATTACGAATATTGCTGTTTTGAAGTTTTTAACGCAGAAAAATATTCAATATATTTTTGCCAATATTCGCGTGAAACAGTATTTATGATATTAACTCCACTGTTATTGGATTGCGTTCATTTTTCCTGCATATTATTTTTAATATCGCCTAATTTCGAACACCCGCTCCCATATTTATGTATTGTCATCATTGCATATTTATGTTTATAATTTCGCTCTCCGATTGTTACGCGGTCATCCCCTAAAAACATTTCGGTGAAAGAAAAAACAACTTTTTAAAAACGATTATTCCGCTGGTATAAATATCGCGTGCATTTTTTATTCAACGTTGGAACAATAGGATGATTAGCAACCCTTAGGCCAGCCTCGCTCCCTTTTTAAACGATAGAATTACTTCCCAGAACTTTGTTACGTTGTTTTGATAGCCGAGGTCGTTATACGCTCAGAAATCTTACGTTTCAGCGCTCGCGATTTCTCGCTTAAGTTTTTTTTATTGGGCCTGTTAGTGGTAATTTGAAGTTAACTTACAATTTTGCAATTTCATAGCATAAGTTTCTAACAACTTTTTGTCTACCGTGAGTAAATTATGCTGTAATATCGTGAAGATAATATTAAAGAAGCATTGAGAAATATTCGTTTTTTTTTATTTATAAATTCACGTGTCGTATTTCGGTGTAGAATCAGGCCGTTGACACACACACTCATGCTATGCGGTAATAACGTTCCAAATTGACAGCAACATATTTCATTGCCAATGCAAAGGTCGGTCGTTCACAGTCTGCGTTCTCGTTTAGATCGTGTCAAGGTGAAGTTGGGTTGCATCAATTAACAAATACATCTGAGAGGCCTCTTGCACAGATTAGGAGTGGTCCGGTCTGAAGGTTAATATGACAATTTAACAAGCAATGCGCGGAATTGGTTCGGGATCAATTAGAAGGCTTCACGATGATTGGGGTTGATTGCTTAGACATTTGTGAAGGGTTAATGATACTTGTTGATTCGAACGACCTGAGAAAGGTGGAATAGCTTTTCAAGGGTAAAAACAATGTTGCAAATGGGACTATATCCATTAAAAACGCAATACTAAGTGATCTAGTAAACGAATATGGTGAAAGTGTTATAGAATTCAATCATATGAAAATGTTACCATCTTCGGGATATGTAAATTAACAATAATTTCATGTGACACTCATTCAGACAAACGAAAGTTGTCAATGCAGACCCGGAACACATTTCAAACAAAGTTATGCATGTACAGTTAGTTAATCTCAATATCTAATATTGCTGCGAAGTTATCTTTGATTGCATTCTCTAATTCGAAGTACAAAGCAATTATATAATGAACAAGTTATGATAATGCGAAAGGTATTAGGGTCATTCATGATACAGCTGACAACAACGGAGAGAAAGCCACTGACATGGATGACATGGTTCTAATTGTGAAATGCTCTGTGAATGTTACTTGTTACTCTGGTCATGATTCATGGTGGATTGAGATTGTCGGTTCCTTGTGATTATTGAGGGCTTTCTTCCTTGTTCACTCTTCTTTTGCGATATATTGGTTTGGGTTGAACTTTGACTATTGTCTCATCTGACATTATGTGATTATGAAGCTTGCTTATACTTGTTCACTTTCATGTTTCAACAGTCTCAAGAAATCAATTCTCCTTCCGATTTCAGTAGCTCAACTTCTTTTTTGGAAGAGATAAATGTCCAGCAGCTGACTTCGATTGGCTGCTAAAAGTGAACTTCTCTAAAGTAATATCTTCAAACGTGCATCTTTATTAATTACTACTTTCATTTAAACTAAACACCACGTCACACCAACGCATACTAAACCATATATAACTAAATTACTGAAACTCCAAGATGAATGGTCTACATCGTAAATCAACACAAGAAAATCCTCGTATAGCTCCTACCTTAAAATTGATTCAAACGTATTCCCTCGCCGACAATGATTTACGCTGCTTCCGCAAGCTCGGGTTACGATTGGATGACATAACTTTCTACACCATATATGTCATGTGTAGAGACATTGTAGCGGTGTCTATTACGATGTGAGCAGAGGGTGTCGTGTGTCCAGAAATATCTGGCTATTTAGCAGTGGGCGCGTTTACACCGACGCGTAATTCGGTGAGGTCAATCACCCGAAGTCAGTGAGGCATATTTATATTGTTGGATAAGCCCTTGAATTTTAATTGAGGCGATTGTTTCATTGTCTTGGGGACGACTTAGCAATGGGATTAGTGAATATTAGATCCGTATGATACCTTAAGAGGAAATGCGGTCGGAGAGACTTAAAAATTCTAAGTAAAAAATCGTAATTCGAGGTTTGACTCTCGCCTATTTCCTCCTCCAATATTGGACCAATTAAAAAAAAAACATAAACTGAATAAGAAGGATATACTGTGTCCCTATGTTTTTCTTTTTATCATTAATAGTTGTCAAATTTGTACACTAGGCCTCTGTTGACAGCGGTTTAAATCGGCATTTTTTGAGGGTTCTAGTGCTTATAAAAATAATTTGTCATTTAAAAGGAAAACATAGGGACATACAAGTAGGTAATATTTATTATTTTGTAAAAAATCATTGCTTTATGGTCATTGACCAGAAAGAAAACACGAGAGAGCGTTTCTACGGAGTCCTTTTAGCAGCATCCTTGGAAGGAAACTACTAGGAAGCGATGAATGAGTGAAAAATCAAAAAAATATAGGTATAGAAATATATTAGCTGGTGGCAAAAAAAGGTTAAAGTAAAACACTTAGCATACAAATCAGCGTCGTCGTAAAACTTTTACTTTCATTTATAAATAGGAAAATGGTTAACAAACGATTAGAATTGTGAAAAGCGAAACCGTTTCCATTTACAATAATGACTTTGAAAATCGTTTGTTTACTCTTCGCGGCTTCTTTCTACGTTGTTCGCTGAAACAAAGATTTGATCAAATCTACCTTGAAACTTTTTGCTTTTGTTCCTGTAAACAATTGTTGCTTGTTTTATTTTGCTGAAACTTTTAGCGTTAAGTCGTATAACATTTTTAAAGCGTGGAAACAAATAATTTGAGTACGATGGTTTTATTTTCAGAAGCTGTCTTTTTAAAATATATATTTTGATTTTCCAGTAAGTGCAGTTACTACAGCTGTCAGTTAAATGTCAGTTCGGTGTGACAGTAGACCACGCTAGTCGTTTAGGCGCGCCGGTTCCTATGTACTTTTTGTCCCGGGGACAATTCTAAATCGGGACAGGTCGTTGCCGGTCTAATTCCGAACTATCCACGCCACCCATACTATATACTACTGTGGACTTCCTATTGCGTAATGCCGATACAATTGATAGCGTTTAGCGAATATCAGACACAGACTGACACAGTGCACGCTCCGGTGACGCGACACAGCGTGCACTGTGTAAGTGTGTTATGTGTAATTGTGTACGTTACGTGACAACACGATGCTCTTGTTGGAAAGTGGCATTAGTCATCTTGATAGACAAAAGTGGATGTTAATATTAGAGGATGTGGGTGTATTTATCTGACGTGTGATAGCTCTTTTTGTAACACAGATTTCGAGATTAGATTCGTCGTGTAATTGTGACGATAACGTCCGTCGGGAGTTTCGCTTCCCGCTGGATCCGACCGCGTGAATACAAATTAAATAATTATAAGTAGGATGTCGACGAATGGACAACCATTATTATGCGTTCCGAATGTTGTTTTGTGGTACTTTTGTGAATGGGCCACGTATAGTCTCGTGTTCAACACTTGAATTCTTAAGGGTAATTAAAAAGACAATGGCTTGAAGGGTAATTTATGTATACAATCGAAGGGACAGCGGAAACAAACTGGATTTAAAGACGTTATATCAGCTGCATTAACGCTTTGACAGACAGAATGGAATCTACATCAACATAAAGTGCAACAATATTGTTATAAATGCGCTACTAAAGTTTCCATTAAGTTAATTCCTTTGTGCCCACAATAGATATCTGTAGCTACTCGAACCGTATCAAGACTAGAATAGTTGACAAGGAATGCTGGTCGGCCATGTTGGCTGGCGCACGCGCCGCTGAGCGCCAACTAATTAATACATGCCCTTCCAACTCTTCATTAGCGAGCAGACGCGTTTTTGTTGAGATCGGTGCGCGAGCGCAGGTTTTTCGCGTCGCGCGTGCTTGCTGCGCGGGAAATGAACGCAGTCACACATAGAAAATTGTGTGATAGACTCGACTGATATCTAAAATAATTTAGAAATGTCAAATGTTTTTATGCTTCATAATATGTAAAGCTTATTATGACTTTTACAAGCTTTTGTGTTTATATAAGTTACTTTTTTTTTTGAAGTCATCGACTTCTTTCGAGTATTCTAAAGATCCTCTCACACGTTAGAATAAAACGTTAACATCAATAAATGACAATCATGTATTTCATAGTCCCTCCATGTAAAATACTGGTATTCAGCTGCATCCGGTTAGACTGGAAGCCAACCTCAACATAGCTCCAACATATTTGGGAAAAGGCCAGGCAGATGATAACGATGATGATCAATAAATCACAAAAATAAACAATAAATTTGCAAAGTATGAAACTACTCTGTAATTAAAAGTAAAGAAAAGAAAGAAAGAAAAGAAATATAAGTATTATTAGTTTAATTACGATCGGTTTTCTGGTGGGGTTTATACACTTTATATTTTCCTTTATATATGCCTTTAAATTCTCACTAACATAAAGTTTAGTTTTTTCACTAGTTACAAACTACACGTACCGATATTAAGATGGTGTTTTACGATTCCCTCCAGTGATATGTTTAAATGTCGGTTTTTATGCGGTTATGATATTATTACGTTTTTTTATTGTTTCCGGTTTTCGAGTCGGCCGGTTTATCTTTATGTTCTATTTTATTATTGTCTTGTTGAAACGTAGGTGCGGTTTTTTTAGCATTTTTTGGGAAAACCTCAAATACTTATAAAGTTATCAGGTAGGTATAACATCGAGGAGTAAAGTTTGTGATGCGAACTTTGTGGTCGTGCTCTCTGAATGGCAGCTGTTAATTAATTGAGGTTTTTCTGAAGCTTTAAGGCTACTGTAGACAGGAGCGACGCGACGGCGCGACGCGATTTTGGTAGAAAAAATTCCATTATGTTTTCATAGAAATTGTTCTATTAAAGTCGCGTCGCGTCGCGCCTGTCTGTGAGATCCTTTATTTGAACGATGACTTGTGGTTATTCATCGTGATTATTTAACTCCCAATACACCGCGTACGTTATCACAATTTAATTCTAAACGAGAAAAACTTCGTGCCGAATTTCTGCGAAACATAAAATTTGAAAGTATTCGGTAGATGACTTTCATTCGAAAATGTTTACAAGAGACTCTTACAGCATTAAGGCTCCCGCAGACAGGCGCGACACGACTCTAGGAGAACGTTTTCTATGAAAAACTAATGGAAATTGTTCTACAAGAATCACGTAGCACCGTCGCGCGTCGCGTCGCGCCTTTCTGTGGGAGCCTCACTTTAACAAAAAACCTAATGTTCTGAAGTTTTCGGAAGCAAGACTGTGAATGTAAACTCCATTATTCATATAAAAAGCTCTTGATTAATATGGGTTTTGGTGCAAAAAGTTTGCCGCGTGCAAACTTTTGGCTATCAAGGCGATGGCATTGACCTTTCCGATTGATTCGATAGATATCGAACGGACAATAAGGCAGAAATAAGAGCTTAACTTCGGCCAGGGCTGGCAAACTCTGGCGAAAGATTAAATAAGTTACACAAGTACCTAACGTTGTCATAAAAAGTTTGAAAGGCGTTTAGGAGATGGCTGTTTTGATCCCCGTTTACTTATATGTTTAGTATCCCTGAATATATGGCTCCTAAGTATCAAAGTATTGTTTAACTTGGTTTGTGAGTCGTTAATAAAGATAGGTTTATGATTGCCTCGTAAGTTATGTACTTAACAATTTATAGCCGCTTTTAGTCTCGAGTTAGAAATAAAATGATCGAGGTGGAACGTGTAATAAAATGAAATTGTTTTTGTTCAAATAAGACTTTTATAAAGTTACCGTCTATTGTAATTTTGATTGTGAGTGTGTATATATCACAGTATCAGTGTGGTGGGATTTGTGGGAAATTATAATATTTCCCAGCAATCCCACCAATAAATAGCATTGATCTAAGAGTATGACACATGTCACACACATAGCTTTGACTACAAGACAACACTGTGTCCTAACCGAAAGCGACTGTCGCGCGAACACGCGATTGCACGGTCGTTTATACGAATTATGAATTTATGACGTACTAACGGCGCCCGCGGTTTCACCCGCATGAGTTTCGAAGTATCCTATGTGTTATTCTTATGTATAAGCTATAGTATTGTAAAGTTTCATCAAAATCCGTTCAGTAGTTTTTGCGTGAAAAAGTAACAAACATACAAACACACTCACAAAATTTCGCCTTTATAATGTTAGTGTGACTAGCAGCGCCCCGCGGTTGCACCCGCGTAAGTGTCGATCCCGTGGGAATATCGAGATTAAAAGTATCCGATGTCCTTTCCCGGGACTCATCTCTATACCAAATTTCATCTAAATCGGTTCAGCGGGTTAAGCGTGAAGAGGTAACACACAGACAGACACACTTTCGCATTTATAATATTAGTATGGATAGTGTGACAAACGGGACTCGTTCAATCGCGCTAGTACCTACCTAGGTGAGCCTACGTCATATTCATATTAATGAACGCGGCGATCACGTGCTTACTCGCGCGACAATCGCTTTCGGTTAGTACACTGCCTTAGGAATCACCTCAAAATCTTCAAATCAATTAATATCTATCCTTTGTTTATGCATCACTAGCTGCCATAGCCACAACAATCGAAAACTTATCTAATAAATCATGTCGCCAGCCCTAGTAACGGGGCATATGCAAAAACACGACGGGCGGTCGGATGATACGATGTCGCCGTGTTTGGCTTCTGCATCCGCCTGTCCAAGCCCCCGAGTACTCCCGACTCTCTGGACCTCCATTAAGAGCAGAATGTATTGTAAGATAATAATGACAGACCTCTTTAGATGTGAGAGTCAATATTGTTTGAGGATGCCGCTGTAGGATCAGGTTTGTGTTTAGTGTATTTCCATAATCTTGTCTTGTATGATGTCTTGTGTTATGACGTGTTAAATCGATTGATTTGGGGACAGGGGAGCGTAATTAGCTTTGTGTTTTTGTTTTTAGGGTGATGGAAAATCTCAGATTTTTAACACTTTTTTTTAACGCCGATAAAACGAAAAATTGTGTTTAAAATCATTACCTGGGTAGTACAACGTTATAAAGTATTAACATTATTAGAGATTAATGAAGTGTCTAATTCATTTGAAAATTCAATGTACCAACTCTTTTTAAGTGTCAAGGCTGTTAATAATTAAAGTAAGTAATAGTAATTATAATAATTAAAAATTTGTAAGTATTAGTAATTATTGTCATTAGGCTATTGAGCGCCATATAACGATTTCTCAAGTGTCTTGATTATAGACATTTCAGTGCTTTAATCACGCTGTAATCTACCTTTAAATTATAAAAAGCTAATTCTTTAACGTCATTAGTAATTTGCTGTAAATGCTAACCCCAATAACACAAGCACTTCTTTGATATAATTGACAAAGAGTACATTGCCTTGGCATCCGTTCGTGTTCCCCGTAGGACGCCTATTCGCCTAAACATGAAATTATCAAAATAATGCACGTTTCCCGTACATGCCGCCGACACAAAGGAGGTCGTTACATCCAGCCAGACTAGCCAACTCCTACTGTATAGTTCTGGCGAGTTAGTCATAACTTCCGACCAGTGGCGGTACCTTCATAGAAGCAGAAAAGCCCGGCTTGCCCTAATAAAATCATAATTTACAACAACAAAATCAATAAAAAATATATTCAAAAAATTCCAGTCGATTAACTCGAACTCAAACATTCATGACATATAATACAATTTCGAAATCCGAACTAGCGCTAACTTTGGGATAGGTTCGCGCCAAATTCGGAATTCGGCTCTAAACGCTATACAATGCGTTCAAATGCGCCATCTCGCTCACACTAGTCTGGCTTTTTACCTGGCTTGCCTTTCCTTTCTCTGTCTCGCAGTTTTCGCATACAAATTGCTATAGAAACGTTTACATTTGTTGATATATTGGTAAGTACTTATACACAGAGTTCTATGAAATGAAAAGCCAGGCTTTTGAGAGGCATGAAGTTCGCGCAAATGCACTATCCGCGCGTTGCGTTGACCCGCGTAAAGTTAGTTGCGAAAGCACGTGTGGCGGGCGCGATGAGTCGATGACACGACGCGACTCAAACAAATTGTTATTGTTTTGAAGTTTTGAATACTTACTTTGAGAATTAGTTTTATTATTTGAAAAAAATATTGATTGTGGTGATTGGTGATGTCATTCCCTATGATTTTGTAAATGGTTAATGAATATAGTGTTCTTTTATCATTATGTGTTCGGAATCTGTCATCGAAAAGGTACGTAAATACATTGAGTTTTCTGCAATTTTCTGCCAATAAATAACTCTTTACTTCACCGTAGCCAATCTTAAATTACTGTCGGACTGTCGGTACTTCTCGGAAATAAAAACAAGTATTTTTGTCAGTCAAGAAGACAGAATAAATAAAATAGGTACCTACTCATTCGATCGTTTATTAGGTATGAATATGATATGAGACAAACCTATGTAGTGGCTCATGTTAAAATTATCAATTGACTTTAAAAATGTAAGTACCTAATTCATAAAATAATGCGTACGAGAAAATAACAATAAATCGATAATATTTGGAGGCCATCTAGTGCATTTTGATTGAACAAATTTTGCAAGTGACAAGCAAAATGAAAAAAGGTCCGGCTAAGCGTTGTGGTTCATTTATTTTACGCATTCATTAGTATAGATGGCGCTTATGACAATTACGTACTGATGCTTGAAATAAGTTTTTCTTACCAAAATTATAATAATGATGTTAGTACTACTAACAACCATTAACAACAAGAAAATCAGCCAATCCCTCAGTTGGGCGTTTTTTTTATACCTTGAAAATCTGTGGGCTTGCCCTAATTTTGACCCCTAGGCACGCCACTGCTTCCGACATATCAAACACTTCACTATTACGTTAGGGAAGTTAGTTTCCGTCCTCAGACATATACACAGTACTAGCTATACAACACAAATTTTAACGCCCTTCACATAGAGGTCGAAATTGAATACAAAAGCGCAATGTTCGCGTCCACAAACTTAATTATACAGCTCGCAACCGAAATCTAACCGATCCTCGTAGTGTTCAAGTGACATTAGCATATTCGACGGCGGCAAACACAATTTTGTGTGTCAGTACATTTAGCTTACCATAATAAATGTGGTTTATGGCGTGTGCGATGTACGTGGGCAGACTGACACGACACCAAGCGGTCAAGGTCACGGCGTCCGTCGTCCTGCGAAGGTCACGCGTCTGACCGAGACCCTGTTTGTCCTCCGAAGTTCTGCGTAAAATGGGCTGTTTCCTTTTAGATGGTTATCCTTAGATGCTTGTGAAATATGGTGCAATTGAGATTTATGGGTCGTCTTGGTGGTAATGTGTTGTGGCTCCTGGTCGTATGGTTAGTCACAGTAGTACAGGTTCTTGGGATGCACCTGAAGCTTTGTCAAAAGTCAAATGTGACTCCAGAGGGGTTACATCAGAATTCTCTATGACATTGATAGTGTGTTACGCAATTAGGGTGCTGATCAAGTCTACCAGGATAAAACGATCTGATTAACGCCAGTTATTCACAAAAGCAAGACCCGACAGTCCCAGCAACCCAGTCTACGTTTATGAATGAACCATCCACACAACGCAGCTAAGTTCCAGTACATAATTCATGTGTAAGGTTATCAGTGCGCCATATAATAATTACAAGAATCAGAACAAACCTATATTTTAATATCGCGTTATAATTTGCAAGCAATTTTGTCGCTAGCGTTACAATGTGGACGCCATTGATAAGCATCAGTGAAATATGATGATACCATTATGTCTTTATTGCACAACACGCCACCGCCATAGAAAACTCACTGAGATATTATCTTGGACAAGTAGATGGCCTATGAATGCCATCTGCGGAATATATGCAAAAATGTTGGTTTAATGGGTCCTATAGGCATGGAAGCCGAAATAATGCTTCTAGGTCGGGTTATTCATCATAACTGTGCCGTCATGAGCTGGTTTTCACCAGCTTTTGCCGGATCTACTAAGGTCCATTTGGCAAGAATGAGGCGTCACCTTTAGATGTTGAAGATGAACTTCTTGTTATACTTCGCGAAACGAGGTCGGCGAAAACCCCGCTTCTTTAACAGACTGGTGGATTATATGTCCCAAGAGCCAATTCGCAACTCACATTTCGAGTCTAGAGAGCTTAACTGAAACCCTAATCATACGAAGACCGACAACAGTTTACGCAACCGCTAATTACCTAATCAGTTCATTCAACTTTCCGGAAACGAGGCAGCTGGTAATTATACAGCGTTCCATTATTTTCAGGTTAGCTCACGATCCAAAAATGCGAACCCTTTTTACCGTCGAAATGTTACGAGTAGGCTCCCATAATATCTTAAACCTGAATGGTAATTTATTTAGAAATCGTTTCTTTATAACCCTTCCGGGCATTGTCCCGTAATAAATTGATGATCGCAACAAGCCATCACAAAATACACCACTTTAATTCCGTGTACAGGAATCCATCAATCTATTTTCAACGCGGCCTTGGTCATGAAAAATGTTAGTAGCTTCAGAGGGCTCGATAGCTATTATAAATACGATTATTATGGCATTGTATCGATCCCCTCAGGTTCAAGGTAGGCCGTACTCGCCTCCTCAGTCTTCTTTGTACTTATTCTTTTCGAATAATATTCGCTTCATTGTTCACAAGTACTCACGGGATTCCGTCGCCCGGGAAATGTTAAATTTTTTCAATTCTGCTGATGATTTTCTCATCACCCTTTTGTCGTTTGGCTGACATGACACAGTGTGCTAACTCATCAAGATTGCTGTTTGTATATACTTTGAAGCGTTTTAATGGACATTTATAAAATGTTTTATTCAGTACTTTCTGGGATAAGATTTGATTTGATGTTTCTTGTAGGCGTTGGTTAGAATAACATAGAATTGCTTTGTGTTTATTGTTTATAAATTATATTTTCTCGAGAAATTTCCGACATTTGAGCCTTAAAATATGTTCTCACGGAACTAATATTCGTAAAATTTTTTAGTTCCTAATATTCGTAAAATCAGAGAAGTATGAAATCAATGGACTGGGTATCGATTTAAAGAATCAAAAGCTAAGAAAAAAGTCAGAAATAATGTCGTTTTTACACGCAAATCGAAATAAGCCTGTGTATAAACTTTTAATACGTAACATATCTGAGATTTGATTGCTACATCATCCTAAGATATAGCTGTTACATCCGTCATCACAGAAAATACTAGATTTACATAAAGTATTATGAATGTTTCTACTTTACAACAAATATCTGGAAAGTCCTATATTAATGCCACAAAGAATTTTTACATGTCTACGTATCTAATAATTCTTTAAGTACACTTGACCTTGGGGAGTTCATTGGCAAAACTAATACTTTACACGTTGGTAGTACTGAGGCCATCTTGGTTCAGCGACACTAAGACGAAATGTCACTAAGGATGGCTTCCGTCACGAAGGGAATTTCACAGCGAATTCTTAGCGAAATTCCTACGTGAGTTAGAAATTCCTTGGCAGTCTCAAGGTGAACCAAAACAGGGCTTACGTCTTGTCGATAATGGTATAGCATGGAGTTTGAAAAAATCCTAAAACAAGTTGTGCAAGATCATAAAGTAGATTTTGGCAAAGCTTTTTGTGTGTTGTAATATGTAATGCATAGTAAACTATTGCATCTGGAGTCCTTCTGATATAATTACTGACGAAAACGTCGTCTACCTACAGACCATCACCTAAGACATTTTAGGCAGTCCCACTGGACTAATCTTGAGTCTTGCATTAGTCGAGTGTTTCTATAAGTTGCTTTTTTAGCCATTTCTTAGGTCTAGCCCGCTCACTGTTTACGTTATCTTTTCCTAATTCCACTATTAGCTGGTTATCACTCAACAAAGTTATTATTAAAAAATTACTTCAGTCGACCGATCTCCCATTGTACTCCGGACAATATTACGTAATGTCAAAAACCATTACTCCGTTCCGGTCGCTAATTCATCGTGTTTTTACGAGAAAATCCATGAAAAACGATCGTTTCTTCCGAAAGCGCCACCGGATTATCGCGTCGAACGCCTTGCCAACTGTCCATCATGGCGATTCAAGGTCGGTCATGTCAAAACATTCAGCTGATGTATGTAATTGTGAATCAGTTCCGATATTATAAAGGCGAAGGTTTGAATGTGATTGTGGATGTATTTCGATGGAGTTTAGGAATTTGAACATATCCTACACGAGTATATATGTATATCTATATCATCCTATTGAAGCTGTCCCTACGGAAAAAATATTCAGTTTTCCGAGGTACGCTTTGTGCTGATCGAGGATAAATTCAATCCCTGTACCAAATTGTATCCAAGTCCGTTCAGCCGTTACGGCTTGCCGGATTACTGCGTATCATAAAAATGGATGCCAAAAATATCTAAACAGTGCAGTCGTGCCGAGGGCAATGAATGTGCTCTTAAAAGCTTGTTACGATTGCTTTGTGCATTCGGAATTTGCTCTAGTATTTTATGTATTCCGCTCGAGTCCTTTTGGTGATCTTTCAAAGATGCCAAATGAGTCTAGAAAAGCAATTTTACTTTGCCGTCGTACATTGCATTTTTTGAAAAGTTTTTGCTCTAGGATTGCTTAATGGAGACGCAATGTAAAGCATACATTCCAAAAATCTCATCGTGAGCTCATCGCGAATGGCTTTAATCGCAGGATGGAAACATGAGCGTCTTTCATCTAATAATAATGCATTCCGTACCGAACAGTGTACCGGGCGGTGGCGGAGTTTCCTCTCGCTTAGGAGTAGTTTACGTGTTGAATGTTAAATATTGTCGTCATGTCTGTCCGTCATTGCACGTGTTCTCAGGTTCAAGGGCGGTTCGCCGGTCGTTACACTTCGCTTTTTGCGCGTTTGCGTAACTATACCTCCCCAGACACATAGATTGATGACTAAAGCATGTAAACATGACATCGCGCCGGTGACATGTTCGGTACGAATTTTGGCATCCGGCTCGCTCAGACCGATGCTCATGGACCGATGCACATATTATTTATTTATTATGTTTTGTGTTTATAGAGGAATCTAACGTGATTTTGTCACACTCGCAGACACGACTCTTTCTGCTCTAGCTTATTTTAAACGCCTTATATTACCCCATTCTTCCATATTAAATTACCGCATAAAGTTAGTTTTCAGCACAAAAAGTTCTCATATAACTGCACTAGTAAATCGCTTTATTAGCAGACTGATGTCTTAGTAACGATTCGATTATTTATACATGTGCAGCAACTAGATACACGGCGACGTAACGTAACTAGGTAGCCAATGTTTTATTCAATATATAGCCGACTCTATAAAGACATTGACTTTCTTAAACGGCCAATAACATTTTTATAAACGTGTTATTTTTCCCATTCACATACATAATTAAAATTATTTATACGAAACGGTGGTTTGACGTCATATTTTCTCACTTTAAATTTTTTATGAGCATGTACGATCACCTTTGACGTTGATCGCTTTTGGACTTTATCACATTAAACTTGTTACTTGTCAATTCATGTAATTATGACGACGCCAAAAATATGACAAGGTTCTAATCTAAGTATAGTTAAGGTTTTCGTAAGTCTACAAAACCGTTCGTCACATTATTTCGTCTAAGTGTCTCGGCGACTACGTTTGTTATGTAGAATAAATATGCAATTTGTTTGTACGCCTGTTTGTACGCACCTTTGCTCCTGGCGCCCCCGCTGGCTACGGCAATTTACAACACAAACATGAGCATCGCCTCCCGAATCAAATCGACGTTTTGTAACCAGTTCCCCTGCTCCCGAAACATCGACATCCCAAAAAGAGAAATGTATAGACGTGCTCTAATTTAAAAACACAGTAGCGGCTCTGTTATTATGTCTTTCACACATTTTTGTAAAAGGATTCTCATGTTCTAGAGTAACTTTGAAATTGTTTTAACTCTCTATTAGTGTTTGAAAGGCGTTTCGTTATTTAGCACCTTGTATTTCTAGTAGCGTAGTATATTCTGATTAATGTCATGAATTTATGTTGATTATATTCTACACTTCAAGGTTGTAGTTTGTTAAATTTGCTTAGAATATAAATCGGCCCAGTACCTACATCTAACATTTTATGGACTCTAACCAAAATAATATACACTCAAAAAATCAAGGAAAAGAATCTCGTAAATTCACAGCAAAACATTCAATGACACAGCATTTTGGTGAAACACCAAATTCTGACACGCTAAGTATGAAACACTTCTGCATATTTGGTGACTAAGTGCTCCAAGCTACCAGGACTGTAGGAGTATGAATCATTGAATTACTAGGAGTACATGTCAAGGTCGTCTCAAGACCTACGCGGCAATCAAAATTTTATAGTGCTTCGTATCTCTAAATATAGTTAATGCTCATGAGCGAGGCCTTTTTAGGGGTTTTCTATGTTCGTCCAATTTTAATTATTTGTTTTAAAATTGGTTGTAAAAATTCGGCCTTTGGTCTGCGAAACTGGACTAGAGCAGATTTTGGTGATCCAGGATAATCTTGGCATAGGTTTCGAAGGCTCTAATGGCAGCGTTATAGGGATGAGCGAAAGTAAAAAAATTCGAAAAGTGCTTCTGAAGATTGAATTTTATGAAAAACCTCTACAAAAATCAAATACAAATAAAGTTTATTTAACTCTTCGAAAACTTAGCTTTGTCGGTACGGACTTTGTTTTTAAGATTTTACAGTTCTTTTATTACTTCTTTACATCCAAAGTTACGTTAAAAATAGCAAGAAGAAAACGAATCTTTGTTGGCTCATAACTTTTCAATGGCTTTTTATTTTACTACTCTGTTTCCGTACAGACAAAATTAAGAATAATTCAAAACGATATCATGTTTAACTTTGGATGCACAACGTCAAACAGTGGAGTAATACTCTCCCGAAATATGTATGGAAAAAATATCGACTAGTGGGATCTATATTTGTATACTTACTAGTAACATTAATTCGCAAACCACGCATTCTTAACAATTTCCTGCGATAAGGGATCTGGACCAATACAGCAACAGTTGACAAAAAGCGAGTATATGCAAAAATCTAAGATCACATCATCATTCATGAATGCAGAGCAACTGTTCGTTTGCAAATGAATCATAAACTCGGCTGCTTTATGCCTACATCCTTTCTGCGAACTCGGATACTTGAGCATCCGCACCGCTTTGTATCGACTTGACTCAAGGTTCAAAGGTCGGTATAGCCAAGTAGTGTATCTACCACGCTTGCCTTGCCTGCGGAAGCGAGGGTCACGAGTTCAAATCTGTTTACGAAAACTATGCCGACGGCCGTAGACTGCCGAAATTGAATTAGAAGGCGTTCTTTACGAATTATATTCATGGTTGCTCGATGTATGAGCAGTTTACCAATTGGTTTTTAATTACATATGTGGAATTATTCATCTTGGTACGTTGAACTATGCGAGATGAGCCGTGGTCTTTAAGTGGGCTACTGAGGCAGATATGGAATGTAAAAAAAAACCGGTCAGGTGCGAGTCGGAGTCGCGCACCGAGGGTTCCGTACAAATTTGTAGGTATCATCATCATCATCATCATCATTTCAGCCGAAAGACGTCCACTGCTGGACATAGGCAAGCACCTCCACAGGTGTATACCTAATACGATAGCGTGGTCTTAAAATTAACTTACAATTTAAAACTATGAAAAACGTAAAAAACTAGTAGTACTTATAATAACATCTAAAAATAATAACTACTTTAGCAAGTTCCTTATTTTTTGTAGTTATTTAAAATAAAATAAAAACAAGAACATATTATTATAGTCTAGTCTAATAAACACTATAACATAAAAAGAATATCAGTATTTTTGTTGTGAATTCACTCGAATGGCATACCAATTCCCGATAAAGAAACCATAATTGTATAACACCAATGTACAATTCGAATTCCGCCTTCACAATAAAAAATACAAAATCAGCTGTTATTAAGTGCCGTTCAACCGAGCAGGAAGAAATACCTTTAACATTTCGCTGCGTCTTTCCGACTCTTTCCTGATAAATTAATTAAACGGCCAGCTTACTCTCGAACGGCCGTGACCTCTGGCTCCCGTTCCGCTTTACAATCTCCACCGTTTTCTTTTACTGCATTAACTTCAAAGGCTAATGTATCAGTAATTAGCACTGTTAGGAAATTAGTTTTTTCTCTCTGATCGTCATTAGGATCTTGAAGTTCAGTAATTGCTCTATTTGCCTAGTTATCTGAACCCGATTAGAAGCAGTTCTGGTATGCCGTTGCTGAGTACGTCTACCTAGTTCGTGCGTTGGTAAGTGGAAGGAATTTCAGAGGGCCGACACTCAAGACGGTTTAAGTTTCCTCAGACAGGCGCGTTGCGACTCTAGTAGAACAATTTCTATGGAAACTTCATGGAAATTGTTCTACCAGAATTTCTGCGGGAGCCTTTATGGTTTAATGCATTTAGTTTTTAATTCTGGAGTTAATAAATGTATTTGTTGATGAAGCACATTATTAGCCTTATCATACGAGTTGTATTATTATCTAATAAATCATCTTGAAACAAAACAAGCTAATTTGAATGTGTTAGCGGTAGATTGTATAATTATGGCAAAATTGTATATTGCACATGTGCGGGTCCCTGAATCAACAAGCTTAGTTATTTGCATAAGGAACTTGATGAATGTCTTTGCCACCTTAGCTCAAAGGCACCAAAGGCTACCTGCCTACATAAATGCTAAAGTTCAGCGTAATTTTTGAAACATTTTCCTCCACAAGTACCAAAGTCGAGAGGACCACCTAAGATTAACATTTATAATCATGTGTTATCCTGTATGATTAGTTTTCCATGAAACAATATTAATATGCAGCCGTTTGGCACCAAACACTGAGTCATTGGCTAGCCATTCATATACTGCCGCAGGCGCATAGTACATGACTCAGTAAATAACACTTGTTCACTGATACTAATTGTTATCAATAATTGAGTTATTTTTAATCGTGATAAGATTGTATGACACATTTCGTTTAGTCTTAATTCTTGAATCAAGACTTGTCATGGTTCTGATCCGGAATAGTCAAATGGTTATTAAGTGGAGTTTTATTGTTTCTTGTAACATTTACATATGCATGGTGTTATAAATAATAGCATATGTGGTCATGGCCTCATGGGTGACTAATCAGCTACTTCGTTGCATGGATAATGATGATCGTTTATGTTCGTCATTTTATGGGACAATTTTATCATTTCCGCGTGGTCATCGGTTGAAATAAGCGCCGTCCTTATCTGTTGTTGGTTGCAAAATCTGTCTTCTCTCATATCTGCGGGGGCCAGAGAACAGTCTCTCGTGGTAAGTCTTTAAACCAGTTTCTCTATCAGCCCTAAAAAAAGAAATGAAGAAATCCAAAATGATCAAAGTGCGAACTAGTTATAATGTGGCGATAATTTATTAATAATGTTATATTGAGATTTTTTGCTTCAGAAGTAAGTTATACTCATGACAAGGTTTTTAATTTCAATGATATAGTATCAACATCGGAGTCCGTTTGATCTGAACTGAACATTCAAAGCAGAGATACATGACAATTTGTATTATAAATTAGAATTTATTGACGTGACGTATTCATATTAACATGAAAATGTTTTTGAGATGTTTTTTGTATTATCACATCACATATATATTTGATATATCCAGTTTGGACATGATAATAAATTGGACGTGTGTATACGTTACCGATTAGTGATGCTGCAGATCAATGATCGCTTATTTTTTTAATATTTTTTTGGCACTAGCCCAGTATATCGACATCGCCATCTATAAAAGGATCGTGTGATGTCTGGCAATCATTTTTATATTATCTACCTCTTAATTGCTCGTACATACTATGGGTTTAATGTCTATACAGCGTGAGAACCGTCCCTGATGGGCTGATGGCATTTCTGTATATTATTTTACGGCTGTGTTTTATGAGCGTTGCAACGATTTAGCCTGGAGTTTCATTAATTCGAACGTTGCTATGATTGTGGTTATCGGTAGTGCGGTTGTTGTCTATAATTGTTACCTGCGGCTTGTGATGCTTGCGGTGTTTCTCCTGGACTTCATATTTTTATTATGATGGAATGGTTATTTTGCTCTTGTTGCTGTTTGCTTCTGTATTGTGCTACTCCTTGAAAGAAATGCAATCATGCAATGCGTTCAATTTCAAAATCTCTTCTCATATGTCTTCAATGTCGTCATTCCTTGTGGTTTTAACATTGACTCAGTTCATCGTCGTCTAAAGAATTATAGTTTTATTATAAGTCCAGTGTAAACTAGTTTGTCCATCGGTGGTGATGACCGGCCTCAAGTTGTAACAAACATACACACAGCTAGTTATATCGTTACGCTACGGTGGCAAGGCGGTGAACTGTGGACACGGTAAAATGGAAAAAATTTAGACGTCTACGAAATGTATGATAAGCTCAGGGTTCCTTTTGATATGTAGGTAGAGATACTACAAGAGAGAATAAGAAAAAATTGGAGATTGTAAAAGATTTCTAATGGAGATCTACAAATACCAATATCTTATTTTTCTAAATGAATAATGCGATAGTGATTTTAATTTGCGAGTAGGATAGCTACGAGCTTTCTTGGTAATCATGTAAAATTCTCTAAAGATGCAATAATCTGAGCTTTCTAAAAATGTTGTTAATACATTTCTCTTGAGTATACTATTAGGTATCAAAAGCTTCTCATAACTTTTCTAGAAATAATACTTTCGCGTACCTACCTACTGTATAAAAGCGATGCTATGGGAGTGTTTTCCTCTCATCGAACAGAACTCTAAAATGCCGACACTTCGTTATCTCTTAATTTGAAATCATGTTTGTTTTTGGTTCCAGATGAGGTTGACGGCGCGGGCCCCTTGATAACACCCATCGTGAGTAATGTTCTTTATTAATTTTTTTCCTTTTTTTACCTTTCTGTTCATGTAATCATGTCATCTTTGTCCATCTCATTTATAAGTTCGACTGTCACTAATGAGACACAATTACTTTTTCTATTGTTACCGAATTTAATAAGCTTGCCTTACAGCTGTGGGGTTAAATAATGTTGACGATATAATGCGACTTGTATGGCAAATGGTGTTAAGGTCATGACCACCAATAAATTTGCTACAGGCTGCGTTAATTGATTAGTATATTGATCGACCATATCATGATAGTTTTTACTTGCTACTAAGTACAATTGAGTACCAAACAAGTTGAAATCATAGTACTATGATGCTAAGAATCTGCGGCATCATCGGCAGTGTTACAATACCGTTAATTACATCATTCGTGTTACCAAAGCCAATTAGAGTTTTATAAGTAGTGTTAAAACCTCCTTTTCCTGTCCGCAAATATATTTCTTTTCCGAGAATATAAGCGAGCTTTTTGCGTTTTGGTTTTAACTTCAAATTGAAGTTTATTTTCGCCATAAGAGCCGCGAAATGGCCGGCGACAATTTTATATTGATAATTAAATAACGGTTGTTGATTCATTCACGGGTTTGAACTTGACGCCTCGCCGTTTGTGTGGAGTGGCTGCTTTTTTGGTGTTTTAATACGGTTTTGGGAAATCTGTTGAACTATTTATGTACGAGTATAGTGTTGTATGCACGAATGACGTTGATCAAAGCATTTTATTTGGTGCTAGATACTAAATAGGTGCTAGATAGATATTTAGCCACGGGCCCCTCCTCCTTTTGTTATCTTTTAGTATCATGTATATTACATTTCTCTTCTGTAATAATTCATACCGTTGTCTCTGCTACTGTTTTTAGGGTTCCGTATCTCGAAAGGAAAAACTTAACCGTTTTAAGATCACTTTGTTGTGCGTCTGTCAAGACCCTTTTTCTCAGGAACGCGGGAGTTATGGAGTCAAGTTGAAATTAATATCAAATACTTAGGGCTGCAATCCCTTGAAGCAGTGAAAAAATCAAACTTATAAGTCAACGCAATCAGAAGATACGGGCGTTTATGTTCCGTTTAAGCCGCATATTTTGACACTCGCAAGCGAATCAAAAACTATCGGGTACTTCCTGTTCACCTAGAATCATGAAATTTTCAAGAAGCAATGTCATGTCAATGTCAGCACAAGTAAAGGAAGAAACCCGAAAACCGTGTAGTTACATACCTACGAAACCCTCGGTGCGCGAGTCCGACTCGTACTTGAACGGTTTTTTTTAAGGTGAATATTACGGTTTTTCCTGATAGTGCATGGCCAGACTGTAAACGCGGGCGCGGGGCGGGCGCGGCGCGGCGCGGGCGTACTCAAACATAAGAACTTCATTTGAGCGTCCATAATGGACACGCGTTCGGGTGAGCGGCGCGGGCTGCTTGGGGCGGGGAGCGCGCGAGCGGTGGTAGAAGTGGCTGCGGTGAGTGCGCGAGCGGCCTGTGCGGCGACCAGGGTTCTCAAACTAGTTCTAGCTTTTTTCAAGTAAAAATAAGTCTTCTTCATCCATATTATATTTTGACAAACACTGGACACGATAACACTCAGAATGAAGCCGCGCTCGACTGCCGCCGCTCCCCGCCCCGCGCTGCTAGTCTGGCCACGCACTTAGATACACGTCACCTCCACCAAAATGTGTTAGGTCCATTTAAGATGCGAAGTTCCTTATAAGGACATAAATGACTTAGAAAACAAGTTCCAACGTCCTTATGATCCAGTTCCATTGAAATACTTTTATTTATTATCACGTTATGTGCCATTCATATGACAGGTTCTCAAAATCTGCACGATTACCTCAGTCCATTGTTATTTACCAGGTGGGAGTCGAAAGGGTTTACATCTACCATTTTATTGCTCGTCTTTATCTCAATTCAACGGCTAATAAACTTAAAGACGTGTGTGGGTAGATTTAGAGCAACTGGCCGATGTTTAGAGGGCGAAACGGGAGGTTTATCGCCGCCCCAATTAGGTATGTCTATCTATTCGGTCTTTGTAACTGATCCTGAGAGTCTGGGAGGAACGGTATATTTGAATCATTCCGCTGCTGACTTAAGGGGGGACGGGGCCTGCGAGGAATTTGAAAAATATGTATTTGAAGAAACTATTGCCATGGCCTTTTTTTTTTTTTTTTGTCTATGGGATGGATGGGAAATCATCAAATGACCCCTCCAGCTGAGTCTGGGAGGAACGGTATATTTGAATCATTCTGCTGCTGACTTAAGGGGGGACGGGGCCTGCGAGGAATTTGAAAAATATGTATTTGAAGAAACTATTGCCATGGCCTTTTTTTTTTTTTTTTGTCTATGGGATGGATGGGAAATCATCAAATGACCCCTCCAGCTGAGTCTGGGAGGAACGGTATATTTGAATCATTCCGCTGCTGACTTAAGGGGGGACGGGGCCTGCGAGGAATTTGAAAAATATGTATTTGAAGAAACTATTGCCATGGCCTTTTTTTTTTTTTTGCGGATGGGAAATCATCAAATGACCCCTCCCGCTGAGTCTGGGAGGAACGGTATATTTGAATCATTCCGCTGCTGACTTAAGGGGGGACGGGGCCTGCGAGGAATTTGAAAAATATGTATTTGAAGAAACTATTGCCATTGCCTTTTTTTTTTTTTTTGTCTATGGGATGGATGGGAAATCATCAAATGACCCCTCCAGCTGAGTCTGGGAGGAACGGTATATTTGAATCATTCCGCTGCTGACTTAAGGGGGGACGGGGCCTGCGAGGAATTTGAAAAATATGTATTTGAAGAAACTATTGCCATGGCCTTTTTTTTTTTTTTGCGGATGGGAAATCATCAAATGACCCCTCCCGCTGAGTCTGGGAGGAACGGTATATTTGAATCATTCCGCTGCTGACTTAAGGGGGGACGGGGCCTGCGAGGAATTTGAAAAATATGTATTTGAAGAAACTATTGCCATTGCCTTTTTTTTTTTTTTTTGTCTATTGGATGGATGGGAAATCATCAAATGACCCCTCCAGCTGAGTCTGGGAGGAACGGTATATTTGAATCATTCCGCTGCTGACTTAAGGGGGGACGGGGCCTGCGAGGAATTTGAAAAATATGTATTTGAAGAAACTATTGCCATGGCCTTTTTTTTTTTTTTGCGGATGGGAAATCATCAAATGACCCCTCCCGCTGAGTCTGGGAGGAACGGTATATTTGAATCATTCCGCTGCTGACTTAAGGGGGGACGGGGCCTGCGAGGAATTTGAAAAATATGTATTTGAAGAAACTATTGCCATTGCCTTTTTTTTTTTTTTTTGTCTATGGGATGGATGGGAAATCATCAAATGACCCCTCCAGCTGAGTCTGGGAGGAACGGTATATTTGAATCATTCCGCTGCTGACTTAAGGGGGGACGGGGCCTGCGAGGAATTTGAAAAATATGTACTTGAAGAAACTATTGCCATTGCCTTTTTTTTTTTTTTTTGTCTATGGGATGGATGGGAAATCATCAAATGACCCCTCCAGCTGAGTCTGGGAGGAACGGTATATTTGAATCATTCCGCTGCTGACTTAAGGGGGGACGGGGCCTGCGAGGAATTTGAAAAATATGTATTTGAAGAAACTATTGCCATGGCCTTTTTTTTTTTTTTGCGGATGGGAAATCATCAAATGACCCCTCCCGCTGAGTCTGGGAGGAACGGTATATTTGAATCATTCCGCTGCTGACTTAAGGGGGGACGGGACCTGCGAGGAATTTGAAAAATATGTATTTGAAGAAACTATTGCCATGGCCTTTTTTTTTTTTTTTGCGGATGGGAAATCATCAAATGACCCCTCCCGCTGAGTCTGGGAGGAACGGTATATTTGAATCATTCTGCTGCTGACTTAAGGGGGGACGGGGCCTGCGAGGAATTTGAAAAATATGTATTTGAAGAAACTATTGCCATTGACTTACCTTTTTTTTTTTTTTTTTTGCGGATGGGATATCATCAAATGACCCCTCCCGCTCTGGGTGGAGCGGAAGGGAGTGTCAGACTCTTACCGACTAAAACCCACCCGTGTTCCTTCCTTAGCCCTTTACGTTCCGGGCCAGCGGTAACCCTTTCGGCCATTGCCTTACCTCAAGTCTGCCCCCGTAGTGTGTGATCGGGACAGCTGCAGCTCAGACCGAAATTATCACAAAAATTTTGTCGAGATCGACGTTTCGTATTGCCCTTTTTTCTCCTCGAATACTGAGCCGATTAAATTATTTTTATATTAACATTTTAAGAAAGAGTATGTTTAGGTTCCTTTAATTTTTTTTTTATGTTATAATTTTTCTAATTTGTCTGGTAGTCCTCTAATCACGGCGGTAAAAATAGTGCATTTTTTGTAATTTTTAGAGGGTCATATTTTCTTTACTAATCTTAGTTCCTAAAAAAAGAAAATGACAGGGACGTTTTTACAGCAGACCTTAATTTTATGAAAAAAAAAAATTGTTCTAGAGGCATTATTCAGGAAGAAAAAAGGGGAATACATTTGTATGGAGAATCGCACGCCGTGTTCCCTCTTAACTAATTCAATGGGTTATAAAGTGTGAATCTTGATTACACTTGCAGTAGATAAATTAGATATTCGATATTGCTGGTGCGTTATTGCTATTTTATTGACACATCGTCACGGCTGCGCTTCTCAGGCTAACGGGGAACAGATATAGACATAGATGTGGTTCCACAGACAATAATGGCCTGTTTTCGCTGTACGGTATTAGGTGTCCAATCGTAGAATGAACAATAAATGTTCTGTTCTAAAACAATAAGGGCATTAAAAGGACCCTATTCATTCCACAATATAATACATTACATGCTTATTCAGCCTATAATGTTCCCACTGCTGGGACACAGGCCTCCTCTCCTCGAAAGTGAGTGGGCTGTAAACCTGTAATCCACCACCCACCCAGTGCGTGTTAATATATGTCACACTAGCTGCGCCCCGCGGTTTCACCCGCGTAAATTCGATCCCGTGGGAATATCGGGATAAAAAGTAGCCTATATGTTAATCCAGGGTGTCAGCTACCTGCATACAAAATGTTATCAAAATTGGTTCAGCCGTTTGAGCGTGAAGAAGTGACAAACATATAAACGCACCCCCACACCCCCACCCCACACGCACACACACACAAACTTTCGCCTTTATAATATTGTGTGATGTCTTTGAATTTTTGTTTCTAGGGCATGCCGGTTTCCTCACGATTTTTTCCTTCACCGTTTTGACAGTAGTGGTGACGAAACAATTTACACAAAGTATAGCGCTTTCCTGGGTTCGTATAGACGCCAGCAATTCAGCATATCAAGCTACCCGAAACTGTCAAATTTCCTCAATCAACCTTGAACCCTAAGCTTTAGCGATAAAGTTGAAGATCTATTAAAGAAATTTGACATATTGCAGTAGCTTGATGTGATGGCGTCTGCACCTACGACCTACAACTCGTAAGTCGTTACTGTTACCACTGGGCCACCACTAATATGAACAATCAATGATAAGTTATACAATTGCCACACCGATCTCCCTTTATAATTTACATCTAAACTCGCCACGGAATCCTCGGAAATCCCTTCTCATGATTGGTTTATCACAAAGTCGGCACTCGTACCGATAACCCTGGTTTCCTAGAAGGGCGACCCTCGATAACTGGCGATAATAATGTAAATAGATAACGACATTTGGTGAATGTATCCCAACATCCCGACAGACCAGAGGATGTTTTGCTTCATAAATATGTATCTACTTTTGTACCGTTTTGTATGTAAGTTTTTTTTTGTTTTTTTGACGATTTCTGTTGATAGGTTTAGGTGATTTGTGCGTAAAAAGGTGAGCGGTCGGTGATCTGTAGTACCGTATTCGTTTGTAGTGTAATAGTGTTTGAGCACAACATCGATGGGTTCCGTTATGGCAAGTGTATAATAGCAAGTTACACTGTGATCAACATGGTTTAGTTTTTTACGAGAACTTGTAGGTGCTTCAGGGTTCGCCCTCTATTACATGGCACTTAAATATAACTTACTAGCAGCGCCCCGGGATTTCACCCGCATAAGTGTCGATTGCGTGGGAATATCGGGATAATAAGTATCCTATGTGTTAATCCTGGTTATAAACTATCTCTGTGCCAAATTTCATCCACATCCGTTCAGTAGTTTTTGCGTGAAGAAGTAACAAACATACAAACACACTCACAAACTTTCGCCTTTATAATATTAGTGTGATAATGTGATATAACTGGTGAAATGTGGGTGTACATAGATGCACCTCTGCCAAACCGTTTGGGGAGTTCAGGTGTGGTGTTATGTCCCACAGGGTGTCGGTGGCTATTCAACCATTTCTAGCTCATAGAAAAAGACCGAATCCAAAAACGTGTTTCCTCGATGTTGATTGCAAGTTTGAGCCTAGAGGTATCGATATAATTATAAATTCAACATTAATGATGTAACTAATATTTTTGTAAAAGTATAATTTAAAAGAGTGTCCATGGAGTTTCTTGCCCGTTCTTCTCCATAGGTATCTACGCTTTGGAATGGGCAACTAGCTTCATATTTTCTGACTGGCCGACATTTTTGACAATTCAAAAGTGCCTGTAAATGGTTTAATTGAAATAAATGCTTTGAGTTTGAAGTCTTCTAGTCCAGCAGGGTAATTTTTTTTCAAAATTATTCAGATTGAGATCGATGGTGTGTTACGCAATTAAAAGCAGTTCCGAGTTCCAAAGTGGTTATTTTTCCCACAAACAAGTTTTTTAATTTTTTTTTATTAATGAATGGGCCCTATCTTGACCTCGATCACGCATGATGGAAAGCGATGGATGAGGTCTACGATGGAACGAGCGGGCCCAGAAGATGCCTAAGATTGAAGCTGCTTTATTTAAAGGGTTGAATGATGTCAAGTTTGGTGTAACTTTCAATCCGAATCACTTCAAATGCCTCATCAACCTTATGTAGTAGCCGTAACCTGTATTCTCACCTTTTTTTTTATCAATTATAACATGGCCCTTCCTCGGCTTCTATAACAGCCGCGTCATCCGCGTTTTTTCAACCTGCTCGTCATTACACCATGCCGCTTCGTTCCAAATAAATTAAAAAGTCATCATAGTACAGTCGGCCACATTTCTCTGGTAACGGTTTGGCATTGAGCTAGCCTAGCGGAGCGGAGCAGTGGAGATCCAGTGTTACCACTTACGAGGTGTAAGGTTGTGGGTTCGAAACCTAGGCGCTCTATTATTATTATTATTAGCCTGTGATGTCCCACTGCAAGACAAAGGCTCAATACTATCTTTCTCTCTATTACCCTGTGATGTCCCACTGCAAGATAAAGGCTCCCCTACTCTCTTTCTCTCTATTACCCTGTGATGTCCCACTGCAAGACAAAGGCTCCCCTACTCCCTTTCTCTCTATTACCCTGTGATGTCCCACTGCAAGACAAAGGCTACTCTCTGTCTCTCTATTACCCTTTGATGTCCCACTGCAAGATAAAGGCTCCCCTACTCTCTTTCTCTCTATTACCCTGTGATGTCCCACTGCAAGACAAAGGCTCCCCTACTCCCTTTCTCTCTATTACCCTGTGATGTCCCACTGCAAGACAAAGGCTCATACTCTCTGTCTCTCTATTACTCTGTGATGTCCCACTGCAAGACAAAGGGTCCGGGATACTCTCTTTCTCTCTTTGCGCTTTACTTTGTGTTAATATTTTCATCACCACTGCTCTCAAAACGGTGAAGGAAAACATCGTGAGGAAACCGGCATGTCCTAGAACCAAAAATTCTAAGATATGTGACATCTGCCAACCCACCTGCATTGGGCCCGCGTGGTCGATTACAGCCCATTCCTTCTAGAAGAGAGGAGGCCTTTGTCCCAGCAGTGGGAACATTATAGGCTGATTATGTTGGGCTAGCGTAATACGGAATTTCAATAGAATATGAAGTCAGCATGGACCTTGTACAGTCAGCAACAAAAGTCGATTAACACTTAATATTTTTAATCTCAGTTATTGAGCAAAATATTTGTTCAAAATTGTATGGTACTTCAGCTGCAATTTTGAACAAATATTTTGCTCATTGACTGAGATTAAAAAAACTGAAGTGTTCATATTTTGCTCAATAACTGAGATTTAAAAAACTGAAGTGTTAATAGAATTTTGTTGCTGACCGTATCAACTGGTTTTCTTAACATTAATGTGCGGTCGACTGTAGCTACTCCAGTTTTTGTTCATATGCCTCGTAATGATAACCGGGTGATAGATTATTTTCCCTACAACATGTAACTAATCATTTTGTCCCAACAGATTGTGTTGCGTGATTGTAATTAGACATGATTAGCTTCAGATGGGCGGTCGTTTGGGCAATGATAAATACATTAACGGCTGCTTAATATTGTTTTAAAGGCTGTTGGGAGTTGATTAAGAGGATGATTTCAAGTACCATCCATTATGTCTGTATGAGCTGGACTTCTTTATAAAAACTGGTCCTTATGGGTCGTAGATAGGGAGAAATGAAGAGACTGGAGTTGCCGTTGCGCTGTAGTAGGAAAAAACGGACCAGTAAAGGTGAATACAGGGTTATTGGTAAAACATTAACAACCTCTTAAGAGGTCATTGTACTCATCGTTGTGAACAACTTTTACTATGGGACCAAACCTGAAATTGCGAAAAAATAAATCGGCTGTTCTCTACATTTTGACGAGTTGTACGAACATAAATGTAGGGAACAGCTGATTTTTTTTTCGCGACACTGCTTTCGACAATTTTGACGAACGCAGTGTCGCGAAAAAAAAACAGCGAGCATTCGCAGAAACGTTACATTGCTTTACATGGAAATGATTTTGGAAACTGAGCTCTGTATTGTACCATTCGTAAGAACGTTACATTACATGGACATGCTCGAGAAAACTAGTTTATACTCACCTAATAACATACCTATCATCCATTTACTTTTTTTGGAATTCGCGGAATTGTGAATCATGTTGATAAGCCCGTTAGGTAGGCACGGTCCGTGGCCGATTGATAATTGGATTGCGGTAGCGATAAAGGGCATGACCTATGACTGTTTAGTTCCTCGAAGACCTGCAGCATAATTGATAATTGCGTAATTTAATTTTTAGCAATTCATGATAGTTACTCTTCGTTTCATGGATTTCTGACGTGTTCCACATTGGGCACCCGCTTAAATGAGTGAATGTGCCGCTGTATGTCAGGTGCCATTTAAGCGGGTGCCCAATGTGGAATACGTCGGATTTCTGATCGAAGAGATATATTTTTCGAACATAATCTACCTATACCACATAATACCTACATGACAGGTTTCAATGAAAATGATTAACAATTATAATGTTTTACGCAATTAGAAGAAAGATTCCTACGAAAGGTTCTTTCATGTTTTTTTTTAATTATTTTTGAAATGAAAACTTGTTTAGGCGCGTTGGGCATTTTTTGAGATGGGAAAAACCATTGAACTCGCGACACTGTTACCGTAACCGACACAGCGCTACATTCGGATGTGTTCGGCTGATTACTCAGTTTCCAAAAGCATTTCCATTTGTAATGTAACGTTCTTACGAATGGTACAATACAGGCAAAAGCTCAGTTTCCAAAAGCATTTAAAAAAACAGCTGTTCCCTCCCTACATTTATGTTCGTACAACTCGTCAAAATGTAGAGAACAGCTGATTTATTTTTTCGCAATTTCTGGTTTGGTCCCATAGCAAAAGTTGTTCACAATGATGAGTACAATGACCCCTACTGTACTCGGTTTTAATGTATTATCCTATATTCGGTGAGTGATGGCAAAGTATTCTGTTTGTGTTTTGTTTATAAATTAAAAAAATACATACGTAATTGTTCAAGTTTTCACTTCTTTCGGCACTCCCGGAGTATTTTTTTCATAAATATGTACATAAATACGTAACCACTGAATATGGTCTCTCCATTGATGTCTAAATGATTTTACGAGACGTGTAAAACATTATCACCATTCTATCTAACTCGATTCGCGATCGAACGCCAAGATAAGCCAGACTTTGGAACGCAATAAAAACTATAGTATTTTTATCAATATTTAGCTATATTGTAAATGACTCATACTGTGGAACAGCCGAAAATACAAGTTCTACACGGACTCTGACGTCACAGTTTCTGGAAATTGACTATTAGCTGGGTCACCCACGCTTTTTTCCTAAAATATTAGTGCTTATGTTAGTCACCGAAGAAAACCTAGGCTTTGTCGTTTGTCCCGATCAGATGATTCAATGAGAAATAATACTATACAAGGTCAACAACAACAAGTCGACAATAAATTAAACTGCGTGTATCTAATGATGTTCCCAGCCTGCATACGAAAATCCAATCAAATTTATGTATCCATACTTAATATTATAAATCCGAAAGTAACTCTGTCAGTCTGTATGTTACCTTTTCACGCCTAAACCACTAAACGAATTTCGATAAAATTTAGCAGAGAGATAGATTGCATCCCGGAGTAAGATAATTTTAAATAATAATAACATAAGATAGTTTTTATCAACATACCTCGCGGGCGAAGCCGCGGGCGGAAGCTAGTATCCAATAGTTTAGTCACTATAGCTAGTCGGGTTGTCAGCAAATCTGTAGTCGGCCCATCACTACTGTAAGGGCAAGCCCCTACATATAATGTTGAATGTTAATAAAAGAAAAATGTTAACTACAACTACTATTTAGTTTGTTTGAAAAAAACACTTTTTTTATTTTCTCGTTAGGATTTTTTTTGATAGTTCCAAAATAGTCTTATGCTAGTATGCCAGTGTTATCATAATTTATTGTCATATTGTTGTCTTCACATTGTTGTATTATTAATTTTCTAAGCTTGCTGGCAAGTTCTCTTGTTAAGTTTTTTTTTGTCATTATCTTTTTGCTCACTTACAATTTTAATAACTTCGGCAAACGAGAGTTTTTTCATTATTATACAAAAAGTGCTCATAATGCTTTGGTTTAGGAGGATGCGCTAAAATAGTCCGCGAAATTCAATTTTATTTTACGTTTTTTGCAATTAGGTCAGTGTCAAGTTGAAAATTGATATGAATAATAAATAGGACTTTACAGACCATTCTGTCATTACAATTAGATTAAAATTTCAGAAACGTAAGAAAGTTTTAATTTCGTGGGCTACCCTGACGCTTTCGCTTAAAGGCTCCTACAAACAGGCGCGACACGCGATATAATCGCGCGCGACACAAAGGCACCGCTCGTTGCGCGACTTGCGGTGCCTTTGTGTCGCGCGCGATTTTATCGCGTATCGCGCCTGTTTGAAGGAGCCTTAAAGCAAAGAGTGTGCAACCAAAAATAGGAGACCAAAGAACACAGGCACTGCACCCATAAAAGTATTATATGATCCCATCATAAAATGATCCTGACATTCAAGTTTCAATAAGTGCAACGATCAGTCTTCCACGACAACCCTGCTGTACACTAGTCTTGTTCATAATAATTATTTATTTTTACCACCATAAAACCGCATAGCCATTTCCACTGTCGAAGATTGCTTGCACTTGCGGCCTGACATTCACTTCCAGTCTTTTAGAATTCATTTTTTCCAATTATACTTAATATTTTACTGGATGGTGTGACCTTAACCCGTGCGATGCCGCGTTATTATCTCGCTATGGAGTTTATTATGACATTTAACAACGAGAATCGAATAAATTATACGTTTTATTCTTGTTTTTTGTCGTCGAAATATTGATTAAAGGATATTCAATGAAGGGATATTGTTTATTGGGTTCTTGAGTCATCAAAAATGGAACATGAGTGGTGTTCTTTTATTTATTGTTGATCGCTTTCAAGTCTTCGAGCAGATGTGGTTGGGCACAAAGAAATAGCGTAGCATGATGACTTTTACTTTATTTTTTGATGCTATCGCGGTTTAGCACAGGTACATATTATTTATTGTAGTTGATAAAACTACCATTGATAACAACCTAACACCTGAAACCTGCTCTTGATCACACTTAAAGTCAACGACAAGGTTCTTTTATCCTGCTTGTCCTGCAAAAATAGAAGGAAATGATAAAGGCATCTTAAAATAAAGCCTCCATTACATTCCTACGCAGCCTCCTATCGCGTCTGAGTCGTGTGATATATGGTTATATTCGTCTGCGCGCGCGCAAGGTCGGCGCGGCATCTGCTGTACCGGCCCGACCGGACGCCGGCTGTGCTCCACTCCGGAGACGTTTACATGACGATGGTTAAAATAATTATACATGAAAATAATGTTCTGAAGCCTGAAGGTTTTATTTGCCCCTGATGGAACGGTGTCATCGGGTCAGGCCAGTGGCAGCTGTCACCCTCATACTGCAGATACTGTTTATTTAGAACCAGGAATTCTCTCGGTACCCTTCGTATTTGTTAGTCATTATTATTATGATGAAGGAGAACTGGTACTGCACTCTCTATTGAAAGAGTATAAGTAGCTAATGTAAACCAAACTTTTGATAATAGATAGAAAAAAAAACCGGAATTAAAAAGTAGGAAGTGTCAATGACATCTTTACAATACAGTGGAGTGCATATTCATGTCAAATACTTGGCACTCGAGACATACTTCACGATAGTTCATTTCACTTATGTCGTATTTGTTACAAGAAGTACGCCACATTATCTATCTATAATAATAAATAATAGCTGGTTGCCAAGGAAATAGCGGCTTATTGCGGCACTGGCCATCAATCAAACTTATCAGCGCCATGTTTGTGCAAATATCTCAACCGGAGCAGTCAGCCAGAGACTAATGAGCCGTCATACCAATAGATAATATACGAATGATGCCTGGATTTTGCGCCAACTCATCATAGGACTCCAGGGCACTGTTTCTTACGTCATGGAGTAAATGATTACAGTTCAGTGCTGAAGCTGCGAGTGTATCTCAACCGTTAGGGATGCGTTCCTACTAATTCCTTACAACGCAACATATTTTATTTGCAGAATATGTTGTGTGCCTTCTAGTCTGTGCAAAATAAACGTATTATCTTCCTTTTTTTTTCTATCTGAAAGGCGATACGTGCTCGCTTCGTGTATGAAGCCAATAAATTCCGCGTCATATAAGACGCTGCTTAGCGCGCGCGACGCTGCGTGCGAACCGGGTCACCGAGGGCTCTGACTCATGGCGCGTCCCCTGTCTACCTTGCACTGCAGGGGTGATTGCTCTCCCAGTCGTCGCTATGCATCCGACACTTTTGTACCACAACTATGCAAAAAATACATGCACAATGCAGGTGCGCTAAATCAACATTCATTGTGCAAATTACAGGAACCAAGACCAACGTCCCAAGTCAAAGAGAAATTCTAGAAATCCGTCTCATTCAAAACAATAATTCATGCATTTCCCAACTCTGGGTGTCGCTTTTGAATGCAGCTGCATTATTCGAGAGATAAGAAAACAAAATCTCGTCCTCACAGTCGGATGAACACATTGATCGCTGAACAAGTTCGAACACGCTTTTGTGAATTAGAAAGGCGCGATTTTCTCCGGTGCATATCGCTAAAGCGTAGCGTTTGTGTTGCAGCCCATAAATCAGAAGTTTACCTTTTGACGGAGCCTCCGCAGGTGTCCACGCGGTATCATCTCGTCGAGACTGCATTGTGCGCGTACGCGATTGTTCCATTTCATTCACCTGCGATTTGTCCGGCCCTTATTAGCCCGTCTATCGCGACCGTCGTCCTCGCGTCCTGTAGACGTCGCCGCATCATCTCAAACGTTGCCGTGCCGACATTACAATTTGGTATCTGTCATTTCCTTGGTAAGATCGAGTCTCGCGTGTCACGGTGACAGCGTTAGACCGGATGGGAAGCCGAGATGCTGTAATTTGGCCGCACAATACCGCGCAATAATAATCGCAGCCGTTCGTAATTGCGACGACATCCGCTGTATGAGATGTACATACATGTGCACTCCGTGTGAAAGTTCGAAAGGGCCACTCGTTACCGGACCGAGTTGTGTTATCAGAACCTGTTTTACGCATTTTAGATATATCGGCTTTCTTTCCCGCTCGACACTCGAGATAACTCGTGCACCGAGAATTTTATTGCTTTTAAATTGACAAGAACTTTTTGTATGTTCGTGTTCGTTTACTTAATAAGGGATTAGGCGTCGTTTCACACCTAATACGGGCCGTTAATAAAAAAAACAATGTGTCGCGATGACAATGGAGGGCCTACCACAACATATGGTTGATTTGGTCCGACTCCGACCGGAGCGATGAATGCTTTTGTCGGTTTTTAGGAGCGGAAGTTCCATTGTCGCGGCTGTGTTGTGGTCACTGACGAATTTGATTTGTGTGCGTGTTTTGACAATCCGTGTTAGTTAAATGCTCTTCTCACCATTGATTTATTCTTGTGTCCGGTGTGAGTGCAATGAGGTTTCCACTAACGCGCACATGTTTCACATGAACTCTTCTCGAAAGCTTTGCGCAAACCCAGGTAGAAATGTGGAAGTATTTTTTACCACAAAAAATCAATTGTAAACGAAGCTCAGTTCGATAAGATCTGTTTCCGACTGTCTACGCTCTTCAAGAGATAAATGTAACATGGGGTTTAATTTTGTAATGTTATCGATAAAAAACATTATACTTTCGTTCGTTGTGGGCGTGGGACCGAAGGATCGATTTAAAGAACCGGATATCCTCGTGTTTAGTATTAATGTATACTTTACCTTTTATCCTTTTAATTCAATGGGATTAAAAGATACTGTATAATTTGTATAATCTAGGTTTTTTATTCAGTGCCACCCCATTTTTTTAATTTTCATGTTGTTGAATTATAAAGGGTTGAAATATTCTTGTGTTCTCTTTTTAGAGCATCTTTAGAAACAGGTATCGGAAGTAAGATGGACTCTTTACATTTTTTCTACATTAAATTTTATAAATAAACGCTGTTTTCTTGGCATTGTGCTTGTAGGGGAAAAAAGTTGGAATGTCTCAACTCTCAAGTTCTTTTGTTGCTCACTTAGATAATCGAATTAAGCACGCACGAACTTAAGTTTTTAAATGTTATACATAGCATAGAATACTCTTTATTTATTTTATTTAAGGCGGAGATTCCCTGAAAACGGTCAAAAAGTTGGTTTTTTAAAGCAGTGTATCTCTTAAACAGTAACTAATTTTAACCAAAAAAAAAAACAAGATATTTTCAAGACTTATTTTAATACAGTGATGTAACTCAAATCATAATTAAACATACATTAATGCATGAAAAAAATCTTCAAACACACCTCTAAATTCTCTTTAAAAGCAGTTTATCTCTTCATTCTCAATTATAATTACAATTAAAAATATACCATAAAATTTCTAACGCCAAACTGCATCCAGTGATGTATTGTTTATTTTGAAATAGTTATTATCTAATTTTATACGATTTTATTTACATTTTTACGATATACGCTTGCTCATTTCCTTGCCGCCCGCACCGCGCCAGTGTTCTTCGGAACGTTGTTGAGAACAGACCTGTGTCGCTTTGCTCCGCCGTGAAATTTTTACTTTTTGTACCGTGAAAATAAAAATGGGAAATAAAGATAATACATAGTTGAAAGAGATGGAAAGCTGCTCGCCGAAAGCATTTACTCCATAATGTGCAGAATATAGCACGAAGACGGTAAGAAACTTTATTATAAGTACCTAAATAAAGAATGATAATAATAAATATATTTCTCGTGAATTTAATATTTATAACTTAGTAACAATGGTACACCCTAGTATAGGCATTGTTACTAAGTTGAAATTGATTTACCGAATCATATCATCACCTGAGGCTCACCGAAGGCCACAGAGTAATTAAAGTACCTACAGTAGGATCAGCTGTGCTGCCAATTGTATTTCAATGATTTTATTATTTTAGATTGGCGAACAAGCAAATTACTACTCAAGAACTGGATGATACTGCTTCTCGATTGGATGTCGAGTAAGTACCTACCTACTTATCAAAATCGACTGCCTCCATGGTCTAGTGGTGAGAGCGCTATCTTCTCGATCTGGAGGTCGTGGGTTCGATTCCCTTGGGAAACAGCAGCTTTAGTTGTTGTGGGCTAGGACATTGCAGGCTGATCACCTGATTGTCTGACAAGACAGATGATGAGATGATCCGTACTGTCGGAGGATCACGTAAAATAGTCGGCCCTGCGCCTGATCTCCCGTCGCGCCGGTCGTGTCCGTACCGTCTCATCGGGATACGAAAGTGATGGAATAGTGAGTGCACTTTTGTATTGCGTTTGCGTCCATAGGTACTTGGGCGCTATACAGGGTCAAATTAAATTAGCTAGCGAAACTCCGCAGACGTGATGGGTTTCTAAACATGATAAAACAAACGAGAAATTAAGGTGATAATGATTTTTTTGGGGTCATCCACTGTCGGTAGTTTCACTCACTTAAAATATCAGTCTAAAAATATTTTTTTTTGTAAATTTCACAGACGTGATGGTATCGATATCTGAACACGATAAAACAGATTTTATCAACTCACACTTCAAGTAACAACAATGCCAGCGGTCATTGACCCCAAAAAATCATTTTTTATTATTATTTTATAGTGTTTAGTAGCTATCGATACCCATCACGTCTGCGGAGTTTCGCTAGCTAATTTAATTTCATCCTGTATTATTATTTATTACTCATCTCAACCAGACTGCTAAATACAGGGTAATAATATTAGGCCGGCCACATACAGTCGGAATTCCGTTACGGAAATCCGTTTCGAAATATCGGTTTGGAATTGAATTTTTTTTTTTGACCGACGTGTTCCTTTACGATTACGTTCACGTGGATGGATTCGCGGGCATAAGCTAGTGTTTATTTAATAAATATTTTATTTTTCCAGTTCTACTTTTGAAAAGCGATCATCATCCATTGTTCACAAAATTCTACAAGCAAATCCAAAGGCATTTCAAAAAGAAGACAGGTAATTTTGCGAATTCCGTATATTCTTCTAGTCCTGTGGGATTTAGTGATCTATCACAACATCTTGATTTAGACATCTAAAGTATTTAATTAAATATTTAGCGATCTATCTATTGAACAAAATCTGAACTTAGTATCCAACAACAAATGAGGGCGATATTATGTCAATGTTTTCTGAAATAATGAATGATAAAATAATAGTTAAAAACATAAGTACCTATCACAGAATACATTGTATTATTTTCAAAAATTATTGTTGTTTTTTTGCAGTCCTACTACTGAAACGCTGAAATGGTTCAATTTATTATTTTGAAATCAAACTAATATTTATTATATCAATGATTGAGGTAATTGCATTAGAAAACTAAAACCGTAATATAGGTTTCGTATATTGGAAGCTACAATATTAAACTTTTTGTTTTTGTTTATAGGACCATCTACCGGCATGGAGTCAACGATTATTGTCGAGGGTTTTAAGAAAAGCATAGAAATGCATAATTTGTTATATGGCAGAATTATATCAGATGATGACGTCAACACATATTCAGAGCTTTTGCAAGAAAGGCCGTATGAATTTCTGCAATAGAAAAATTTTAATGCCGAAACCACTTGCTGAGGAATTTGTGCAACAAGCTGCAAAGTCTTATAACAGACACGAAATTTCTTATACGGTTCAGAAAACTCCTAACAAAGAAAATAATATTAACCTTTCGAAAAGTAGTAGTAACTGCAATTGCAAAATACAAGCATACTGATAATGCAATGCAACTCCATGCTGATATAATGCTTGCTGCAGACCATGCTTTTGGACAACATACTACGTGCAAAGGATACTTTTGTAGCAAACAAGGCGAAGTAGAAGATATTGATAAAGACTTTTACACAAACACTCTTTGCCAAAAAATAAAATTAATATTAGCACAGCTAGCCGCGCACTCGCGCAGCTTGTTGCACGATGTCGATAGCAACTCTGTAAAAAGATATCATAGCATTATTGCTAAATTCGTAGGTGGCAAAAGAATAAACTTTCTCAAAAATATCTATATCAAATGAGATGTAATACTGCGGCTCTATCTTTCTACACAAGAAAACCTTTGAGTATCTTGCATAAATCAAAACGCCCATAATTGATGGAAGAGGCGTTTTGATTTTCCAATGTTCTTTTTTTCTTCTTTGCATATTTCTTAGATCTTTTTAGTCGCTTTATTTTGTTCATTTCAAATTTATGTATTTGTCCTCTTGGACTTCAACCTACAATAGATTTATGCAAGATACTCACTCATTTGATATTGATATTTTTGAGAAAAGTTTATTCTTTTGCCACCTACGAATTTAGCAACAATGCTATGATATCCCTCTACAGAGTTGCTATCGACATCGTGCAACAAGCTGGGCGAGTGTGCGGCTAGCTGTGCTAATAATTTTTTTTTTTTGCCAAAGTGTGTTTGTGTAAAAGTCTTTATCAATAGCTTCTTATTCGCCTAGTTTGTCACAAAAGTATCGTTTGCGGGTGGTATGTTGTCCAAAAGCATGTTCTGCAGCAAGCATTATATCAGCATGGAGTTGCATTGCATTATCAGTATGCTTGTATTTTGCAATTGCAGTTACTACTACTTTTCGCATGGTTGGTGGTTTCTTTTATTTGTTAGGAGTTTTCTGAACCGTATAAGAAATTGTGTGTCTGTTGTAAGACTTTGCAGCTTGTTGCAAAAATTCCTCAGCAAGTGGTTTTGGAATTAAATTTTTCTATTGTAAAATTTTCATGTGTGTGTTTTCAATTTATAATGTGTTTTTATTTTGCTTTTGTCAATTTTCAAAATAAATCTGACATTCAATACACTTTCTCTCTCACTCTCGCACTCTATATTTCCCTTTTTCTTTTTTTACACAAAAAAAATTGGACCCTATAAATGGGTCCATTTATAGGGTCCAATTTTTTTTACATACTATAAAGGTTAGTCAACCTTTATAGTATGTCTTGATTAGGCCGGCAAAATCGGAATTCCGTTTCGAAATATCGATTCGGAATTTCGAAGGCAGCAAATCCATACGAAATAAATTCGAAGGCAGAAAATTTCGAACGGAAAACTACTGTAGGTACGTGTGCGATAGATCCTTGATTTTGTATGGATTTGTTGCCTTCGAAAATGCCAAATCAATATTTTGAAACGGAATTCCGTCCGTATGTGGCCGGCCTTATTGAACCAAAAAGTTCCGAGCCCACGACCGCTTGTGGCTTCTAGATAAACTTCTGGATAATAAGTTGAACTGGGGGTCACGGGTCATACGGGGCCCACAAACCATCATTCAATACCTTGGGGCTCAAAGGGTGTATAGCATTTTGGCCAATTAGAGTTATTTACACCATCTTGAAACACACACCCCACCCACACCTTTAAACTCGAATCTATCGAGTTTTTGGATTTCCTGAAAAGTCGTGTTCATCTTTTGAACCCCGAGGTATCGATATGGGGCGCATTGGGGTTAGGGCTCCATGAACCCCATTTTGAGCTTCGCGCAAACGGTACAGATATGGCCGGTAGATTTGATATTGGTCAGATTTTCCACTCGATTTATTCTGCGTTAAAAAAAAAAGTAGGTAAGTACCTACTAACTCATTCACTTTTATTTGTGAGCGAAATCGCGGGGAAAAGCTAATAATAACTGTCTACATTCCGCCGCCCGGTTACATTGATAATACATAATTAAATTCTATTTTATTAATATTACAACGAGTTCTTATTTGTAAAAAAAATAATTATACACCACTGCTCTGAAATATGCTACTGGCTACCTATATGCGAGCATCGCGCGTCATGACACTGGCAGCCAGCCCTACAAAATATAAACTTCGTGAGCGCTTCGCGCGTAAGTATGATGAGGGGGTGCGCGGGGCATTCTCAGCGGTAACGCCCATTTGAGCAAGGTCAACGGCATAATACTGGGCCTTAAAATGATTCGTAGGCATTCAAAGTATACAGACGTGCTCATCATGTGTGTTTTAGTATATTAGCGTGTTATATAAAGAAGTGACAAGTTTAAATAATGAACTGACTGGATTATTTTTTAATATTCTGATAAATTGAAGGCAGCCCCTTTAATTAATCAGAGCGTGATGCTAGGACGCAGCCTTCCAACGACACCGACCGGTACTGACAACTAAGACAGGACCAAGATGATATAAATGAAGTAGTGTCTATCCAGAACTGGATGACATCAATTGAGTGTCTGAATGAGGTCTGTGCTATTGCTTATGGAAAGGTAAACTGCGACACAGGCCCAGAGTTCGGAGCGCGCAAGCCCCACCACGACGTTAACGTAGAGATACGGCGGTGGGGTTATTATTATTTCCTTTATTTAACTAAATACATTATCAATTATATTTTTAAATATTAGAATATAAAAACATTTGAAAATGTAAAAAATAGTAGCCCACCGGTATCGGGAACAGGGTCCAAGCTACCGGCGGTCAGGGCTCCAGAGAGAGGAACCTCCTAACAATGCGATCCGTGTCCAGAAGTACCGCTTTCTGAAACAAGCCCTTGGTCCAGCTGCCCAACGAGAGCCTCCTCAAGTGTTGGTCGAGGCTCTCTTGGCTTTTATATTATGTACACTCGCTCGTGGCTAAATAATACTAGCCTTACGGGTCGATCATCAGGGTTAAGCAACGCTTGCCGAGGTCGGTCCGTGGATGGGTGACCATCCGTAACATACCGAGACCCCTCCGTGGCTCGCAAGGCACGTTAAGCAGTTGGTCCCGGCTGTCATTCGTAGATCGTTGACAGTCGTTACGGGTAATCAGAAGCCCGAAAGTCTCTACCAGTCTTACTAAGGGGTATCGATCATGTTACCCAGTAACTGGGTCGTGGAAGTCTGATTGGCATTCTCTCCATGTAAAGTACTAATATCCAGCTGCAGCCGGTTAGACTAGAAGCTGACCCCGACAACACAGTTGGGAAAAGGCTAGGAAGGATGTACACGTTAATGTAGAAAATTACGTAGGGTGACACAATGGGCGGTCTTAAGGCTCCCGCGAACAGGCGCGACGCCACGGTGCGACTGGTAAAGCAATTACCGTGAAGTTTTTGTAGAGATTGCTCTACTAGAGTCGCGTCGCGGCTGTCTGCGGAAGCGGGGAGCCTTTATCGCTAACAGCGATGTTATACATTTTCGTTTTTTAGCAAGAGAACCGTTCTATCAACACAAAGTGTTCACTAAAGCATCACAATCAATAGAAATCAAGAAAGAAAAAAAAAAGTTTAATTGGACACAGCTCGTGAAACACAAAATTAACAAAATAAAAATAATGTTTCAACAACAATAGAAAACTACCTTACACTCATCAGCACCAAACCAATTGTCTAACTCCGTTACTCGACAAACAAACCAATTGTCTAACTCCGTTACTCGACAAACAAACCAATTGTCTAACTCCGTTACTCGACAAACAAACCAATTGTCTAACTCCGTTACTCGACAAACAAACCAATTGTCTAACTCCGTTACTCGACAAACAAACCAATTGTCTAACTCCGTTACTCGACAAACAAACCAATTGTCTAACTCCGTTACTCGACAAACAAACCAATTGTCTAACTCCGTTACTCGACAAACATGATTCAAATAGAACCATGCTTTAAGTCTTCAGTCTCCATCCACGAACATCATTGAACCGTCAAAAAAAAAACTAATAAGCCTTCATAAGACTATAAAAACTATTAAGTAACTATACATCTATCTATGTCTGCCTCAGATGAAAGATTCAATCACGAGCGAGACGCTTCGTGGAAGCCAGGCTTTTTTTTCGCTAAAGTTCAATAGTTTTTGGGGTTTCGTATGACTTGTACTGAAACTGTTGTAAGTAAGCAATCATTTGTTGACCGAAAAACTTAGCCTAGGTCACATTGTAGTTTCAATAAGGGATGGGTATATGGCTATTACAGGTGAATAAGACCCCTGTCCTTCAAACTAGGAAAATCCTGTTCCTTGAAGGAACGTGACGTAATCGGTTGTCATGTGTAAGTCCTATTCGTTAGCTTATTTGTACACTTTGAGATTTTCTTTGGTGATTAAATTAATTCATTTAAAGTTGTCAAGTGCAGCTGCATTCATTACTATTGATAACTACATCTCTCTTAATAAAGTCGTTGGATTAATAGGTCACATAAAAGTTTTTATAAGCGTGCCTAACATTCTCCTGATCTTTATTAGCAGTCCGCAGATGCATTTTCTTTTTACCTAATTAATATTTTAATTCGAAACAAAGTCACAATTAAATTCTGAGCATACCTATAATTCTTTGGAACAACTTTGTAAATGTCGTTGAATATTCAAACTGTAATTACGGAACCCGTCGGATTCTTGGTTTCTGTCTTGGTGCATTTTTTCTTAGCCACCAATCACTCGGGAGTCGTGAGCTAAGTTTTTTTAACAAGACCCGTTACTGACCTGCACCCTACCCTCCTCCATCATGGATCACTACAAACATAAATAGTTCACACTACATCTGTCCTGTATAACGAAACATCTTCAAATTAACACGTTCAGACGCAGCAATGGATGCCAAACCTCACAATACCTCCGTATTGATGGCTGAACTTTGTTCCTTGTATACTTTTATGAATGTATAAAGTGCTAAGTGAATTTTTTAGCTTCGAAGAGATTTATTTGGTTTTTTCGGACCACCTCGCAGATGACACTTTGATGATTAAGGGTCGCGCAGACGAGCATGTGTTGTGAATGAAACGTTTCTTTTGGACGCTAAATTGGAGTAGTGTGTCGTGGGAATGATCCTTTTTTTACCCGACTGCGCCAGAAGGAGGGTTATGTTTTTTGTATTTTTTTTTTTATAAATTATTCCTGAAGACTGTGCTAGAGAAACGTTTACTATGGATGTTTTTGAAGTCATTCTACATCGTTCACACATTTTTTTTCAACATGACTATTCTTGAAAGGAACCCGTTGGATGCGAGAAGCACAGAACCGGTCGAAGTGGAAGTGTTTGGGGGAGGCCTATGTCCAGCAGTGGACGTCTTTTGGCTGAAATGATGATGACTATTCTTACCAATATTTGGATTTAATAGTGTCCATGGAGTTTCTTGCCCGTTTTTCTCCATAGGAACCTACTAAGCTTTAGAATAGGCAACTAACTAGCTTCATCTTTTTGACTAACCGACACCTTGGCAATTCAAATTTATTGAAATAAATGCTTTGAGTTTGAAACCAATTCATCTGGTATTGATTCTGTTGCAATCAATTTTTGTCAGATGTGAATAACATTTTTGTCTGATTTCGTTAGTTCTGAAAATAATTATCATGATATACTGAATCCGTTTTCACAATATCCAATTATTTAAGTAATGTAATTGAGATATGAGAATAAATAAGAGAAAACGTCATCAAGAATACAGACCACTCAGGTCATCACTGTCGTTGTTAAACCAAATAATTGATCTTAAAATATGGAATTTATAAAATTATCCCATTGACTACAAAGTAACTTTCAAGATCTTTTTAATGTATTTGCGTCTTTTTCTCTTGAAGTGTTGAATTAACGTGGTCGTAATATTTGCGATTCAATAAAGATTTTACGTTTTTGTTACGATTTAAGTTAAATGTGTCAAAAATGTTTACGATGACTGTTTAATGGGATATTTGATTTCGGTAGTAAACAAGTTAATATTGGCTTGTTTTCTTACTGTCGAAAGTTTATTTGTCATAATTTTTGAATGTTTATTTGTCAATCTTGAGGTGAGATTGCTCGCACGTGGTAATATTTTTTTTTAAGTAAGTAAGTTATTGCACATTTTCAATCTGTTTCGACCTGTAAGAGAACATTATGTTGGGTCTAATTTATTCACTTGCAAGTCATCGAAAAGATGAGATGTGGATATTGGCAAATAAACCTTAATTTTTATTTTATACAATTTTGAAGTCAATTTGTAGGAAAGCAGATTTCACCATTAAAAATCATAATTTATTTAATAAATTGTCAAAATTACTTTGTAAACGTGATGTGTTGCCCTGCCCCATCACGTTTCCGAAGTAATTTTGACACAATTCCCACAATTATCAGTGACTACATAATACAGGGTTGTTCTATTAAGGCACTTATTGAAACGATCGGATATAAATTTAAACTAAAGGTGTCAAAAATACTGATTATGGCGTACTGAAATACTAAGTGGGGGAAAGACAGAGGGCGAACACAAAGATTGAAAATGGCGACTTAAATATACGAATTTGAAGTAGGTAAGTACGAGTTATTCAGAACGATCAGTATAATAAATCCATAGAAGATTGATATGGATAATATGTTATTGAAATCTCGATGTTTTTTCCAGTCGTAAAAACCCTACAAAGCAGGGGCAGGTCGCTAGTCATCAATATTATCATCATCTGCATAGCCTTTTCCCAACTATGTTGGAGTAGGCTTCCAGTCTAACCGGATGCATCTGAATACCAGTATTTTACATGGAGCGACTGCCTACCTGACCTCTACAACCCAGTTACTGGATAATATGATATCTCTTGGTAAGACTGGTTATAAGACTTTCGGGCTTCTGACTACCCGTAACGACTGCCAAAGATCCACGATTGACAGGCGGGACCAACGGCTTAACGGGCTTTTCAAGGCACGGTATGTAAAGATGGTCACCCATCCACAGACCAACCGCGGCAAACGTAGCTTAACCTAATCTATCGACCTGTGCGGCTGTTTTAATTTAGGGGCAGGTCGCTAGTACCGTATAAAATTATAACGATCATGACCAACAAATTACAACCTATGTCGTTGACCATCAACTCCCTCCATTCATAAACACAATATAACTCAAACCCATTATTACTTTTATTGCCCAAATGAAAAAATAACTACATGTGTGAACAACCAATGAAAACTAACAACAAAATAATCTAATTTAAATTAAGGACAAGCCCTTAACGCCCTTAAATAAACATGATGGACAAAATTGACTTAAGGGGCTTACAAGACATGACCTAAAGCGCGGTCCTGTCGGACTGCATAGAAAAGAAAGAGAAGCGTGATGACACAACGCTGGTAATTTACTGCAAAATATGAAGTAATTATTTAATTACAAAAAATCTATTGTTTGGACTAAAAAATTAAAACACTTAGTATGTTACTTGTAGAATAATCTGACAAAAAAATCTGAATGATTGTATGAATATTATTATGGTTTTTATTGTAAAAAGAAAGTTTTTAAAGGTATCTTCATGATTTTTTTCTATCGTATCAAATTAGTTGTATTATGTTTTCAACACACTATCTACCTAGCCGATATCCTGAAGAATATCATATATTTTTCTGATTTTGTTTACTGTAGTCGATCATATACTTTTATTATTTCTAAAACTTGCGTTTTTTGTGTTTAGGCCTTGTAAGCCCCTTAATAAGAGTATAAAAAATATTTTAATGTCCACAATACACGGTGTATATTATTCGGATCATGGCGGCGTGACGCGTACTGTTGTCTGTTGGTGTTGGTTAAGTAGATATGTGTTTGTGGTCCTTGTTAGTGATGGATAAGGGGATACTGTACTTAATTGAGTCGTAGCCGTGACGTGGTGATGGAAGCGATTGCCGTGTAATGGAATTATGTAGCACCATTTTCTTGAGACTGTTTCAGTGCATTGCGGTCTGAAAGTGGTTCTTTTAACTGAAATGTTTGGTGGAAATCGGTTGTCATGGTATGGGGATGTGATACGGAGGAATGAGGAAAATCGTGAATTACTATATGGAGCTCTATATCAATATTTTACTAGAAGCTACGGCCATATGGCTACAACCTCATTATTGAAAAGTACCGGTTTTCAGCCGGGTAATTGAGTAACACACTGTCAGTAGCAATGTTTTTACAGTTCAACAACAATCATTGCGTTATTTATGTTGTCGAGCAGACAAATTATTCGAACAAATGAAGCAATGGATTAGCAATATCCTTCAAAATCATTTCAGATTGTGTTTAAAAGTGTGTTACGTAATTAGGGTGCTGTTGTCAGCTTTCGGAATTCTGAAGTTCTGACCAGCCGTATCAACTTTCAATCAGTTCCTACACCCGGTTAAAGCTTCGGAGAATAGGTATTGAACTTCTCAACCGAAATAAAATGTTTTGGACTTATTGTTTGCAATTTAGATAACTAAATTCCTTACTTATCTGCAATCCCTTTATTTCCCCTCTAACTCAAAGCATTTATTTCAATTAACCCGTCAAGCCCCGCGCGTACCCTATGTAGTACGATAAAATAGATTTTTTTTTTGTTTTTTTTTTTTTTTCGGATGGGAAATCATCAAATGACCCCTCCCGCTCTGGGTGGAGCGGAAGGGAGTGTCAGACTCTTACTGACTAAAACCCATCCGTGTTCCTTCCTTAGCCCTTTATGGTCCGGGCCAGCGGTAACCCTTTCGAACAATCCCGGTGACCCGGCAGGCTTCGGCCCTAAGGGGCCCCTTCTCTGCTGCTGACATCTCTTTGAGGCGCGCGTGGAACTCGTACGCGCCGTCCAGCACGGGTCTGGTCTTGATCGGACGGTGAACTGCGGTGTGTGTGTGTGTCGGTGGGCGATGAGCGGAGCTTGAGAGTCATACCATTTACAGGCACTTTTGCAATGTCAAAAAGTCGGCCAGCTAGTCAGAAAGTTGAAGCTAGTTGCCCATTCCAAAACGTAGATATCTATGGAGAAAAACGGGAACGAAACTCCAGAAGCACCGGCATTTACCAAAAAGTACCTATATTTAGATTTATTATCCGTAGGGTCATATTTACCCAAATCCGTCTCAAAATGAAGACAAATCGATCATTCCATTGCAGATATGTCAAGATTACATTGCAATTTGTTAAGTAAACCAGTCTTATGAGGAAAACGATTAGTAGAAGGTTTAGTACGCGGAAGATTGCTTGAAGATAATAACATCTTAGCTTATTTATATTAATTATAAGCAACTAATTATCGTCAACACTGCAGTATTGGAATTGCTTATGATTTTGTTTGTTTTAATAACTAATGACTCTATTATTGTTGGCGCGGCGACCCGTTTAATTTTAAATTTTATTATTTGTTGTTATAGCGGCCATAGTAGTACACATTCTGTGAAATTATCAATTGTCGATTACGGTTCAAAAGATACAGCCCTGTGACAAACGGACGGACGGACAGCGGAGCCTCAGTAACAGGGTTCCGTTTTGGCACCTATAGGCACGAACATTAAATAGCAACGAACTACAAGTCGACACTTCAAGTCCCACACAATCTACCGAGTCTTTCCACAGAATCTAGTCGGGGAGCTGAGGTACACACAGCAGCCGTTATCAGTGTCACAAACTCACAATGCGACGATAGCGCCGCACTGCGCATTCACGCCGCCTCGCTGACTCCCCGACTATAATATTTAAGGCTCCCAGCGGACTACACGTTACATTTTTTATTATTTCAGATTTTTACTTTAACCTACCAATGGTGAACAAATTCTGTGTGGACATTTTAATGTGTTTCATTTCAACACGATCGAGTGTGGATGGGGTTGAAAAATTAAGGGATAATTTTCCAACATGATTTGTACACCAGTGTTGTGTTTATACTCTTACCGTTATTCCAATTAATTTGGGGTCTTCTTCCCTACATCTGGCTGTCATCTCAATATATCGGCCCTTTGTAGCCGTATCAACTTTGACATCCTTGTGTGTCTTAAAATAAAATTCTGTTCTGTTGCCAGTTGGTTGTACATTCTCAATTATTTACTACTAGCTTCCGCCCGCGGCTTCGCCCGCGAGGTATGTCGATAAAAACTATCCTATGTCCTTCCCCGGATGCAATCTATCTCTCTGCCAAATTTTATCGAAATCCGTTCAGTGGTTTAGGCGTGAAAAGGTAACATACAGACAGACAGACAGTTACTTTTGAATTTATAATATTAGTATGGGTTATTTGAAATAATTGACCGCTTGCTTGTTAGAACGATTTACTTTTATGGTCGTAAAACAATAATTATATATCAAGGCTAGTCTGAACTGTGACTGAGATGTGGATCGGAATGTAAGTTCCGCCAATCAACAATATAACGCAATAAATTGTTATGGCGCTAGAATAAACAGCAATTGAGAATAATTTGCATAATAAGTAATTCTTTATTTTGCTGCATTATAGTTTTGTCGAGCAATATTTAGCGGTTACACAATTAAGAATGTATGCAGTTTTTTTCTGCAGACGTATTTGAGTAGGTAGGTACCTACTTAAATGGATATTCAGCACCCTAATAGCCTAACACACTATTACTCTCAATTAGAATCATTTTGAAGCATATTGCTAATCCGTTGCTCTTTATGTACGAAAAGTGTGTCTGCTCAACAACGTAAATAACGCAATGAAAGTTGTTGAACTGTCAAAATGAAACCCATTGCTACTGATAGTGTGTTACGCAATTACCCTGCAGATCAGCAAGAATTTAATTAATTGATTACTGTACTATCCATATTTTTGCCAAAACCACATTTATAGCCGGCCTTCTCCCAAAAAGGGTGGTATCACCACTGCCAGCGGGTTGGTGACCGCAAACCCGATGACGTCACACCACGTCGACCGCCAGACTAACTAATTGAGTAATATTGTAAGGTCAAAATGTTATTCCTTATCAACCAGCATCCGTTAATCATAGGAACCGCTTTGGAATTTGGTTTTGTATCAGGAAGTTTGATAAGGTTCTAGGGAACTCGACCACACAGTGGTTGAGTAAATATTTGATTTTTTTAAGGCCGTGCGGTGAAAGCCACATTCGGGCTCCATTCCCTGACTCTGTTAATTTGTTGTCTTGTGTGCAAGATGCCTGGTTGTTAATAGCTGTTTACTGCCGCAACCTCTAGTCTTGAACTATGAAAACTATGGAGAAAACGATTAAAAAGTAGTAAATTCGAGAATGGGTACGCTTCGCAAATCGATATGTTAATCGATGAACATAAAATATCCATAACGTTACAAAGTCGGAGAACTCGCATTACACATGAGAAGAGTCTATACAACCGGTACAGCGACCTCAGGGCAGTGCACTAGCAAATTAGCAAGTACTTGACAAACAAAATATCGTAAAAGCAGTCAAGCGAACTGCTCAAGCCAGCCAATCACTGACGTAACTCACTACTCCAGCTACTTCCACAATTTTAATCTGCGTTATCTAGATTGCCTTGTAAGTTGCTTAAAACTACCTATTAAAGATGGCGGTGACGTTGCCACTTGACAGATCGCGCTGAAGTCCCGAGACGTTATGAAGGGCGTGAGCTGACGTCGGCAGTTTCACCAGACATCGTATAGTACGCACATGTTTCACACATTGTTATGACTCTCCAGATTGCATGTCGAGATTCATCACGTTTGCCCGCTCGTAGTCGGCTTGACGTTTCCCAGTGGAACAGGTTTCTATTGTTCTTCGGGCTAGGTACTATTGTTTATTAACATTCCTAACGGGGACTGAAGACTAGCGTCTACGGGCTGTCTCTCAAAATAGACTAATGCCCGTTTGCAGTAAGCCTAGGTATTGGCGAAGTATACACTTTAACAGTACCGTATTGCACTGCACCAACTTTGGAGATAAATTCTACAGTCAGTCATCTGCCTAGCCTTTTCCCAACTATGTTGGGGTCTAACCGGATCCGGATGCAGCTGAATACCAGTATTTTACATGGAGCGACTGCCTGATCTCCACAAAATTACTGGGTAATACGATACCCCTTGGTAAGACAGGTTGTCAGACTTTCGGGCTTCTGACTACCCGTAACGACTGTCAAAGATCCACGAATGACAGCCGGGACCAACGGCTTAACGTGCTTTCCGAGGCACGGAGGGGTCACGGTATGTAAAGATGGTCACCCATCCACAGATCAACCGCGGCAAGCGTAGCATAACCTGATTGATCGACCTGTGCGGCTGTTATTATTTAGCCACGGGCCCCTTTAGATTAATTCTACAGATGTCAACGAATTTGCTTGCCTTGATTCAGCATTCTTATTACAAGAGTCTTCTAACAAAACAGAAATAACCACAGTTTAATAATCATGTAGTTTCTACAAGTCTCCAAGCTCATTTAAATGTTGGCCTCGCATATATCATTTAGAGGCAACGACTTAATGGCTGTTGTACCTCTTCAATTGTCATATATTTGTTCACAATGCTAACGGATATCATTAGTGCAACAAGTAGGGCGAACCGTATTTGTGATAGGAACATAGAATGATAATATTCAATATTGTTTTTATGACAACTGTGGACTGGGACAAAGGTTTATTGTATCGCTTCGGGGTCTAGTGACGGTCAAACGATGATGCTTGTTCTTGTATTTTATAGCTACAAATGTGTTCAACAGATTGCGTGTTAGGTTCTTTTACTGAAATAGTTTACTGTTTTAAGTTTTGAAGTCGTGATTTGAGAACATCGGACCATCCACTACTGCTTTATGATATTCTTCTTCTTCTTCTATCGTATCATCACGAGCTATATTATCAGTCAAGTAAATAATACATGCTTACTCGCTGATAGTGTTTACACCTAGATGAACGTGTGCGTTTCTCTTTCTTGATTTTAAACGATTAAAGAGTTTGGGCTGGTTAATAAACAGTATATATGCATGAGCTTGTGTAATTTATCGAGAATGAGCGATTACCCTTTCGATATTAAACTATAATTCTGTGTGACATGCATATCTCCCATGCTCAACGTCTGACACTTCATACGTTATATGTTATGCATATGTATATCCCAATTTCTACTTATTTTATACCATCGTGACCATGAATAAGAATTGAATCTCCATAATAATCTTTTAACCCATTCGACTGCTTGGAGCGAGACAAATTAAACGTTTATATAATCAACGTGTATGATTTAAATCGATTTTGGTTTTCATGTTGTTTTTAATGGCACAGGTATTTTACTCTGTTACCGAGGGCAGTAATACGTTTATATCCACCGGTCTGTCGAGGCCACGTTAAAATGGAAAATTCTTATGTGTTGGCAGACTTAAATGTTTTAATATTTGTTTTGGAACTTGCCCTGTGGACAGCAGAATTAATAGGCCGTCTGTAAACGTGGGTATTTTAAAGTGAACAAGGGTTATTTCACGTGAATTAATAGTAGATGAAAATCTTGTCTTTACAGTACAACTAAGCGCTATGAAAAGCAGGTTTCCATGAATATCATCGTCATAGTTGTTATGATGCTTGTAGGTGCTGTTGTTAGGTCTGTAGATTCATGGAATAAAACGACGAGCTTCGTGTGACTGTGTATTCGCCATGACAGGGGTAAAAAGAGAGTGTGTCAACCGGAAGACAGGAAGACCATAGATACATAATATTATAAAGTTGGATACATACGTAACATCTCCCTTATTAAGAAAAAGTAAATACAAGCATACGTAAGTATACACTTTTTTTTTTTTTTTTTTTTACAATTAATGATCTTACGTACTATTAGTGAAACGGAACATCTCTATGCGACAGTGACATCTGTCAAGTTGACTTAACTAAGTTTTGACAGTAAGTTCTAACAAATGAGGTTATACATTACAACTTTGAAAACAATAAGTTTACTTAAAAATTAAATTAAAAATAATGGACTTAATCTAGACTTAAAACTACCAAAATCTTCGGGGCTTTATGATAGCTCTGCCGAATGAAGAATAAGTAGTTGTTGAGCGGTTAGTATGACTATTTGGTGTATGTAATGTGTTCGTTTTTGTTTCAGGATTTTGCACGGGACTAGCTGAACAAGGTGATTGATAGTTCGAGGGAGGAGACGACGGCGGCAGTGAATTGGAAGGCGGCGGAAGATCGGTATCTAGTGGAACTGATGGGGATGACAGTGAACTTCCACTAGGAGCAGTCATAGTGGCTGAAAGTTTTGGTTTTAGGATGTGTTGGCGATTACGACGAAAAGTACCTTCCGGGGAGACAATAGTATACGATCTGGGCTGTGGACCTATATCTAAAACAGTACCTGGTGTCCAAATACTATCTGGCTGTTTCTTGAAGTATATGTGATCACCAATGTTTAGTGAAGACAACGGTTTTGTATGTTGATTATAATAAATCAGTGATTTGTTATCTTTTATTCTAGTTTTATTTGTTACAGTCCTGGAGTTAGGTATTTTTGGTTTCAGAGTATGTTCTAAGACTGGAAGTTTAGTTCTAAGTGACCTGGACATTAGTAATTGGGCAGGTGAATACGTGCTTTCTTTAGGTGTATTCCTGTACTGTAGTAACGCTAAATGAGGGTCTGATTTGTCTGTAAGGCATTTTTTTAATATATTCTTGATGGTGCCTATGGTTCTTTCTACTAGACCGTTAGACCGTGGAAGATAGGGACTTGATGTAATATGTTGTATTTGCCAATCTAAAGCAAAATTATTAAACTCTTTTGAGTTAAATGGAGGACCATTATCAGAAATTAGAATATTGGGAATTCCATGCCTGGAGAAAATAGACTTTAAATGACTAATTACAATTTTACTAGTGGAACCACCTACTAGCTTAGCAAGCTCGATATATTGAGAATAATAATCAACGACTATGACATACTTGTCTGAATTGAGATCAAATAGATCAACTCCAACTTTATTCCAGGGGATTGGTTTTACTTCATGAGGCTGTAGTGGTTCTTTGGAATTGCTGCGTCTGTTAGTAAGACAGTTATGACAATTATTAACATATTTTTCTATGTCAGAGTACATATTGGGCCAGTATATTAGATTCCTTGCTAATCTTTGGCAACTGTGAATACCCTGGTGACCTTCATGGATCTGTTTCAATATGTCATGCCTCATAGCTACAGGTATAATAACACTGTTGTTTTTGAAGACAATACCATTAATAATGTGTATATCTGTTTTTAAAGGAAAATATGGCCTAAGTATGTCTGGAAGTAATTTTTTATGTTCAGGCCAACCTGATATGCAATATTTACTTAAAAGTGACAATTCCTTATCTTGAGAAGTCTGTTCTTGAATTGATTTAAGTTTGTTTGGGCTAACTGACAATGATCTAATCACTAAATTGACATGCAAATCTAGGTCAGACTCAAGATCACATAATGACTGTTCTGGTAAAGCTGCTCTAGACAGCGTATCAGCAACATATAGATATTTACCTGGCTTGTAAGTTACATTCAGGTCGTATGGTTGTAATCTTAGCATT